>CP144689.1:0-600000 GCA_036885675.1 Vigna mungo
TGTGAAAAGGAAAAAAAAAGGTGTGAAAAGAAAAAAGAGGAGAGAAAAAGAGGGTTTCAAAGAGTATGCATTAAAAAATTATGGGTTTATCTTTATACACCCCCACAAATATTTTGTATTAATTTCATTCATTTTGGAAATGGACTTTATTAAGTAAAAAATACATTCCAAAACCTCGGTCATTTCTTCCTGCATTTTCATAATTTCAGTCTGCACTCTCAGTTTTATACTTATATAACGTATAAATTGAAATACAATTTTTTTATATTAAATTATATATTCGGAAATATAAAATAAAAAATACATTTTTGAATTGTAAATATATTTTGAATAGTATAATTGAAATATAAAATAAAAGATGTATTCTATATTGTAAATTTTGAAATGCAAAACTTACATTTTGGATTATAAAATCCGAAAAGCAAGAATTATAGAGATGCAGAAAGAATGGATGAGAAGTGATGTAAGAAATTTACAGAATACACAAAGAAACTCTCATAAATTTACTCTTCAGGCCCAAACTCAAAAATTGCTTCAGTGTATTTAGCTTTTTCTTTGGGCTCTGTTGGGCCATGAGACTTGGATGGTGAATAATTTCTTACAAAAATTCTGTCTTTGCTCACTTATTGAGAATTGTGAAACTTATATTTCTTGTGTATTTTACTTTTTTTGAAGTGTCAATAGACATTAAAAAAACAAAACAAATTAAGATATGGTTTAAACTTCTAAATCTGATTACAACTTGCATGTTTTAAATTATATATTTATATAATAATATAACATATAACTTGAAACTGAAGTTTTCTTTTCAATGATGAAACAGTGTAGTTCTTAAAGTTTTATATTTAATTATAATTATAGTAACAACAACATGGAGGGATTGCTGGGACATTATAAATGTGAATGCTGAGAACATCCATAAATGTGAACACGACAGTTTGTGATGAACTATGTCAGATAGTTGGTCCAAATCAATTAATTGTGAATTTAGTTTTATCTTTTTGTGATCTCTCCAAGGTATAATAATTTTTCTGTCAACATGATTTTATTGGAAGTAAGATCGGCTACTTAAAATTGTGTACCCTTTGAATAATTATTTTCCAACACGTGTTTACAGAAGTCTTAATAAACTTAAATTCATCCTCGAAATTCAGAAATGTACTTGGACCGAAGTCATACTTAAAATGAATTTTAAAATAAAAAAAATGTTTAATTTACACATTCAATTCATTGTGACCACACTTATCATAGACACAAATGTTAATTTTTTAAAATTGAACTGATATTCACATGTGATTTTGATATTTATATTCTTTTTATCATTTATATATATTTTGATAAATTAGAACTTTTCTTATCTATAAGAACTTGTTTTTTAACGTTTAGAAAATTTTATATACTGCTCAACCAACTAAACTAGATTTCTTTTACTTCACATATTAATCAATTCATATATTAATATTTTGATAATCTTGACAGTGTATTATTTACCTTATTTTTTTCTTCTTACTGATATTTTTACATATAGAACTCATGTTGATGTTCTCTATTTATATTCTTTTATCATGTAATGTTTACCTGTTGTCAATCTTGTGTTACTAGATCCTTGGATAATTTGTCTTTATCACAATTATGATCTCAGTTTTTTTTTCCTCTAAGCAATGTTTTCCAAATTATTATTATTAATTATTGTATTCCCACTAACTCTACTTATCAATGTTATATTATCAATAATGTCACAACCATGTAACATTTTGAAATTGGAAGTATTGTTACATTATTTTTAAATAATTAGAGACATCATAATAGATCTTTTAATGATAAGATATTGTCTGTTTTGAATTAAGTTTTCATAGATCTGGGTTAAGTTTTTATAAATTTACTTTTGTAATATATATCACGTGTAAGAAAAGTCAATACACATAGATCTTCTCAATAATAAGATATTATCCACTATGAATCAATTTCTCACATTTACTTTTGATATCATTCCAAAAGACCTTTTACTCATGAAAATATCTTATGTTTATATAATTCTATGTCTACCTCTTCTTTTTATCCCATATTGAACTTTGTTTATATCATAACACTATGGTAGTAAAGTAAAATTCACTCTAAATTCATTATCAATCTTAAATCTTATTTAGAGTTAATTTTAAACTAATTGTGTGTTAATATATTGTAGCCCTGGTTTTTATTGACATAATTTTGCATTAATAGATGCAAATAACAACATACCATACGACGGTTCATCATCATTTGCAGAGTGATGATAATAATATTAAAAGCATGATATTTGAACTTGCCTCGAAGAATGTCTTACAAGATTAGGTATGTAAACACCCTTGACTCATTGGAACATATTACAACTTTTGACCTGTAATAATAAACTAAAACTCTTCCATCTTCAAGGTTTGTTCCATACCAGCTAATGTTCCAATAACGAGTGTCCTTTAGTTCATAATACAAGGCATGACACCCTTGTAAGGACAAGGTAATAACATTATATGACTTGTTCAACAACATAAGCCGTTGCTTTTGAATGATTTGAGGCTATTCTTACACAAGAAAACCTAAAAGCATGGCTTTGTGAAATGGGGTTCAAACATTCATCCCTTGTAAAGCTCCACTGTTCAGAAGCTTCATTCCTTCTTCACTCATCTGCTGAACTTCTGTAGGGGATAAAATTCTGATGCACCGAACACACCCCACAAATTCCCTACACATATAGCGTTTTATAGTATCAGATTGCCACAAAAAAGAAACATTATTAAACTTAAAGTGTTGAATATCACACATTACAAGAGGTAAGAAACTTACTCCCAAGGATCATCCCCAACTAGCAGAACATCACTCTCATAATCTACATACACCAATTTCCATCCAGAACCTTTAGTGTCATTCAGAAGACCATCAAGTCCAAACATGCATTCAATTGCACGGATCAACTCCTCATAGTTCTTGAAAGTAGTGACATCAATTGATCTTCCGACAGAACCGGCCTTTTGTACCTGTCAGAAACCAAAAGCCATCATGTTGTACATAATTTAAGATGTTGAAGCAGATAATATAGGTGACTAAGTTTCATGAATGTTATTCTCTACAAACCTTTGTGTAGGTTCGGATGGGAGCAGGTACTTGCTGCCACGAGTTATTCTGCAGAAAGCTGTTTTCATCAAAATCAACATGGCTTGAAGAAGTGCCACCTGAGTTGTCAGGGATGTCTCTGAGAGAAAAGGCATGTGACTCAGCTAGACTTGCCGAGGTTATTTGAGATTGCACATCCTGGCTTGAACTCAAGTTGCCCACCATGCAATCATTTGGATTCTGAAACTCTCTCTCCTTCATTGTGCAAAACTCGTCCAAAATGGTGCTTGAAGTAGAAGGATCAACCACGGTGGTACCTACACTGTTGCTAACATCAACGTTGACGCAAATTTCACTTTGGTTGTTGCTCTCAGCTGAAAGGTCCCTCAGACTGTTTGGACTTGGCATGCCATTGAACGTCCCTGGCTGACAGATGGAAGCTAGCTGGTCTGTTTGAGACAGAAACTTCAAACTCTTGACATAATGATCCCACACTTCATGGTTAGGTAAAGGGGGATTCACCACTTGAGGTTGAAGTGACGTATGTTCTTGCAACTCAGGTAAAGGTCCTGTTGGTCTGTTTGGCGCGGCAAAAGGTTGGGAGGAAGCATACGCCATCCATTCATCAATGTCTAGCTGAGGAAGCAGGCTATTTACCATAGCAGTTTCAGCTTGAGCCATGTCAATCATTTGAGGATGGGGCATGGATGATTCTATCTGAGCTTGCATAGGCCATGGACTAGATTGAGTGAGAGGAATCTGGTTTTGATTATGGAAAGTCAATTGGTTTGCTAGGCCTTGCTGGTTAACAGGATTTGTTGCCACTTTTTCAATGTTGCACCCTTCCAGGGAAGTGGAAGCATAGTCAAGCATATGATCAGGTGGTAATACCTCAGGTTCTAATTTTGGCTTGTCAGTGACTATCCCAGAAGGCAGCTCAATTTTAGCAAGAGTGTGCAACTTTTCAGGTTGATCACTTTTCAACAGTGATTGCATGTTTAAGGGAATAGGTTGGTCAGGGATAGATTGAGTGTGTAGATTTCTAAGCGGCATGCTATCTGCTGCAAGTGTGGTCTTCATCTCTTGCAAGGGACCTCTTGCAGCAGCAGATTCTTGTTGCATGGCGGATAACAATGCTCCATTGTTGTTGATTATCTGGGGTTTGAAAAGCATTTTCATCAGGTGTTCTGAGTAGAGATTTGGCATTGAGTTTGGTAGCTCCATAGTTCCATTTTCTGGAACTCTCATAAAAGGTCTTCTCAACAAAGTCCCCCACTCATTTTCTACACCAATAAACATAACTAGTCATCAAAGAGAAGATTTTCATTTAAAAGGAAAAGAAATATAAGAAGAGAGACTTACCATAAAATCCAGATTGCAATGGCCGTTTCAGACTTGAAGTCAAGGAAGGAAAGATAAAAAGGCTTTCAGGAGTCTCAATCTCCCAAACACTAACTCTATTCTGTTTATCACCACACCCTGGCTCATCCCACTCCACCTGTTTGCAGACAAATCATTGTGCTTCATAGAAGAATACATGCATACAATATCATCGGAACATACTACAAAGTATAAATGATAGAACATGAGCATAACTACTTATTGTACCTGAATATTTCGCCATCTAGAATCAGGCCACCTCAGAGGATCCACATCACTGATGCCAACTATTGTACCCATATATCTGCAGAAAGGTGAAGTATGTGTCAAATTTTCATGCTTGTTTTGTACTCATCACAAAATAGCTGAGCAGGCACATTTGGCTATAGAAAGATCCAAGCTTTCAGAAAATTACCTGCGCTTACCCGATTCTTCAGTCTCAAACATCATACCAAATCTCATGCCAACTGAGACCTGAGTCCCTAATACAGCTTTTCTGTATTTAGACAGCGGAATAACAAATTCTGAAGGGCAAGCCCTGCAAAGTAGAACTAAATTATACACAACAGAAAATAGTGTAGAGGGTGTGTATGAGGACGTTAAATATAAACCTTGGATTGTAGAAAATAGTGAATGGACTTCGATTGGCAGCGGCATGAGCTGCAGCAGCAAGCACACCAATGTGCATGCTATCTGCAGAAAGCACTGATGATGGCAGTGTTGTTTGTTGACGATTGACACGCCTCACACCAACTCGCAGTTGCGATTTCTCATCCCTAGTAACAATAACATCGTTCGTTATTAGTATGAAGGAATGCTTATTGAAGCCAACAATTAAGCAGTTACCTGATGAAAAGAACAGAATCACCAGCTCTGAGTCTTTTTGAGCCTACGAACAAACTCCACCCTGTTGTGAGAAGGTGTCTCTTTGGTTGACCTTAGAAAATTTGTCAAAAATAAAGGTGAGTCTTTCCTTAAGCAGAAAGCTGCAAAGCCAAACAATAGCTTGCAACAAAAAAGAAGCACGAAATGCTTAACATGAAATATAATATAATCCACAACAAAACACTCATTCCTGTTTTCTAACAAAGCAATAGATAGATAGATTTCAATAACAAAAGCATACTCACCCCTGTAGATATGTCTAAATGTCCAGGTATTATCATGCAAATCTCGAACAACAAGTTCTTGGGTTGGGGGTTGAATTGTGTAATCCTGAAGTGAAAAATAAGATGAGTCAATAAAAAGACAATTCAAGTACCGAATTTTAGCAGGTACAAGAAGAACATGATTTGCAATCAGCTGGTGCTGCAGCCATACCAACGGAGGAAAGAGCTTCTCTGCTGCCCTGCGTGGAACCGAAAAGCCGCCGTGTGTGCTCGTGTCACTGGCAGTCAAAGTTTTGCAGAAGAACTCAGTGGGGTGTTTGCTTGGCTTTAGCCCAAAATCAGATATGGGAAATGCTTCTTTTTCCTGGCACAGAGAAATCCAAATCCAAATTCAAACTGGGAAGAACGAACGATACACCACAACCAACCTTCATATTTAAAGGCTCGATAAAATAAATTAAAAGACTGAAACTTACAGAATTCAGTGGCTGGAGACTCATTTGAGCGTAGATTTCATCTGTCTCTTTGTCTGCCTGTCATAAAATACAGAAAAAAAAAGGTAAAAATTTTGTTTGGAGGTATGATAATTTGAATTTGAAATAAGCTTTTGAGGACTAATGCAAGAGGTGGTGAACCAGCACACAACACTCACATGAAGTGTGACATTTTGGACTTGACACAGCAACTGAGATGGAAGATTGGGGTAGTTTGGAATCTGCGACGTTGCTGTCCTTCTGGTAGAAGCCGCCACCTGTTCAAATATTTAGAGAAAGGGAACAGACACACATGCTTCAGCCAACCAAAACAAACGAAGTTACATTCTAGGTTCAACTTACTAAAGAAACCAGTGAGTTAGAGATAACAAAGCAAGGTTAGAAAAAAAAAAATAGCACTTGGAAAGAAAACAAGAGATTCATTCATTCATTCATTGATTCATTCACCTGCTCACTGTGTCCCTGAGGGAAGTAAAACACAAGACTTCCAACCTGAGGTAATGAAACAAGAGGGCCTGCACAAGCATGCCATAACTCGGAATTCAAAGTCTTTCTGACCCCTGGAAAATTTATAGCATCAAACATGTATGTCATTAAAATGTAACCAAAAGGTAAAAATGATCTTCCAAAAAGGAAAATGAAACAGACCAGAATGTTCCTGCATTTCTTTCAACAGTTTCATCTCAGCCACCAAAGTTTGACTCCCAACAACCATTCCCCCTCCAGCTCCAGCTCCAACTCCAACTCCTCCAGTTTTAAGCTTTTCTTCTACGGAAGCCATCATGTTGTATTGCTATGCTGCACCACTCTCTACGTCTTGAACTGAAACCACAAGAGGAACCTGTGTTTCTACGTCTTCAATTCACAAGTTGCATACCCACCAAACAAAAACTCTCCTTTCTCTCCAACCTTGACTCACCATCCCATTCGGATGAAGAAACAGAAGATAAGAGAAGAAGGGTCGACGTTGCTAATATGAGAAGAATCTCATTTGTGTTGTTGTTGTGTGAGAAAACAAAGAATCCAAGCTAGCTGAAAAGCAGACCAAAACCTGTGAAAAAGGCACAGTGCAGATCTTTCTTTCAAAGGGTGGGGCTTGACACAAAGCAACCGAATTAAAGGCCATCAAAGCACGCGGACCTAAGCATGAGTGTGGCTTGTATTATTGGGTTTGATTTGAGTACTACTTGTGCGTGCCTTTTTTATTTTCCTTCTTTCTATCTTCAAAAGAAACCAACCTTTCAGTGAAACCACTCATCACCCTGACGCTGATACTGTTCCCTTCTTTCTTTCTCTCTTTTCAATTTCTCAAGCACGAGCACAAGCACCAATGCCAAAAACCAAAACCTCCTTGTCTCTTCTCTCTCTCTCTCTTTGCTTCAAAGAGCAAGTAGTGTGCATGCTACCAAGTCCTACCCTTTGCAGCTTTAAGCTATTTATATCATTTAAATAATTAAGACCAAAACAAAAAACTAGTATACTTGTATTTAATGAAAATCAGAAAAAGTGAAGCTAGTCTATAACAACACGAAAACACAACAGTACACACTATCAACCTCACCTTAGCTCACAGGATATGTAATCACTACCTTTTACATTATTCAGATTCTTTAACATTTGATTACGTTTGATTTGATTCTACCTAGTTTTTCAGCCATCTCTCTATTAAAACACCACATTATTTCGCCACCAATCTACGATAAAACACCCTCTTTTATTTATTTCTTCCGTTATTACCTTCTTTTCAGACACAGACACAGACATCTGTGTTCTGTTCTTTAATATTATGCAGCAGACACTCATTTCATAACAGAGCAAGTTTAGTTAGGTATATTATGTTTTTTTTTTTAAGATAATAACAGTAATAATTATGTTTTTAATTTATCATATTATTATTTTTATTATAAAAAAAATATTTATTTTCATTTCTTTATCTTCTTTCTCTTATTCTCTTTTATCTGTATTTCATTAACTCTACTATATTCTATTCTAAATGTCTCATGTACTTTAATTCTTTTACATTCTTCCAAGTGTTGGGTACCCTAAATCATAGAGTGCACTGTACCTGTCCTTTTGAACATTACATCATTTTCTTTTTCTCTTTTTAAGACATCTTCTACCTGTTCATTCTAATTTTCATGCATTAAAATTAAAAAAAAAAAAAGATTTTTGTAAGCATATTGTGTTCATGACACATTAGTGTGGTTCATAAAATGCGTAGTATTTTTTATTAGAAAATAAAAAATAAAGTAGTTTTTTATTAGAAAATAAACAGTAATAATAATAAGACAAACAAAAGAATTAGTAGAAATGATGAAGTGAAATGATGATTGATTGATGTTATAGTCAATAACTGGCAGAATTTATAGTTCTCAGGTATTTTCCTAAAAACAAAATTTGTGTGGTTTTCTAAGAATGAAATGATGTGCAGTCTATTCTACTCTATTCATAAATAAATAAATAAAAAGAAATATTATTATATATATAATTTGATGAAAATAAAATAGGAAAAAAAAGGAGAGAGAAGAAATAGTGTTAGCACCTGATGTTTGACCGATCATACGCGTGCGATTCACGACAAACTAATGAGGTGAGAGTGTGAAAACAAATTCAATATTTGAATGACACGTGTCAATGTGCTGTCTATTTACTCACGGCGCCGTTTTCCACATTTGACATTCTACGTTCACTCTCTTTTTGACCTGCTTTTCCTTTTATTTTTTTAAATATTACTATTTATTTCCCGTAGAAAAGGACTTTTGCTTTAAAAAAACATGTATTTTTGTAAAGAATTAATCTCTTTGTAGTTTTTAAATTTAGCATTATTTTTTTATCCTTTTAATTAGAAAAAATAATTTGGTCTACCAGATTTTTAGAAATTATTATTTCAATTTCTTGAATATTACCCTACATTAACCACCTAATAACTTGATATTAGGCATGTCTATTTTTTTAGCAACCATACGTAAATCTTTTTAAAAGAAAATTAAATTTATATATATATATATACCCTTTAATTCAATCTAAAGAAGATTAAGAAAATGAAAAACATAAAATCTATTGGAAGAGGTTATCAAGTTTTCGTTATTATTCAAAAAGACTTGGAGAAATCTGTGTATATAAATTTATGTTTAACTCTTCTTTTATTCAATGTGAAACTTTGTTTATAGCTAACAAAATTTAATAATTATCTTTGGTAAGATAAATTAGAAATGAAATTAAAATGAAGATTATAAAATTGGTAAAGAAAAATGGAATAAGTATGTAGTTATTGTAGGTTTGTTGAGAATGACATTATACTTACTAGGCTATTTCAAGTTACTTGTGTGTGAAGAATTGCATTGATTATCTTGTAATGCAACTTGTGTTTAATTAAGATTTTAGACTATGTCCATCTTTTACGGCAATTCTCACCACTACAACTTAATATATTCACAATCCACGTATCTAACATACCTTTTCCAAATTTAACTATTCTGTCAAAAAACAACATTAAAAAATTGTCTAAATTAATGTTTATAATTTGCTTTTTTTAATGCTATTGTTATCTTCTTCCATTGGTACTTTACCTAGCTACCATCATAGCAATATTATTCCCTGCCTAATATGGAGATAAAATCCCTCATACTATTGTTTTTCTTTAATGGATTGTTTATTTATATACCACTTCCTTTTCGTAAGATAAAATAAATCTTTTTTTTTCTTCATCACACCCAATTTAATTAGCCTCTGTGTGATAGTAAAAATATATAATGTAAGACAATCATCTCACCCCCTTTAAATTGTTGATTTTAATTTATTGTAAATGTATAATATACATTGTAAAGAAATTGTGACAGAGTTCTTAAATCTACTGGTCATAAGGTTGAAATAAATAAATGAAACAAGCATATATATATATATATATATATATATATATATATATATATATATTAAGGAATATTTTTAATTATATTATTAGTCTTTAATAAATTTGGAAATCTTCAATTTAGTTCTTATTAAATTTTGGTAATTTATTGAGTTTTAAAAATTTTAAAATTCAATTGAGTCCTTACAATTAGATATTTATTGTATTGTTATCGTGTTTAAATATAGTCACAAAATATTTATAGTTATATGATTTGTAATTTAATAATTATATAACTTTATATTTTCATATCTTCGATTTTTTAAAATTTTACAATTTTATAATTTCATACTTTTTATCTCATAATTCCACAGTTTCATTGATAATTTTTTAATTTTACAATTTCATAATTATCTAATTCTATAACTTTATAATTTTATGTTTGATTATTCTATAATTTTATAATCTTTTGATTTTTTTTTTAATTTTATAGTGAAATTTTTTATTTTTTATTTTGTATTTTATAATTTAAAATTTTTAATTTAATTTAAAAATAATTTTGTTAACTACAATAAACCTTTAAAGGAAATCTCGTCACCATGGTATCTCATGATAGTGCAACATAATTGTCATATCACATAATTAAACATGATAGTTTTTTGTAAACGAAGATGATGACGATGGTGGCGGCATGACTACTATGTCTTGGTTGTTCCTATAGTAATCGTAGGTGGTTTATTGGTGGTTGATGACGTGGTGATTTCATGGTGATTTTTAGTGGCACGATTAGGATTTTGCGTTTTGCGACTTCGATGCATATAAATTGACGACGTGAAAAGATGGTTAAAGAGACAGTCTGATTTGTGGTGATTAACAGTTGTGCGATAGCATGGAAGAGACTATAGTTGCTGTTTAGAGTTTTTTTATGTGTTAGGAAAAAGATGAAATAACATAACAAACAACGTAAAAAAAAATAGAATGTGTTATTCAAATAGTATCAACATGTAGTATTGTTATTAATCATTTAGATAGTATCATGAAAAAGAACAAAATTGAATATAAATTACAAAAGAAAAAATAAGTCTAACGTTAAATAAAATCAACGAAAATAAAAACAAAAAAGTTTAAACAATGTTTTCAGTTTTGTATTTTTAACATTGTTGGAAACATATTCATGTTTCAAGTCTTTATTTTGATAAATTGATTGAAGTATAAAACTTGTATTCTATATTATTTTCTGATATTTTACTAATTATGGTACCAAGAATAAAAAGAAAGGATAACGAATTTAAATATAAGCTTTATCTCTATGTTGAAGTTCTCCAACCCTTAAACCAAACAAAAATTTTACAGGAACCATGAACCTATTCTAATCAATTTTTCATCATAGATTGCCTTAACATGGAACTTTTATTTTCTAACGCTTTTTAAAAACCAGACATTAACTCAATCCACTTTCGTGTGTTTGAATTGTAATTAAGAGGATATATACTTTAATTATTTTTTAGATGACTATAAAAATGAAATAAAAAACGAACTAACATTCCATCAATTTTGGATTGGATGATTTTTCGAATTAACCATACAATAAACATAGACTACAAAATATTATATATTGACCTTGTGATTTCAAACAAAAGACCAAACGATTAATCTAAAAAACATTACTTCTAAGGATAATTAATCTAGACAATACAATTAAGTTGATATTAATAAAAAATTCACTACAAAATTTATAAATAAAATTTGAAATAAAAAATAAATAATTACATTTAATACTCATTAAATATCTAAATTATTAAATTCGCATTGATTTTAACGTCAAACAAAAATAAATATCTTAACCGAAGATCAATATCATAAGATTTTACATAACTAAAAAGTAAAACAACCAACACTAACATTAAAAATTTAAAATGACGTATACTTAACCAGCAATGTCAATTTTAGGTATTAAATTGACTTATAATGCCAATGGTGTTCAAGTATGTGAAGTAAGAGGAGAAAAAGACACTTAACAATATACACTTTTTTTTTTCTTCTTTTCGATAGCCAAGAAAATCTTATACTATGTAGGCATACACATTTATATTTGAAAATTTCCAGTTTGAGGTTGAAGATGATGATTGGGAAGATGTCATGCGTCTCAATCATGACAAATAATTACCTCCCAAAATAAAATAAAATAAATAAATGAAGACTGAAAATGCAAACTTCATAGCCAAGAACTTTGTATAATCATGATACGGTCGTTACTTTTTCCTACCTATTTTTTACCAACTTCAATTCAATCAAGTCTTAAAATTTGTTTTCCCTATTGCAATTTTAAACACATTCTCACATATCTTAAAGTATGTAGGAACTTATATTGATGAGAATTCAGAGAGAGATTTTAAAAACAAAGAATAATAAATTTGAAGAGTGCAAACTAGTGGACATGAAAAAAAATATATAAAGCTGTTTAAATTAAGAGAAAAATAATAAAAATTAGAAGAGAGTTTATAAAATTTGTGATGAATTTATGGATGATAAAAAAATTTGATTATTTATTCTAATATAAAATACATTTCAAAATAAAATAAAATTTCATTTTAATTATAACAAAATAATAACAACAACAACATATATTTATAAATACTTAAAAGGATAATTTAGTTTGGATGAAAACCTATTAAATATTTAATTTAATCTTAATAAAGAATATGAAATTGTTTTGCAAACAAAATCTAATATAAAAGTTAAATAATAATCCACTTTCTTTGTCAAACACGTCTTTTTAACGACGGTTGTTGAAAGTCTCACGATTAAAGATAAAACCAATTTATAATTTATAAGTGGTTATTGAAAGTCTTACCTTACAAGTCAATTTTGTGGAGTTGAGTTAGACTTAAGATTCATTTCTCAATATGATATCAAAACCACACTAGTGGAAAAACGCTGTTTAACGTCGGTTATTTTGGGCTTTTAACGTCTCATTCACAACTGACGTCAATACCAGTGACGTTAATGGGATGTCAGACATCCTACATAACAGACGTCTATACAGATGTCAGTTAGTGCCGTCAAACGTCACTAAACGTCGGTGCAGACGTAAACTGACAGCTAAAGGCAATATATAGACGTCGGAGAAAGCAAGACCCGACATCTAAAAGCACGCAAAGACTTCGAACATGTAACTAACTGCCGTCTAATGTCACTATAGACATCGGTGTATGAATTAAGGCCACTATAGACGTCGGTGTATGAATTAATGTCACTATAGACGTCGATGTATGAATTAATCGACGTCTAATATAGACGTTGTGTTTTAGTGCAGTTTTGTTCCTGTCTTTGGATAACCCAGTAGCACATTCTTTCTTTGCTAGTTTCCCCCGAAAAAAAGCTTGTCTCTTTTGAATTTCTCACGGCATTTCCACCCAAAACCGAACCTGGGTCTTTGCTTAGTTCCATTTTCAACCACAAGAGGAAATAATTACGGTGAAACGATAACTAGGCAACGATCCATGGTCGTTTTTGGGTTTGGGAGGCAGCTAGCAAAGGAAGAATGTGGTACTGCGTTACCCCATGAGAGGAACAAAACTGTACTAAAACACAACACGAGGAAAACAAATTTTAATCAGTTGAACCAAAAGATAATCGATGAAAGACTGAACAATGTTTAAACGGTAACCATAAAAAAAATTCACCTGGGATGCAATGCTGTAAGAGAGAAAAAGGAGAGGAGGAAGACGATGATGTTATCAGAAACAATAATGCAATGTCGTAAGAGAGAAAAAGGAGAGGGGCCGCAAGAGAGAAAAAGGAGAGGAGGAAGACGATGATATCAGAAACTGCAATATGCCGCGAAGAGTCTGCGGTTTATTTAACATGAAATGGGTCGTCGATTGCTCCAGAAATCGACGTCTATTGCCCACTAGACGTCGGTTATCTAACTAATTCGACGTCCAAGATAACATTTAAACTGACTTTTGGATGCCCATTACATGTCGGACTCCAGGGGAGCCGACGTCTAGGGCACTGAAACGATTGACGTTTCATTTCCTGTCAAGGAAGTAGACGACAGTTGTGAAGGGGCGTCAACGTCTATATTATTATAGACATCGGTCCTCTGCTATCGGACGTTGACGTGCCTCGGAGTTTGGTGAACATAATTAATTACGGGCACATAGACGTCGCGCCCCAAAAAATGTGACGTCTAGTTTGCAGAAATTTTTGTCTTCCCGCCTTCTGGACATGCCATAGACGTCGGTTTTTTTACTACTTGACGTCTAAGAGCCTGGGAATCAAGTGACCAACATTAATTGAAGCCAAGTATACGTCAGTCTCCCATCACAGCCGACGTCTATAGCGCAGGAAAAGACTGTCTTCTCGCCTACCTCATTACATTGGACGTCGGTTTATAGCAAAGCTTACGTGTACTATATAATAGACGTCTCTTTCCCGTGAAACCGATGTCTAGGTTACCAACTTAATTACGGTAATGCCACCATCCACTCATATACGTCAGGCTACACTCGCATCGACGTCGTATGGATGACGTTAAACGTCATTTTTCCACTAGTGCCATGATTATAAGATCATCTTATAATATATAAATGGATACAAAACAAACATAATTTATGATTATTTTTTTTTAATTTCTATTAGACTTAAACTCATGTTTTTTAATTAAAATATAAATAAAGTCTACGTTAAATAAAATAAGATATGGACGAAAGTTTATATATATATATAAAAGATACATTTCTTAATATGAAATAATATGAAAAGAAAATTCTTAAAAACTTGATTTAAAATTCGTAATAACTTGATTTGTGTATGTTGAGTCTCTATATAAATATATATATATATATATATATATATATATATATATATATTTATAAAATATGATATAGGAAGTGGTAAAGTGTAAAAGGACGTATGAATGAAGAGAAAAAGATAAAATGAAGGAATATAAAAATGGAGGAGTGGAGAGAGAAAGCTGATATGCATGTGAAATGGTGAGGTGAGAGAGAGAGAAATTGGGTCCACTCTTGAGAACAGAACAGAATATGATAACATAGAATGGAATAGAAGAGAGAAATATAGCACAGAGCCCAAACAAAAAGTCACTGTGATGGAACCTAAGCATAGCAGAAGCAGAGAAAACACAAACACAAACACAACAATGCTGCTCTCCTCTCATACATTGTTCCGACTTAAGGGAACATTGCCTTCGACAACCTTTTCATTTTCAATAATCCTTAATTATTATTATTTTTAATACTTATTAATTACTATAATAATCTTATCATTATCTTTTGCTTTTTTTTTTCCCTCTCCTGTCAAAGAATAACAAAAAGTTTCCTTTGCCTATTCTTCTTCTTCTTCATTCTCTCCACTCACTGTCTCTTTTCCTTTTAACTTTTCCAAACATTATTATTCTATACCATCTTATTTTTGGATCTTATATTTAACTAAACAACTATATAAATTTAATTTCCTTCTCTATTTTTATTTAGACATACTTCTTAAAATATAAGTATATCATAATAAAATGTATTCGAGTAGCATCATCACAAAGGGGTAATCAAAACCAAAAGTTAAAATGTATAATAACCGGAAAATAACCTAAATTTGTCCACACCAAAAATAGTCTCTAAATTTATGCACATTTATTTGTAAATGAATTTGAAGTTATTTTTTTTGGAAATTTTTACTTGAATAGACTCGACCAATAAAATATAATATGAATTGTTAGATAATATTTTTATTATAAAATTTTAAGTCTTATATTTCTGTGTTATTTTTAATATGTCATTTGACTTTCTTATTTTTACTTAATTTTTAAGATGCAATACCAATAAAATATAATAAGTTATTAGATAATAACTTTATTATAAAATTTTAACTCTTGTTATTTTTAATATGTTACTTGACTTTCTATTTTACTTAATGTTGATTTTTATTTTATATTTTCCTCGAAAGCTAGTTGAGTTGTACTATGAGTTTCTACCACAACAAAACATATTTGTTCCACAGCACATTTATTAATCTTAACTATTGTTAGGTTTTAACACAAGAGAATATACTTATTTTTGTCTAAATTGAATATTTTTCTATTTACATAAGATGTTAGGACAAATTATCAACCTTGATATCATTGTTAAGATTATTTTAATAGGATAAATCGAAAAGATTTATCACTTATGAATTACCGATTATTCATATTAAATATCAATATAAAATTTCTTAAAACTTACGTTATGAGATTTTTCTATTTTATTATATGTATTAGTTAATTTTCTCATTTTGTGTTTAACATAAATTCTTAAACTTTTTAAATTCTTAATAAGTTTCTTAACTCAAACATTTTGAATTCTTAATAAGTTTCTTAACTCAAACATTTTGAATTCTTAGTAAGTTTCTTAACTCAAACTTTTTGAGTTCTTAATAAGTTTCTTAACTTAAACTTTTTTAATTCTTAATAAGTTTTAGAATCTTGATTTACTCAACTGGATTTAGATTGTCTTTGTAATGTTCCACTTTAATGATGAAATATTATTTTCTCTATATATATGATAGGTGGTAGTTAAGGGTTTATGGAGACAAGAAAACTAGCATGCAAATTCATTGCCCCATCTCTTAATTAGTGATATTATTATTATTATTATTATTATTATTTATTATTTATTATTTATTATTTATTATTTATGTGAATGAGATCATTGAAAATCTACACTTTTAACTTTTATCAAAAGTTATACGATAAAGTTGAAGAAAGTTGAAATTGAGCATGCATGGAAGCAACCCCGCAACTCAATTATCACATATCTCATTGGTTCGACCCAACACCATTGACTTATATCCTCCATGTAAATCCTTAGCTCCTTTTGTGTCTCATTATTCGGTGTGGAAGAAAAAACCAAAAAGAAATAAAGATATTGCAAAAGCTGCAAGCTCGGTGAAAAATGGAAATTGCGAAATTTTGCTTTAGTGGCAAGAGTCAAAAGGGCAATTGAATATCTACGCAACACAACTTCGTTTTGTACTCATAATCATTGT
This sequence comes from Vigna mungo, assembly GCA_036885675.1. Taxonomy (NCBI): domain Eukaryota; kingdom Viridiplantae; phylum Streptophyta; class Magnoliopsida; order Fabales; family Fabaceae; genus Vigna; species Vigna mungo. The sequence goes on from CP144689.1 coordinate 16,962, forward strand.
CGTTGTTTGCAAATAATCTTAAAGATCAATGAAGCCCATCAAGGTTGTAACCTACCATTAATAAACCAAAACGTAAATCTAAATAAAAGTTTGATAGATTTCCTCTATATTTATATATGTTATTTGTACAGGCCAATCCATTGTGAAACGTTGTATTGGTTGTACGGTCAAACCACAAACAAGATTAATAATAAAAATAATCATATTAATCCTAATCCAAGTCATTACGGTATTATGTCTTAAATCAAGTTAACACTGATTAGAAACTCATCCCAAAATTTATAAATATAGATTTAATATCTAGATAGTTGATTACTTTTTCAATACACATTTATTGCTACAACATTTAGACAAACACTCACTTTAATATTGGAATGTATTTTGCAAATAACAACCAACCCGACTGAAGGGTAGAGAGGATTGAACATAAAACTTTGATCTAAACTAGAAACTTGAAGACTCTTTCTGGAAGAACGCTTTACCTCGACCTCCTAAACCGAAACATTATTTAATTCAACCTTTTAAGAAATTAACATTATTCTTAATCTAAAATTTATATATATATATATATATATATATATATATATATATATATATATATATATATATATATATATATATATTTCTATATAATGTTTGTCTTTGTATTTTTATTCAATAAAATTATATATGTTTTTGTATGTGTTTGTGTAAATATGTAACACATCAAAATAAAATTTTGCAAGACAATTTTAGACAAAAAAAAAATATCGCCTGAGTGAAATTCATTTATCTCTTGCTTAATAAAGAATTGGAGTGTTTTTTTGCAAGTTGATTAACCGATTTGTACGTATTGTTGTAAAGCTTTAGTATCCTGGAAGTACTATCAAATATGAGTGTATAATACATAGTTGCATGCTTATTATAAATGTAGGTCATTCTAAATACCCTTACTTCATTAATAACTTTTCGAAAAAAAATATAAATTTAAGTCGTTAATTCTGAAAATCAGAAGATATAAACTTGTTTTCCTTGTATAATGTTATGTCTTCTTTATTCTTGTCATTGGTCTATGAACTTTTTTATACCGAATAATATCAATGATTTTTTCTCTTCTCATTTGGTTAATTTATCAATAAAAAATGTTATTTTCCTTAATTAATTTTATTAATTCTCAAATTTCTTCAATCGGTATAAAAAATGACCAATTTATTTTCCTTCTCACGAAAGTTGTACAATACATTGTCCACTTTTTTTTTCATTTTGATTTGAAGTCCAGGTTCTTCACCTTGTTTGTTTGAATCTGAAGGGCAAAACAAGAACACTAATTACTGACAATGTTTAGCAGATCAGCCCAATAACTGAAACAAAGCCCATGATGAACATCGTTGTTTGGTGAGGCCCGTCTTCCAATGGGCCTTGGGGTTTACACAATTGATCCATCATTTGCTTATGCTGGGTTTCCAGGTTCAAATACCTTAAGGGGATAATATAATATTTTTAAAACAAAGAAGAATTTTGTATTAATTTTTTTAAATCTTTTGTGAATAAACTATTAAAATTATATTTTGAGTATAAATTGTTATATTTTTCATATTTTATATTTTACTATCTTATGTAATATCTTGAAAATAAACTTTTAAAGTAAAAGCAAAACACTTAAATAAACATCACACCTTTTTATTAGTTTAATCTGTAATAAAAATATAATATTTATTTAAGTATTTTTATTTTTTTCCTTAACAAATAATAAATACAAAAATAAATAAATATAAAAGTTAAAAAATCATAAGTTGATGTTTCGAAAGAAGGTTGCAATATACTTCAAAAAAATGTTTATCAAATACTATTTACGGGATTAAATAATTTTTAAACTAGTAAAAAACATAGAAATCAGTTTAAAATGTTTTGCCATAGCTTATAAGATAGTTTGGATTCAACTATATTTCACATTTAAGTCCAAATTCGACCAATCTAATAATTTTTGTTTCTAATTTACAACTTTTGAATTCTAATTTTAGAAATGTGTAAGTGTAATGCATCAAATGAGTGAGAAAACAAGTGCTTCGACGGGCCAAGTAAAATAATTGTTCTTAGACTTTACCTATTTTAAAAATGGATTAAGAAATTTTGTTTTAGCCCAGTTTTATATAGGATTATAAAGTATTTCAATATGATTTAAAAAGTAATAAAAATTCTAAATTTAACAAAAAATATTTATTTTAATTTAAATGACATAAATAAATTGATTTAAATTTTTAGATTTAGAGATTTAACATATAAATTTCAACTCATGAGTATATTTTAATACAATAATGTTATCTTAAATTATTATTTTTGAAGACAAAACAACAAGTGAGTTTAATTTAAACTCAGTTGAACTGTAAGCCAGATGAATCAGTTCAAAATTGTCATCTCTTCATAAAATGTTGTATTATTCATTATGGTTTTCTTCCAACACAACTTCTCTTTAAAAAAAGGGTTTTTTTTTCTTCCTCTAAGAAATTTTAAGCCAAGAGTTCTAACTTTTTGTGGTATTGAATTGAAGTGACACGTGAGAGAAATGGCTGTAACTTTTTAAAAAGAGAGTTTTCAATTTTTGTTTAAAAAAACAATTATTTCCTCGAAATAAACTAAAGAGAACAGATCATGCATTTAGTCGAATACGATAATGTTCAAATATGTGACAGAAAAGTGAAAATAAAGTTCAACCACTTACAGAAACACAGACATATATATAAAATATTAAGCGAAAATTGAAAAAAAGAAGTAAGATGAGATATTGACATGACTATGTTTGGACCGAATTCAAGCAATTGAATTCTGGAAAAATGTAAGTACATTGCACTGAAATTAAAATAATAATCTGGGTTCTGAAAAATCATTTGCTACTCTGACTCTTGCAGTTTGGAAGTTGGATTTGCAAATTTTGTATGAGACACCAACGGTGGGAATATCTCCAAAGGGGTCCAGAATTTAATAAAATCCAATTCGTTTCTCAATCATTTTATCAAAAGATTTGAGATCCTGCATATATATTTCACCACCATTATCTTTTCTTTCTGCACCTCATGTGTATTGCTTCTTATGCATTTCTCAATTGTCTAATGCAATCATAGCAATTATTTTTTTTTATCCTACAGAAAATTTGACATCATTAGTAGTATTTAAGTATAAGTCTAAATCTAATATCCAATAGAAATAAAAAAAAAGTTAGATATAATAAAAGAGTAATGGTAAGGTGATACACTCTTACATTTTTTTACACAGTGTAATTGCGTTTGTCCCAGTTATATGTACTAAATTGTTATATGTCAGTTGCATAGTAATAGTCAAATACCTCAAATTGACAAAGATCTGCGTTGCACATAAAAGTAAAAGAGAGAGTAACACCGTCTCTAAACACAGTTGACACACACATATTTTAAAAGAGGGGCTAATTTGACATACTCAAGCGAAACTGAGAACAAAATAGACTATTAAACCTAAAAAAAGTTGGATATAATAAAAGAGTAATGATAAAGTGATATACTCTTACATTTTTTGACACACATTATAAAGATAAAATAATCATAAAAAAAATAAATTTTTGTATTTAAAAAAAATAAAAAGAAATAAAATATAATGTTAAATAAATGTAAAAATTTTGTCTTTCAAAATATTATTATTGACAGTAAAAAATTCATAAATTCAAGGTTTTAAGTAAGAGATGATGCTAAAAATTTAATTATGAGTTTATAAGTTTGACATTTGTTAAAGAAAAAAAAAGTTATATCTTTATATATAAGGTATTATATTAATATAAGGTTAAGTTATTGGGAGGAATTTGAAGAAGAAATGGGGTTTGGAGTTGGTGAATAATTCTGAGTTGCATGGAACCCCCATGTGAGGGTTTCTTGTTTAATCTACATAAACACATAAATGACAAAAGTCTCCCATAGAATCCGGCAAATGAACATGACTTGTACTCATTCTCTTTGTGTATATATTTTGTACGAATTCAAATACAAAGAGCATATGCTCTTTGTTTGACCCTATTGGACATCAGTGTTCTCAAGTTGCTATCATATCACCACTTTGCATTTTTCATGAATGGAAATCATGTAAACAATGGAAATACTATTACGTATTTATCAAGAAAAACAATCATAATTTCATGCTCATTCATTCCCACTGATTATTCATTGGTGAAAATCTTCATAAAAAAATTGATTCTTCAAAAGAGTGATTTGCGAAGATCAGCTTAACACGATTGTATTATTGCTTGTCTTTTAATGACCAACCAATTCAAAACTGTAGAACTTAGACAATTCAAAGCTTAAATCAATATTATATATGGAACAACGATTCTTATATATCTTCTTACAATGGAAACAATATTAAGATCTTATGTTAATTGCTACATCTCCACTAGGTCAACCTAGGCTATAATTCTTCAATGCAATCATGATTTTTTCAAGTTCTTAATTTTAAATTTAACTTAATTTTATAAAATATAAAGTTTCTACTCATTTATATACAATAAATTCATATTATATTATTATATTTATTTAATGTAAAATCTTCAATGTACATTTTTCAGGTCACGACATCTACATGTTAAATTTGAAACTATATATTTTTGGATAGTTTAGTAACAGTGAGACGATAAATCTAACAAACAAATACTAGTGCAAAATAAGAATATTACAATAAGATATTAGCTTGATTGTATAGAAAATGACGCAATTGAAAATGTGGTGGTAGTTTTATGAATATTAAATTAATTATAGAAGAAACTAATCTAATATATATTAGATTGGTTATAGAATAAACCGATTTAATATCTTAATTTAAAACAAAAATTAAAATCTTTATTAAATTGGTTATAGAAATAATGGATCTAATAATATTTTTGTGCTCTCTGAATGAATTAAGGATGATAAATGATTGGAAGATGTTATAATAAAGAGATAAATAGATGGTTTTTTTCCCACTTCAATGCCATATATTAAACCGATTGTTTTACAACAAATCTAACATTATATTGGTAATTTCTAGATTAGATCTAAAATTGATGTAATAGCTTTAAACAATTGATATTAAAAGTAACTTTTGTACCAGTAAATTTTTTTTCAATGATAGATTTCAAATAACTCTAATGTCATATGAATGAATAAATTTTAAGTTTAACTTCATTTTATAAAATTAATTTATAAAATAAAATTTACATTTATTTATATATCCTAAATTCATTTTAATTATATTATATATTTTATCATGAAGGTAAAAAAAACACCATTCTTTTCATTGTAAATATTATTGCTTTCTGGAAAACGTTTCCTTGATTTCATGTGTGGGTTTTTTTTGTTCTTGATCTCTAATAGAGGAATAAAAATGGAAATAATTTTTTTCCACTTATCGATTTAACTTATTAGATCGATAGTTTTTAGAATAGGTGTAAAACCGATATAATATACTCTAAACAATTGATATAAAAAGTAATTTTTGTATTTGAGAATTTTTTTTCTATGATAGGTTTCGGATTTAATTCAACTCTATAAATCAATTTGTAAATTTACATCACTTTTATATCGTAAATTCATTTTAATTCTATTATATCATCAAGATAACAAAAATTACCATCCTTTTCATTGTATTTCTAAGTTTTTATCTACTCTGGATGCTTATTTTTTTTTTGTCTATGTTGATAAAAGAGATAAACACTTTAATGATTTGTTAAGGCATTATGTAAGTTGAATTCTTGAAAGGTTATTGGTACGTAGAATGTTGAAGTAAAGAAGAAAATGAAGGGAAATGGGTAATACGTAAGGTGAGCAATTTGTAATCGAATGGTTGATTATTCATTGATATAGTGGTTAGTGCATGTCAATCATTTTCAATCATTTGAGGTACTAAAAAATTAAAACAGTTAATGAATATGATTAGGGAATTAAATTGTGTAATTAAGTTAAGATGTCCCCACCCACCAAAATTTGTCAGCCTCATTAATCTCTCTATCATAATGCATAATCTTCTCTTGGCATCATCATCATGTTTGTTCACTTCGTCAACTTATTCACGTCAAAACACAACGCATATTCCTTATTTTTCATTTCAACTATCTCTTCTCTCTATACATATTATATATTCATCAAAACCCATTTTCAAAAGTCCATCTCATTCGACAGCTAGCTAGCAACAATCACATAAATAACACAATACAATTATATATTATTTATATTATGATTTGTTTTTTTCCTAAGTGAGTGTTGGGTACAAACAAAGTCCACATCAGATAACATAAGAGATAGACGTGAGTTTATATACAGATAAGATACCTCCATTGATAAAAGACATTTTGAAGTGATACTAAAAACAAATCCGTGAGAGCTTAGTCTAAAACGGACAATATCGGTATGGAGACTTATGTGTGTGTTGAACCTCTTAAAGTGATGTAATCTTACTCAAAATAAATAAACTATTTAAATATTTAACATAAGTTATACTCAAAATCGAAATTACTAGTTAAGTTATAATATTTTCGTACCAGTTGTTCAACTTTCTATATACATTGATTCTTGGAGTATCACAACCTATTTACACAAACAATAAAACGAGAAAAAAAAAAAGAGTTCTTAAGATATATTACATGTACCAAACTGTTAATATATATAAACATATTTTATTATTATATTTTAGATAAATATATATTTAGTTTATAGTTAATTTTTTAAATATGTGTCTTTTATTATTTATTACTTAATTTTTTAATATATGTAATTTATAATTAGTATTTTAAATATATGTTTTATATTATTTATTATTTAATTAGTTTCCTAAGATTATTATATTTATTTCAAGTAGATCAATTCAAGAAAATATTTTTTTACAAACAACACCCTCTCTCATATGCTATAACTCATAAGAGATTACAAATAAAAGTTCAATGGAGAATGATTATAAAAAGTATAGCTGAAAATAATCGATTGCTCTGGTAACATTTTTTGACTTACTTAAGGAACCTAATTTATTTCTTTAGACACATAAAAAGGTTATTTTGTATTAATATTCTTTTTATTTATAGGTATAATGTAATTGTAACTGGGGTGTATTTTTTTTTCTTAATGACCAGAATTTAAACCCTATATATATTAGAATAAAAACCACTTATATATATATATATATAATATCTCATTTCGTTGAAAATATCGATTCTATATATTACTTTCTTTCTGGGTGGAAGAAAAAGATGTAAATTTATTATATAATTTGAGTAATTTCTGAGAAGAATATAAATTGAAAATGAAAAATGGTTTGGAAGTGTAACATGAGAAGAAACATATTGTTAGAAGTGTGAGATGAAATATCAAAGTCGGAATAGTGAATGCAGAAATTGTTGATTGGTGAGTGATATTGATGTGTTTGAGTGAAGAACTTGTAGGAGGTTCAACACTCGCACATACACATAAGTTTTCACATTTGATAAGATATTGTCCGCTTTGAACCAAGTTCTCATGGATTTGTTTTTGGTACACTCCGAAAAACCTCTTCTTAATAGAGATATCTTATATGTATATAAATCCATGTTGATCTTTTATATTTTCTAATGTGAGACTTTGTTTACTTATAACTTAGAGCCGAGCATGCAAAGCATATTGCAATTAAGGCTGCTGCAGCTAATTAACATAAAGATAGTGACTAACAGAGTGTGATGATGAGAGAGTGGAAGACAAAACTCTGCTGGCATTTCATTTGAATTCGGATTTTCAAAGAGTAAAAGGGAATTAGGTAACAAGTGTTCTTCATCAACTCATCACTAAAAAGTACGGAAATTTTGTTTTCGATTGTTTGTTGTCACCCCAAAAAGGTTTGTAGCTGCATTAGTTTAAAAAAAAGAAGAAGGAGAGAATAATATTCAAGTACTGCTACAAAGTATATATCAGACTAAATTATTAGTATATAAAGTGTGTATAAGCTTCATTGCCAACCAATCACATTGGTTAGCGAGCTTCCCTAGATGGACTTCATTACATTATAATTCTATATATACATAAATTTTTCTATTATTTCTAGTGAAGTGTAAGACGAATATTTGGTCTTATATAGTTCTGATGTAATCTATCATAGTCATTCTATAACAAGAAAATATTCTTATATCTTATATATCACTATCACCGTCCAAAATCATGGAAGTTTGCTTCTTGATGCAGATTTCATGTTAATTTTATATAATATAAATTTTACAGTATATAACTATTCAAAATTTAATTATGTGAATTTAAGTTTACATAAATATAAGAAAGATAAAAAGAAAACTAATGAATTTATTGTTTTTAAGATTTTGGATTGTAAGTGTCATCAGTTGTATTTAAGTTTTAATGGTATTGTATTTTTTAATGAATTTTCTTGAAAACTTGTTAGAACAAATTTTATTTTATAAGTTGTTTTTGTAAAAGCAAATAAATGCATTTTCTGATATAGTATTAAAGTTTATTTTAACTAGATTTGTTAAATTTATCGTATAATTTGTTATTAAATTATTTACAAATATTTAATCTCACACATCAAATATTCAAATATATTTTAACCAGATTTATTTAATACTATGTTAGAAATCTTATATCGATTAGAGATAAAACCAATTTATAATATATAAGTGAGTGTTAATTTCATAGGACCACCTCACTTTATAAGTCAGTCCTATGAAGTTAAGTTAGATTTAAAATCTTATCAAATCATCCATAAATATCTAACAAAATTGATTGAATTTTATCGTATCACAAAGTTAATTGAAAGGGTATGGTATGAGAAAAGGCAGACACTAAAATATTTTTATGAACACCAATTAAACTTTTTACATTATCCACATACAAGAATAATTTTTTATTATTATTGGAGGTGCACTCTGGCTATTATCTTATTATTGCTTGCGTCAAAAGCTTCTTTATCTTTACCCTTTATTACGCAAAATGCAGTCGTGTTGACATATGCATCAACATAGAAAACAAAAATTCAAAATTTGGGTTGAAGATTCTCATAGGGTGATAGCATAATAGGGTCTCTTTTAGGTTATATTCCTCATCGCGAAAACCGTAGGTAGGTTTACTTTATTAAGTGTGAATGAGTTGTTAGTTAACTAAAAGTAACATTACAAAATTGCACAATCCACCAACCAAATTAAAATAAGGATAATAAAACTTTAAAACATTTTTTTTACATGTTAATATCATTTACGTATCATTATGTGATTGATCCAAAATTATTTCACAATCAATAATAATAATCATAAACACCAACATGAATCAATCACAGAATGACACGTAAATAGTATTAAAATGTTGTCAAAGTATCATTATCCTAAAAACAAACAAAGTAAGGAAGAATAGATAGAGTTAGGAAAAAAACAAGAAAGTGAAAATATGAGAACAAAAGTACCAACACATAACAAAATGATTAAAAATGTTGGAACAATTTGAGAGGAAAAGGAACTCACCGAAGAAACAGAAAGGAATAAATGAAGATGTGACGAAGAAGGTTTGCAAGTACTTGTAGTACAATAGTTATTGTTTGCGTTAATGTAGAAGGTTTTTTTCAGAAATAATGTCATAATTAAACATGGTTGAAAAATACATAATTTATTGTAGTAGCTACTTAGACCCTTTCCAAACCATGTGCGGGTGGTGGATTCTCTCACCTTTTTTATTTATTCATTCACTCAAGTTTTTCTTTGGTGTTGTGAGGAGAAATTAAGACTGAAAATACTTCATAACTTATCATATATATTTTTTTCAATAATACCTATACAATTATTTTAGTGTTGTGAATGTGTAATTTGCCCTCCATGTAAAAATATAATGCTGTAAAATTAAACGAGCATTATGCTATTTTTTAAGGATATAAGTATAAAACGAGAGTATATAGTAAAATATTAATCTAATAAATAAAAAATGTATATTAATAACAAGACATGAAAAGTGTACAGCACCATTAATTCTATCTGTTTTTAGTACAAAGGGATAACTACTCTTTAAAGTTTTTCTTGCTTAGAAAGTTCTATAAGAAAAAAGTCAGAAATTTTTTAATTAATAAAAATTAAAATTATAAAACATATTGTATAATCGATCGAGTTTTCTTTGATCGTCTAGTCAACATTTATAAAGGAAAGTTGTTTTCAATTTCAATTCACATGAACCAAACGATCATTCTTATTAAATCGATCGGTTACTCTATTAAGTACTGTTATTACAATTCAATATATCTACAAGTAAAACAGGTAAAAACACGTTTATTGATTTATGGGCTGTGATTAACTTAATCTTAATTAAAAACTCATTTCAAAATCTATATATATAAAGAGGAAAGAAAGTAGATGGTTACATTTATTATGAATTCAGAATTTTACTGTAATAACCGATTCGACACAATCAATCGACTTAAACATCAAAGTGTCTTTGACAAATAATCATTCACTAGGTTTGGAAACTAAAGATGAAGTACTATAAGAACAATTGTAACTATGAAAGAGTAGTTCTCCACCCACGTCTAAAAACAATGATAAGGTAAAAAAAAATTAATAATACAAGATGCAAAAACTCATTGTTTTTAATTCTTTTTATTGAAAATAGTATTAATCTCTTGTGTATTTATTAATGTTTCTTTTTTCCCAATGTGACTATAGTTGCAATACGAAGGACGAAGAGTAATTAAGTGAAGATTAAAAGAATAAACAAAGAAATGAGAGCAGAGATTTTAAATTATGTAGCAGTTGTTGACCTATTCCTTTCATAGCAGTTCATTGTGCTTGGGAGAAGGAAGTAGCTGCAAAAGTGCGTCAACGACACCAAGCTAGAATCTCTTCTGCATAACCTCTGTTAATCATTGATTATAATATTTTATATAATGACCATGAATTTAATAAAACTCTGCATGCAATAAAAGAATCATGGAGATTGGAATGTAAGTAGTATGAACACGCGTTTGCGATCTCTCAAGTAACACCACAATGCTACCATTCTCTTCAATTCACTTTTTTTAATTCCTTTTCCACCGCGATTTTTCTGGTAGCTACCCTCAAAGTGCTGTTTTGATAATGACAAGGGCGTCAGATGCGGATCAAATACTTCAGCTACAGCCATATATTTCTACAATTAAATAATACAACTAACTATATTAATTAATACTTTACAACTTCAGAAATAAAAAAAGCATGTTCCAAAACTCCATTTCTATAATAAATATTCTCATCAGACTTCTCACTAGGGTTTCCAATTTTCAGACCATTCACCCATGAATTCAACATTTTTTCTTTCCAGAAATTTCCTGTAGCATGGAAATTAAACTGAAAATCAAAAAAATAATGAATACAAATTGGGATTTCGTTTTTAGAAAAATATACAAATTAAAATTTACACAAAAGTTTTCATAATTGTCATAAATAAGTTTTCATTTTATGTTACCACATCATGGATTCTTTTATTATAGCTGTATAGGTTTTAATTTCTTCACAGCTGTATGGATAATATATAATTTATTTCTTGTTTTATGGAAGTCAAATTTTAGTGAAAGAATAAAGAGAGAGATAAAAAATGAATAGGTCAACATCGATAAGATACAGCAGCAGTGGCCGTAGTACTATAAATTTACTCTTTAATTAGGTGCATATATCTTATGGTATTTGTATAAACAAATATTCAAGAATCATGATCAAGTTTTATTGGTAAAGTTGGCTTTTGAAAATTAATTATATATGTTTTGTATTATTATATATCTATGAAACTAACAAACAACACAACCGATTGTGATTTTGGCTTATTCCCAAAAATCAATCCTAACATATTTTTGAGGTCAATGTGTTAATCATACACCCAAGTGCCTATGTCAATGCATATTTACTATTCCAATCCTCTCATTTTTTTAAATAAGAGATTAAGGATTTTCGTAACATTTTCGTAGTTTTTTTTTTTGTTTGGTAAAATGTTATTTATTATTTAAATCACTTGAAAAAAAATAAAATTATCTATTTTAGTTTTTTTAAAAGGGATAAAACTCAACTTTGCAAAAAAAACTACATGATCAAGAAAATATTTAAAAAATAAAAAGAATATTATTCTAAGCCGCATGTAATCATCGCATGCATGAAAGCTTGATTTCATTCATTGATTCAATTTTGTTTGCTACTGCCAGCATTCATATCAATATGAAGGTCAAGAATCTAACCTAAATATGTTAGTTTGTTTTATCTCTTCATTCATGTTTCCTTTATTATTGTTGTTGTTAGTATTTGAATTATGTGCATGGATGAGTGTGGCAACGATTTGTGATTTCTGACAGAAGATTATAAGCAGTAGCTGTAGCTCATAATGTAAAAGCTTATCCTTAAGTGTTTATTAAATTCATGTATACAACACATACACATAATGTGTTCTTTGTATCAAACCAAAAGAACTGTTCATTCACTTTTACGAATCGAGAATCCATAGCAGCAGAGCCAGCGCATGTGGGGAGTAATCAAATTCCATTTTTTGTTTATCTTAAGCATGGGCGTGGTAGAGTTAAATTAATTACATGTTTTTTAATAATGAAAATGATTAAATATTGTTATGACGATGATGTTGGCGACAAGATTGAAAAATGGAACAAAAAACGTGGCAGTGTCTCATGGTTTAGAACGCACCGAAAGCTTCTGATTATCAATCCACAACATAAATTATCATGTAAAGTGTTCTGTTTTGAAGATGCTAGCCAATACCAGCAGCTATGTATGATTCGAACGGCGTACCATGTGACTTCCATGACATAATCGGCACTGTAATTTTGAGAATTTTTATTTATATCTTTGTTGTCAAATTACTTATAAATTCACTAAAAGAAATGTTTATTAAACATACGAAACAGACAAATTAGTGTGGTTCAATTGAAATATTATCCAACTCTAATATACGTTATGTTGAAAATTTTATTATATTAGATATTATAAGTTGAAAATTTCACGTAAAAATTCAATTTATAATATATAAAAAGATGTAAATTTTACTTTTATAAGTTAGTTATGTAAGAATAAATTAAAATTAAAATTCACTCGTTAATATAGTATTATGATCATTATTAAAGTATTACAGTTTAATGTGAAGAAAATACATTAACTAAAAGTAATATATAAATACAAATATCACATTACAAACTAATTGTAAAATTTAAATATTAATATTTTTATAAAATTACAAGATTTTATTTATAAAACAACTACCTTCTTAACAAAGACATAAAAACATGTTTATATTCATAATAAAGATACGTTAATAGTATTTCTCAAAACAAAAGTGAGTAAACATTAAATAATATCATCAGATAATTCTATCATACTACACCTACATCAGGAGACACTATAAGACTACATATAATTACATAATCATTTAGTTTCAGACGATGTAGAAATCTTCTAAATAAGATTTTATGAGTTTCTTCACAACTTTTTTAAGATGATATAATCCACATTAATAATTATTAATTGTTAGTTGTATGATTTTTGGAATATGGTAATTTTTTTTTAAATTTGACTTAAGAAATTATTGAGTAAGAAATAATATAAATTGTGTAATTTTTTTAGAGTAATAATCTCAAAGATTTTTTATTCATGTGGAATGATGATGGCATAAAATAATTTAAATTTATCGAAAGCAATAAATATTCTATTCTAAGGAAAAAAAATGCTCGTTTGTGGGAGTTTGATTATCTAAACTATAACAAAATATAAAAATGTAAGCATATTTTAGATTTTCTTTTTCCTATAAATGGGGTCCTAAAAAAGAAATACAAGAAAATAAAATGATAATGTTTGATAATACTAAATTGATATGATTTTACTGAAAAAGTTAAGTGTTGCTGGAATTAAACTAAATGGACTTTAAATAATTTAAACTAAGCATAAGAAGAAGACATACATATACACTTGTTATGAATGAATAAAAAAACTAATCATTCAAATATTTAAATGATACAATGCATGTAAAATTTTGCATCTCATTATCACGATAAATATGGTAAATCAGAACACATTGTTATATTTTTTATTTTCAATTTCAATCTTACATAAATATATATAGTAGTCTATTTTCTCATCCTAACAAATTAAATATTTATTTATAAAATATTTTTAATAGTTATTTTCTTATTTAACATTTACAATATATTTATCAAAAATCTACTTCTTGTTATTTGTGGAAAGATACTTCTACTTAGCAACTGTAACTTTTATTTCTTCACGTAGTAGAATTTTTGAATTTTAAAACAAACAATACATCAAATGTTAATTGACTTTAATGATATTTTCTCAATGTATTTAAAGTTCAAAAAATTATATTTAAATTTCATTTCATACAAGTTGTATATACAAAATTTTCTTAATTTAAAATTATTTTATTTCATTTATATTAATTTTGATGCACACTTTTTAAAATATATTTAATATTTTATTAAATTTAAGATGGTTAATCATAATAACATAAAATTCTAATTTAACAATTAAATAATTATATTATGTTTTATAGAAAGTTATCGATAATAAAATATTTAATAAAATTTATATTAAAATAAATTAACTATATAATTTTGAAATTCAAATCTGAAAATAATGTGACATGAAAACCGAATTGTTGAAATGATGATGTTATTTTGTTTTTAGTACGTCAATTTTTTATTGGTTTGAGAAACATAGTCCATCTAAGTACATAATATGCACATGCTTGGATATAAATTTGATAGCTCGTTATTGCATTTCTATCGTCCTTTAATCCTCATAGCAATTTATTTTAAAAATATAAAAAAATAATAATATCACAATCTCCATAGCCACTATAGTTGAAGATATACATAAAAAATAATATCTACTTTGCTTGCTTGCAGAAATAACAGAGTCATAATATCAAAAAGTTTAAATTTTCAAAGTATTGATATAAAAAATTTCAATGGATAAAAATATGTTTTATAATCATAGTATTTTCTATTCAAATTATAAAAATATTTATTTATTAGACTGATTTAGTAGAGAATTTTGAAATAAATATATACGGAGTTTTTATTACAGTTTAGAAATTATAGTGACCGTACTGAAAGTAGAACGGAGGCATGGATCCGTTACGTCCGTGATACTGTTTGAGTACAACTGGAGTATACGAACCTGGAAGTGCTTTTTCTGAAACGCGGAAAAGTACGTCAACTCAAATAAATATATACACACAAACACACGCAACAATACTTTTATGTGTAAGAAAAATTGTTACTGAATTTCATTCTTTAATAAATATTTCATTCTTTCAATGACTAAATTAATAGTGTCAAATTGATTATTCATCCAATAAAATTAATTGAATTTATGTTTTATGTTTGTCACTGTTTATATATATATATATATATATATATATATATATATATATATATATATATATATATATATATATATATATATATATATATATATATATATATTTTATATTTGAGTTAAAAGAATGTTATCAAGTGGACTTAAGTTGTTATGTTTGAAGCGTTTATTTTGATCAGCTTTCTGATAATCATGTCTAGAAAAGAATAATTCTTATAAATTAGAAATTGTTATATATAAATTTAAAAAAAACATGATATAAACAACTTTTTAATGTATTATAAGAAAATAACATCTTTCAATGTAAAAACATATATATAACAAAAATATTATTGTTGAATATATAAAATACTTTAAAAATTATAATTATTAAATTATTTAATATCTAATTTTTAAAAATTTTCATATTACTTTTTATGTGAAAATTTAATGAATAATTGTCTAAAAAATAATACTTCTTTATATTAATTAAACATATATCCTCTACAAAACTATGAGAAATTAAACATTAATTTCTCTAAAAATTTAAGGTAGAAGGAAATGTTAGCAAATAAAGTGACACTGATTTGATTGTGGTTATATATATATTTGGAAACCCTCTTTTCAAATATTCTTCTTATCTTGGTCACAATTTCTGTGTAAGCATCAGAAGAAACCAATTAAATTAAATAATATTTCATGAAAGCACGAAAACAAAACACCAAACTAACTACACGGGTGGAACATAATTGGCAACCTACAAACAACATTATTCACATCTTTTTGTCCCTTCAAGTTTCTTAATTAATTAGATTTGGAGATTTTCTAGGAAGTATGTTTTGTTGAAAAACATTGAACAAGGCAAATAAATGCCATGACCCAAAGTTTATAAGTGGGTTTCTATGCTCAAATCAAACAAACATAACATTCAGGGGATGCATCATTTTAAATTAGTTTTTGCCAAAACTACAAAGGAATTGGCCATTATTTTAACTCTAATTTTTAAATTTAATAAGGATGGTGCAATATTTTATGGATATTTAGAGAACATTCATCAACAAGATTTAAAATTAATTAAATATGAGTTAAGCTTTACAATAAACGTAATTTATAGTTTTCTTATAGGGTTAAATATGTTTTTAGTTCCTTAAGTATCACTGATTTTTGGTTTTAGTCCTTACTTAAAATATTGATGGCATTTGATCCTCTTAGTTCTGAAACTATTACAATTAGTCCTTAAAATTGGATGACGTTAAATTTTGGTTAACGGAAGTGTCACGTCTTCTACCAGCACTATTCTCTGTCTGCCAGATAAGTCACCAACATGTTCGTGGAGGTGTTGCCGACGATACGGGTCGCCACCGCATGGACGTTGCCGCCTCACCCACCACTCGAACAGCCACCACACTGTTGTGCATGGTGTTGCCGGTATTTGCGCCGAAAAAGCCATTGCCCTTCACAGCAGACCACCACCACTTTGTCCCTTCTCCTTCACGCAAGAGGAAGACACATTCACCCTCTACAGTGCATCCACCGTTCTTGTCGATGAATACATTCATCTTGTCGTAGTAATCACCGGTGACACCAAGGAATAACCCAAGCACCTGAAACGCAGAAAGATTCAAAAACAGAAACCCAATGGTTCGAGAACACAATCACGCCCTTTAGTATTAACACCAGCTTCTTCTTCATCACACCATTGTTATTTTTCACTCAAATCTGCAAACAGATCAGAAACCCTCACACCCCAAATCACCCTAGATCGCAAACCCCCCAAATTGATTACAGCTCTGTTCATTCTCAATCATCAAATCCTCTGCATCAAATGAAATCAATAGCTAAATGAAGATTCAATACATGTGTTTCATGTACTTAAATCATAAAAGAGTACAAGAAAGACTATCTTCGCCCATTTTCCCCCATCAATCGTTTTTCCTTATCCTGGTTCCTCCATCCTGTTGTGAGCACGAAATTGCAAAACCTAGCTTTTGTTTCTGTATGCGTCGCCGACCTCTGTGAGGAGAAGCCTCGGGCTGCGGCGGAGAGATTTAAGGCGGCGTTGGCTGCGGCAAAAGGGGCTTAGCCGTGCACAAGTAAGGTGAAGTGTGTGGCGAAGTCGGGTTATGCGGTGGCGATTTAGGGTTCGAAGGATTCTTCGAATTGGGTCTGTGTGTGATGGTTGCATGGTGTTAAATCTGATTTCTGCAGGTCTGATTTTGGTTGCTGGTGGTGGCGCATCTGGGAAGAAGATGATTGCGAAGATGCGAGGAAGGAGATCACGTTTTGCGATTGGGGTTTGATGGTGAATGCGAGAATGGAGATGCTTCCATGGTGGTGGTGTTGCGGTGCGAAAAGGATGTCGACAGTGAGCGAGAAAAGGATTGGCGGCATGGTGATGATGAACGGTGGCGCGTCGGCTTGCGTCTGGTGATGGCGGCAGCGTGCTGAGGAGACGATGATATGCATTGACGGAGGACTTTCCTGATGCAAGTATGGCGGAGGCGCGAGCTCGTGGTGGTCGGTGAGGGCTGAGGTCGCTTCTGTGGTGGCAGCCTTTCGACGGTGTGCGCGTGGTGGCCGATGAGTATGAAGTTGGCAGCAACTGGGGAGAAGATGGTGGAGGAGGGTTGGGGTTTCTGTTGGAGATTGTGATGAAGGAAGGGTTTGGAAAAAACGTGGAAAAAACCAAAAATTTACCTTTAGCCACATCATACAAAAATTTAACGTCGTCCAATTTTAAGGACTAATTGTAATAGTTTCAGAATTAAAAAGATCAAATGCAATCAATGTTTTGAGTAGGGACTAAAACCAAAAATTAGTGATACTTAAGGGACTAAAAACATATTTAATCCTTTTCTTATATTATTGAAAGTTTTATGTCAATTAGAAAAGACGTAAATTCATAAATATAATAAATAATAATAGATTTTACTTTACACTACCGTTTTGGAAAATTCATTTAAATTTAAATTTTTTTAAAATAATATTAAAATTTGTCTTACATTTATTATTTATTAAATATTTTATGTATTCATTATTAAATTACTTATTAATATTTAGTTCACATTTAATATTTTTATGAGAAAACTATGTTAAATGGTGTGTTGATTATGGAATTATATAAACAATTGTAAACACTTTATAGTCAAAACCAATTTTATATATAAAATTAAGTTAGGTTTTAAAATTGTATTAACTTTTTCAATCTACTTATAAGATTTGTAACCATATTAGAGTATAAGATTAGAGATTCTAAAAGATATGTATTTGAGAATAATGGAAATGATTAATTTTAAGGATGAGAAGTGACAAATGTAAATGAAGTAATAATGATAAAATAAGAAGAGAAATACATTGAAATCTGATTTAAGATGATGGATAAATGAAAGATAAGAAGGGTTTTCTGGCATTTCATTGAAAAAATATAAAGAAAGAGAGAAATGGGGTAACCCTGCACATGGGGTGTGGTCAGATTTGGAGGTTTGTGAAAAATGCTGCCTTTTTAGAAGAGATGTATACTAAACTTACGTTTGTTGTTTGTTTCAATATTTTATGGTCCTGTTTTTTTAAGAGATGAACAAAAGAAAAAACATTGAAAATGTTGTGCCAGCCTAGCCTCATACATTCATTGGTTCAGTTGATTAGGAAAGAAAGAAAGAAATGCATTGTTTGGTAGAGTTGTAAAGTAATTTTATATATATCTTTTAATTTTATTATCAAGTAGAGAAACCAATAAGAGAATTAATTTTTTTTCTCGAACCCATAAAAATAGTATTATTTTCATATTATTTTTTTCATGAAAAATATGAGAAAAGAAAGAAAATTTATAGGTAGGCATTAAGATACATATAATTTAGTAGAGTACAACAACACAAATACATGCCTACAACAAAACAAAGTTTATTAAACTCCTATAGAACAGGCAACAATGGACTATGAACTATGGACCAATATTTTCAATTATTTGGTTGGGTTGTCCTTCTAAATTTTTTTACTAGGCAACACCAACTACATGGTAGTATCAAAACTATTACATTTTAATTTATAATTCAACCATTAATACTTTTCTTGAAATGAAGTGTTCTAGAAGAATGATATTAGACATGTTTTAGTATACATTAATAAAAACATGTTTTTATGAAAGTTTAAATTTTAATTATAATTTAATAAGTTGTTTAATATACAATGTGATTTTAAAATGTTAAGCTTTTGCATATATAAAATATTTAAAATTGATGGATACATTATTTAAAGTAAAATTGATTAATTTTATTTGTTTCTGTTAAAAATACTGTAAATAAATAACCTGATAAATTTTTGAATTACATTTTGAATTTAATAAAGTTACACAACTAGCTGTTTATATAATATCTTTTATAATATATGAATTCACAAAACTCAAATGATTGTTTGATTGTGGTTAAACCTCTTCTTAATAAGCTAAACAAATTTCATTAAAAGATAGTTAATTATTAATGCTACTTTATAGTATATCACATTTTACACATACATATAAAAAATGTACATATTTGTGCATGGGTAATTAAAATTACATTCCATATTTAACCCCAAATTGGTAGAATGTAGTCAACACTTCACACTTAAAAGTATGTTCATAAATCAGTATATTCAGCCAATGCAACTTCTCAAATGACAACTGTCATGTTTGATTTTTTTACTTTTTTACAGTTGTGATTATATTTAGGATTGAATTTGTAAAAGGAATTTATAATATTATATATATTATAGATATTGTAAGTAGATAATAGTACATGATATTTTTATCCTAGGTGGCAGTTTTTGTGAATACATGTATTGTTTTTTAGAGGGTCAACCTTCGGGACCATAAAATTTTCGGTGAAATTAAAATCGAGAGCACACCGATGTTGGATTGAGCAATTTTAGGTGTTATGACCACTTATTCAATTCTCTGTTTCAATTCACTGCATATCTTGTAACGCTATCCAGATATGATGAAAATTGCGTAAGCATTGTAAATGTTTCCACCAAATTCAACCTGTTTTATATAAATTTTTATTTATATTTATAAACATATCAAATGTATATGAAATTTAAAATCATACATGAAAAAACAATTTTGAATTTAAAAACATAAAATTCTGCTAACAATTAAAGAAAATATTTATTATTATATAAATTGTAAGAATCTTACATTAAGGAAAAAGTTGAAGAAAAATCCTAAAAGTTATGTAGAAGAAAGAAACTCACAAATTAAACTAATAAAATTGAAAAAAGTTACCAATAATTAACATAAAAAAATATGCATAAATTAAATTAAAATTAATAATAAATGATTGATGGTCATTTAAATATGAAAATTTATAATAATAATTTTATTTACTTCAACTATCCAAAATATTAAAATTATTTTCAATAAACATTATATTGTTAAAATATATTTTTTAAAATCATAAATTATATTCCAGTTTAAGTTGAATAATAAGAAATTCAATTTAAAAAAATTAAATTGATAAAATAATTAGTGAAATATTTTATCATCCTAATTGTAATATTATTCTCATAAATTAAATTCTTAAAGGTTGAGAAAAGTTTGTGTATACATTATGTACCGAGAACATGAATTTCATTAATTTTTTTATTATAAAATATAGTTAAAAAATTGTTTCAACTTCATGTTGAATTAAAAGTTACAATAATTAAATTTAATTCAACTCAACTTTTTAAATTCTAAAAATACTTTTATCAATTTAAAAACAAGAAGAATTTGTAAAATTATTATTATTTAAGCAAGAAAATTAAATGAAATATCTTTCATTTTACAATTGTTCAAACTTTTATGAACATTGAACTTAGTTATTTTATACCTTAAATATTTTATATATACTAAAACTTTTTTTTTATTAAATTTGGATATAGAAAAATGAACTAAAAATCTCCTTGCTAAATTATTTAAAATCACTCACTCCTTAAAAAAGAGGAAAGTTATTGCTACAAGAACTAGAGACAGAGGAATAGGTCAGCCCTATTTCGTAAATATCCCCAAATACAAAGGGCACTTTCCCAACTTTGCACCTATAAATCCTTAATCTCACACCCTCCTTCAAATCCCCCAACCTTTATTTTTATCAACAATTCATCATCAATTCCACTGCAACTTTCTCAAACTTCCTTCACCCAACAACAAAACAGAACAACAACAGAGGAAAACATAGGAAAAAAAATGTCCGCAAAATGCAGCCAAATCCGACACATCGTTCGGCTCCGCCAGATGCTACGGCGCTGGCGCAACAAGGCTCGCATGTCTGCAAACCGCACTCCGTCAGATGTGCCTGCAGGACACGTGGCTGTTTGTGTGGGCACCAACCTCACCAGATTCGTGGTGCGCGCAACTTACCTGAACCATCCGGTCTTCAAGAAGCTTCTCCTTCAAGCTGAAGAAGAGTATGGGTTCTCCAACAACGGTCCATTGGTCATTCCCTGCGACGAAATGCTCTTCCACGAGGTTCTCCGGTTCATCTCTTGGTCAGAATCAGCAAAACCAAACCGGTTTGTAAACCTCGAACTTGACGACTTAAAACAACACTGCCACATCAGAATCAACAACAACCTAGATTTCTGGCCAGAATCTAGACCACTCCTTCACGGTCCCAGTGACAAAACTGTTTGGTAACTAGGATTTTTACTTTGTCCGGTTCAGAATTGACTCTGCTGGGTTTTCCAAAAAACGGTCTAGATAAACCCGAGTCTGGTCGAGATTTGAGTTGAGTGAAAAGAAAAGAAGCTTTATTATAATTATTATTGTTATTACTAAGTGAGATCTCATTTTCATAGTGAGGAAGTTTGTTTTGATGGGAGTCTGAGTTACACATATCATAAAATCAGTGTTAGAAGAATGGTCCGGGAATCACCGATGGAGGAGATGGCACAACCGAGTCGTCCCGGGTTCGGATCCGAGTTAAGGCTGTGATTTCATGGCTTGTTCCAAGCTGCGATATGAGTCTCTAACTGTCATGGTAACACAACACCCAAATAATGTAAAACACTTATTATGTGTATTTATTTTATTCCTCAATGCAAATGCAAATTAAGTTGTAGAAAATTTTCAACTTCAATTTACTCTTTTTTATACCATAGAAATAGTTTAACTTTTTTAAATCTAATTTCACTAAAAGTGTTTATCTTATTAATTTATGGTATTAAAATTTTATTATTAGTTTAGTTAATAAAAAAAAGGTGGAGAGAATATTAAATATAGTGTAAAGTTTGTTGGTATTCGTGGAGGTTGCAATCAGAGTAGCAGTTGTGGGAGTTATAATGACAGGAACCCACGTGAAAGCTCTCCTTCGATCTCTCTCACTTCAAATGTATGTTTTCACCTGATCTTGGTTCTGTCCCAAGAACACTCTCATCACTGTTTTTTCTAATTTTTCTGTCAAATTTTTTTTGTGAAATGAAATTTATTTAAAAAAAAAATAAATAGAAAGAAAGAAAGAAGAACCTCATTGACCAAAAGAAAGTGAACATGATCACAAATCACAATCATGCAAAAGAAGGGTCTTTATATTCATGAGAGAGAGGGCATTTCTGCCAGCTAAGTCCTCACCTAATTAAGCACACAAGTTTTCATTATTATTCCTATAATGCAAGCTAAACAATTTCAATTAATGTATCCCCTTGACATTATTATTACTCAATTTTAATTGAAAGAACTTTAATTGATATTACATAAAATGCCATAACAAAAATACATCAATAGAAAAAAAAAGTAGTATAATGTATGATTGAGATTAAGGTAACTTTTGTGTGCTGTTTCTGTTGAATGTGTACAACCTGGAAGAAAGAAAACATCTTTGTTAGAAACGAAGTCGCATGGGTCTCCACCATGCATGTTCGAAGCATTGTGTTCATTAGAATCCTTTGACGAAATATATGACCCAACTCTGAGAATAATATCGGTGTCACAATCAGATTGTTTCTTTTCAACAATGTTCTAGGCTTTAAGATGAAGTGATCGGAAAAAGCACTTTCGCGAATTTGATATTTGTTTTTATTTTTATTTTGTTTTCTTTGGTTTGGTTTGACAAATTGATTTTGTGGTGGCAGATAAATTCTGTAGAAAATGTGTAGGCGACAGTGGAAGTGGAAATCCTTATCACTGTTTACCTCGAAAAATAGAATGAAAGAAAAACGAGGAATTGACACGTATTGATTTTTGATGTGGAAAAAAGCCTGAATCGTACCAATAATCGAATTTGGTGGTGACCCGATTTCACATTCGAATTTGAACACACCACGATATCTTTATCATTAATCACAGTCCAATTTTGATTCATTCTCCATATGTCACATGCTTTTTTGTTTAAGATCACAAAGTTCATTTGTATATGGTACAACTATATTCATTTTTTTTTTCTATCTAGAGTCTATTAGATTTAAAATGAAAAGTTTTTTATGTTTAAATATTTATTTTTTATAGATTTTTTCGTAAAGAATCACCAAAAAATACAAAATCAATAGTATATAAGTTCAATTCATACATAAAGAATTAACACCACATTTAATATAAAATATACTCAATTCATAGGTTTTTTTTATCTCGTATTCAACTTTTTCTATTTTTACTAAATATAAGATTTGAATTTTCATTTATATTCTTAACTCTCTTGGGAAGAATAAGACAATTCTTTAAATCCAATTAGATAGACTTCATGTGGCCTTTGCATCAATTAGTTAGACTTCAAGCGATCTTCACGTTAACTGGTTGATCTCCAAGTAGTTGTTTCCAAATCTCTATTAAAATCGTTTCGATGATACTTATAAAAGGTATTTCAATAGTAAAGTAAGTAGATAACAAAATGAAAATGTGTATATATATATATATATGAAACTCATACCTTAGACTTTAATATATAATTGCTGTTATGGGATTTTACCTTTTTGTCTTAATAATGGTCTAATTATGTCTTAATTAAGAGTAGTAAGTTGATTCGTAATTATTATTTCTATTAATCTTACATTCATTCTGTAATCAGTGGGCCATGTTGTTGTGGTCGACCACAAATGATCTGTCAAGAGTTTGATTAAAAGATGGTTGACCAAAGGTATTCAGTCCAAGATGATCGACCAAAGGATAATTGATTAAAGATGATCGACCCAGAATGGTAGGTCAAGAATGATTGGTCTAAAATGATCAGTTAAAGATGATCGATTCAAAAAGAATGACCAAAGTACTCAAGAGTAACGTTTCTTTAAGTTTTGACTTGATAATTTTTTTTTATTAATTTAGAGAATACTTTTTTTTATTATATTTTGCCTTTCACGAAAAAGTTGTTCTTTACTTCTTCATTTGCAGTTTCTATTTTTAAAAATTTCAACAAATTAGGTTGTAACATTGTACATCTTAATTTTTTTATATAACATATTATTTATTTGTTTCTTACATTACAACTATCAATCAATCATAGTTTTTCTTCTTCTTTTAGAATAGCCTAATTCTACTTGTAATTATTGTCGATAATGAGGTCTAAATTAAAAAAAAGAAAGAAAACAATGAAGGGTATTGCTTTCTACACTTTATCAAATTTCTTCGTACACCTTATCACTTCCGAAATTTATTTTCCAGAATACAATTAATACTTCCAGAAATTCTTTTCCGGAGAGCAATCGTCTTTCCTGTCACATGGAAAAAAAATTTCGAATAACTTTTTAATGGGGTGAGGCAGAAATTTGATAGTGTGTGGGAAGAAATATCCAAACCTAAAATGGCTATAGAAGATGTCCAAGTCCATTTTTTTTTTATCAATAATTATTAGGTGCTTTTATCTTCTGCATCCTCATAACTTCTAAGTGCACCTCCATAACCTCCATAATTTTTAAAATACCATTTTATGGTTTGTGAAAGACTTCTAGATTACCTTTTCCGAAACAAGCTTTTTAATAGATTTCTAAAATAGAATTTTTGGAAAACACGTTCTATAATACATTAAATGCATTTTGAAATGAGCTTTCTCAAATATAATTTTTGGAGTGAGTTTTGCTGTCTGAAACAAGCTTTTGAAGCAAATTTTCTAGAACAGTTCGAAAGAGAATTTCCATAACAACATTTCCGAAACAATTTTTTTTTGGAACATGTAATACTTTTTAAGCGAGTTTTCCAAAAACAAAAATCTTTTCTTTTTCCTCCTCCCAAAGAGTGTAACAATGATAGAAAACCAAGGTGCAGTTGGAGGTAGCGGTGGTAAGGGTACTTTAGGCTTTTCCTATTAATATGTTATGAGGCTTATAATTTAAGGGTGTAGGAAGAAAAAACCATAGTTATTTTTAGGAGAAAAAAAAACCCATCTTTGATTTGGTCCAACAATGCCTTCTTCTCCTTAGAGTACAACAACAATGGAGAAAAGAAGGTATAGTCGGAGGCAGGTGATGGCTGCCTGTGATGACGGTGAAAATGGTGGTAGAAAAGGCATGTAATTTTAGTATTTTTCGAATAATTATGCAATGAATGTAGTAACAGTGAGGATGCGAGAAGGAAAATCCTTAGTAGAGTTTTAGAGAATTAGGTCTAAATCACTTTTGTGTCATGTTTGGTGTTATTTCATTAAATTTTTTGATTTAAGCTTTGTTAACTATAGAATATTAGTTCAAATTTTTACAGCGTAGGTATTATTTTTCACTTTATCCGTTCAAATTTATATTTAAAATTTTGTAGTAAAACATAAAATTTTCACATTTGAGCATGTTAACATGTTCATAAATTTTAAATATCAAATTTCAAGAAATATTAAAATGCAAGTGAATGTAAGAATGAACATAAAAAAAATATATTAAAATATTAATGTAATAGTAATATAAACTTTTATAAATTGATACTAAGAGGAATGAAAATCTTTTTGCTTCGCATGCATATCGTTTCCATTTAAAAATTTAAAATAAAGAAAGAAATTATTAATCAAATTTTAAAATAGTTAAGAAAGACTTAATCTATCAAACAATATAATTCAACTTGGACAAATTATCTTGAGATAATGAAAATTAGACATATTTTTATATATTTATTTATCTTAATTATACACCATATTCTTATTTTATTTATATATATTATTTTGCTTGTTTAATTTATTTAGTGTTGATAACCTACTTTTTTTTATTGATTATTTTGATTTATTTAATTTATTCAGTGAGGTGGTCGTAACTTCAATTTTATTTATATTTACTATTTTATTATTTATGTAATTTATTTATTGATTTGTTCATAACAACTTTTTTATTTAATCTATTTAGTGAAATTTTTATTACCTCATTTGTATTTATATGTATTATTCTAGTTATTTAATTTAATTAGTGATGTTTCGTTAACTTCGTTTTAAATATTTAGTAAAATTTTTATAATCTTATTTTTATTATTTATCCTATATTCATAACATTTAATTTATTTAGTGAGTGTTCATAATCTTATTTATATTTATATTTATTATTATTTAATTTATTTAATGAGATATTCATAACACTTATATTTATTTAATTTATTTAGTAAAATGTTCATAACTTTATTTTTATTTATATTTATTATCTAATTCATTTAATTTATTTAGTGACATGTTGATAATCTTAATTTTATTCACATTTATTATTTTCTTTATTTAAATTATTTATTAAGATGTTCATAATCTCATTTATATTTATATTTATTACTCTTTTTATTTAATTTATTTATTTGAGGGGTTCGTTACCTCCTTTTAATTTATATTTATTATTTTGTTTATTCAATTTATTTAGTGAGATCATGTGCCAAAAATCAAAAGATCATGTGTCATCTAACCAATTGACTATACGTTGTTTATGACCATATGCAAATCATGAAAAAAAGAGAGGTTTAAACCATTTAATCGTTCCTATTTTTGTTAGGTATTCCCAATTGATCCATTTTTTTAAAGTTTTCCAATTGAGTCCTTATAAGTGCTAATTTGAAACAATTTAGCCCCTGCCGTTAAAAATCATTAACGGTGTTAAAATTATGCACAAGTGGTTGGATGACGTGTTAAATGTTTCTGTGAGGCGAAACGTGGCAGTGTTGTGAGTGAAAAGTGGCGTTTTAGCAAGTGATTAAAAAAAATTAATAGATGTCCATTGTTAAAATATCAGAAGAATGAAATTGTGATATTAAGTTCTAAAGTAGAAGACCCAGCTCGAAATATTTAGGGTTCATTGTTGTTGAAGGTTGGGCAGCACTTGAAGAGGGAAGTTCTAAAGTAGAAGACGCAACAATGTCGATGGCTCATTCGTGGTCCTCTTCAACTTGCAATGAGTGCGAAAGAAAGCATTTACTTTCTGTGAGCTCTCGTGGAGATAAAGGGTGGAACAGGAAAGATGCTTCGCTGATCTGCCATTGTGGAGAGAAAACTGTGTTGAGGACTGTGAAAACGACTAAGAATCGAAGAATGATATATCATCGTTGTGGTATGACAAAAGGATACGGAGGAATGTAGAATAGATTCGATGGCATCCCTTTAGCATGGGATGAACATGCTGTTACAACATGTTCGGGAGGATTGGTAAGATGAGTAACCTTTATTCTATAACATTCTTTTTGTTAGATCTTAATTCATACTTGGTTCCTATTATTATATTCTTAGAATTGTTCATTTCAGGGAAATCCAAGCACTGGCAAGAAAACTTTTCCTGGATTTCCTAACATTGATCATACAAAAGAATATGTAAGAAAGAACATACTTAATTGCCTTCGCTGGTTACGTTATGATGTAGGTTTTGAAGATTTTCGGTTTGATTTTGTGAGAGGGTAAGATATTATGTGACATTAATTAGTGTATTGCATTGTCTGTTTATTTTTTTTAATTATGTTATATACCTTTTGTTTGTACTGTTTATATAGGTTTTCAGCAAAATATGTGAAATAATACATTGAGGGAGCAAACCCTTTGTTTTCTGTTGGAGGGTATTGGGATGACTCTAACTATAACATTCTTACATGGACTGTAATCAAGGTACTCCTGCTTAATCTTATGTATATAATTTTTAGTAAGTTTTGAAATTTCTAAACAGTACTATCAATATTTGCAGATAGTCATAGACAAGATATAATTAATTGGATAGATGGCATGGGACAACTTTCAACTGCCTTTGATTTTACTACCAAAGGAATTCTTCAGGTATATTGTACTTAGTTGGTACTGAATAAGTTGATTTGCATGCCAATTGATCTTTAGGTTTTAATTTGTAGGAAACGGCTAAAGGAGAGTTTTGGCGGCTTCGGGATGCTAAAGGAAAGGCCCTTGGTGTGATGGGGTGGTGGGCATCAAGATCTATTACGTTTCTTGATAACCATGACACAGGCTCATCCCAGCTACAATTCATTGGCATTACATAATCATGTTTTATTACATTTTGTTACTTGTGTTCTTCACTATGTGCAGAATAATCGGCCATTCCCGAAAGATCATATTATGGAGGTATTTTATTTTTGGCATTAGTATCTTAGAAGTATGGTCATTATGTAAATAGTTTCACAATCTATTTCTATATCTGTTTTTTGTTTGTTACCACTCTTTGACATTCCTAAAGTTATTTTTATCTGTTTTTTCTGTCAATAAAGGAAAATTTAGTAAAATTTCAAGAATGTTCATCTTCATAATAAGTAATATACTAACATTTAAATTCTTTTGTCTTATGCAAGGATACGCATATATATTGCCCATCCAGGAATGCCAACCGTACTTTGGGACCATTTATATGGGGACAACGAACATCTGCAATCAATCCTGAAATTGGTATATAAGATAGACATTTCTTTTTCTTTGATATTGGAATTATTTTATTCTCTGTTCATATCTGTGCATTTATGTTCATATATTTTTATACTTATATTCCTTTTTTATATTGTTCTGAACAATTATATATATCAATTGTATCCTCTCCATATGATTGAATAAGAAATACAATATTTCATTCTTTCTTCTTTTGTAACATGGTATCAGAGCATGTTTTCTGATTCTTTTCTACTTTGTCTTTGTTGCTGCTGGTGGTCGCCGCCACCGGTGGTCCCCTGAAAGTCTCTTTTTCAACCTGTGCTTTTATACTTCAATGGTCAATCTCTGGTTTTTGTCTCACATTTGTCCGGTGTTGCCATCTGGCCATCGTCTCCGGCTACTGTCGCCGGCCACCGCTGTCGACCACTTTCACGGACATCGTCTCCGCCACTTGTGTCACCGATGCACCAACACCTAGTCCTACCTCTATTACTTCCGTTATCTTCTTCTCTATTTTGAAGGTCTCCCTTATGTTCAGGGTAGTTAAGTCCCTTGAAGTTTTGTTGTTACTCAGGGCAGTGAAGTCTCTTAAGGTTTGTTGTTGTTTGCCTCTGCAGGACAGTTGTTTCCAATATCCCCCCTGCAGGCCAAGTTTGCAAGTTGTTGAAGTCTTTATATGGACTCAAGCAGGCCTCTAGACAATGGAATTACAAGTTGACAACTACTTTACTTTCTTTGGGCTACACATACAATCCAAATCAGATTATTCACTTTTTGTCAAAAGTGATTCTGCTCATATCACCATCTTACTTGTTTATGTAGATGATATAGTTTTGGCAGGTGATGACATCCAAGAAATCCAAACTGTGAAGGCTCTATTGAATGCAAAGTTCAAAATTAAAGACATAGGCCAACTTAAGTATTTTCTGGGCTTAGAAATTGCAAGATCTCAACAGGGCATTAATTTGTCACAAAGGAAGTATGCTTTAGAGTTACTAGAAGATGCAGGATTGTTGGGATGTCAACCTGTTTCTACTCCCATACAGCCAGGCACAAAATTCTCCAAGACAGAAGGAAAACCCTATTCAGATGTGCAAGCCTATAGAAGACTTCTTGGCAGGTTATTATATCTAACCAACACAAGACCAGATTTATGTTTTGCTGTTAGTACTCTCAGTCAATTTCTTTCCAATCCTTTGGAAGATCACTATGCAGCAGCAATAAGGATCCTGAGATATATCAAGAAAAATTCAGGACAAGGATTATTTTTTCCCTCCAACACAGAACATTCTCTCAAGGCTTTTAGTGACTCTGATTGGGCTGCTTGCCCTGATACTAGAAGGTCTGTGACTGGTTTTAATGTGTTCTATGGTGCATCCTTAATCAGCTGGAAATCCAAAAAGCAAGATACTATATCTAGATCATCAACTGAAGCAGAATATAGAGCCTTAGCTTCCACAACATGTGAAATTCAATGGCTTTTGTATTTGCTCCATGATTTGAAACAGCCTCTGCCACAACCAGTTCCTCTGTTTTGTGCAAATCAATCTGCTATACGAATTGCACAAAATCCAGCCATGCATGAGAGGATAAAGCACATTGAAATTGACTGTCATCTCATAAGGGATAAAGTTCAAGCTGGTGTAATTAAGCTCCTGCCTATTTCTACTTCATCACAACTTGCAGACATTCATACTAAAGCTTTGCATCCAACACAATTTCAATCTTTGTTATCCAAGCTGAGCATTAAGGATATATATGCTGCAGCTTGAGGGCGGATATTGGAATTATTTTATTCTCTGTTCATATCTGTGCATTTATGTTCATATATTTTTATACTTATATTCCTTTTTTATATTGTTCTGAACAATTATATATATCAATTGTATCCTCTCCATATGATTGAATAAGAAATACAATATTTCATTCTTTCTTCTTTTGTAACATTTTATTTTATAAACAACCTCTAACATTTAAAATGCATATTAACATTCACAAACGATTTAGAATGAAAAGTACATATGATGTCAGAATTATAGAGGCCAAACATGACCTCTATTCTGTCGTGATAGATGAAAAGCTATTAGAGAGGGTTCGTGGTGCCCTGGAAGAGAATAAACACTTTCAACATCTAGCCACAACTATGTTGTTTGACATAAGGTTTTTTTTTCATCCTCTACTATTGTGTTCTTATCTTAATCTTGTGCTTCTTAGCTTTTTATAATTTATTTTAAGTGATTATAGAAAACTTCAATTTTTTGTGATTATTTTCGGTGATAATAAATCTCTTTTTGTGATCGCATGTTAATTATTGAGGGAACGAGAGAATAGAAAGAATGGAATCATATATCAATATTCTATGAACTTAACACTACAGAGGTTTATGTTTAGAAACTTGATGCACCACACATTTTTCTTATTCTCTCATTCTCTCAATGATTAGTGTACGATCACAAAAGCAAATTATTTATCAATGAAAATAAAACAAGAAAACTTAGGTTTTCTTTTACCATTGAAAATAAAATACAAAAAGAAAAGAAACACATGATTGGGATAAGAACACAATTGTAGAGGATGTAAAACAAACCTTATGCCACACAACATAGTTGTGGCAAGAAGTTAAAAATGTTTAAATTTACAGGTTATTTATAAAACAAAAGAAAAACAAATGCCTATCTTATATTCCAATTTTAGGAATTTGTTGCCGAGGTGCATTAGTCTCATACAAATGGTCATAAAATACGGTTGGTATTCTTGGATGTGTCAATATATATGCATATCCCTTCATAAAACAAAAGAATTTAAATGTTAGTATATTACTTATTAAGAAGATGAACATGCTTGAAATTTTACTCTTTCTTTTGATAGAAAAAACAGATAAATAATTTAGTAACGTCAAAGTGTAGCCGTATAAGAAGAAACAAAGAACAAATATAGAAATAGATTGTCAAAATGTTTACATAATGGTCATACTTCTAAGATACTAAAGCAAAAAAATAATCATAATAACTCCATAATAGGCGTACAATAATTAGATATTTGTACATTGAATAATATCGAACAAGTTGGTGTAGTTGTTTAGTTCTATGGTGGTGAGCTTAATGGAGTAAGTTATAACGATCATGCTAGACTGAGAAATGATGGTAGAATGGCTCGATTACGTTTTTCCTTATTTACTTTGTTTACCTTTCAATTCAATTAAAAACTTAATTCAATTTAGGGATAAGTCTTAATCCGGTAACATAATTATTAACTAAAGCACCAACAATTAAGAGTTAAACACTAGAAACTAATTCAACTAAAAAGTTTGGTATATAAGATATGCATTTCTTTTTCTTTTGTTTTATACACAACATGTAACATTGAAACTGCATATTAACATTCGCAAGCGTTTTAGGATTAAGAGTATATCTGCGGTCAGAATTGTAGAGGCCAAACATGACCTTTATTCTGCAGTCATAGATGAAAAGCTATCTATGAAATGTTGGGAGGGTTTGTGGTGTCCTGGAGGAGAATGGACATTATTAACATCTTGCCACAACTATGTTGTGTGACATAAGGTTTTCTTTTTTTCATTCTCTACTATTGTGTTCCTATCTTAATCTTGTGTTTCTTTGCTTTTTATAGTTTATTTTCAGTCATTATAGAAAACCTCAATTTTTTGGGTTTATTTTCAGTGATAATAAGTCTCTTTTTGCGATCGCATGTTAATCATTGAGGGAACTAGAGAATAGAAAGAACTGAATGATATATATCAATTTTCTATGGACTTAATAGTTTAGAGTTTATGTTTAAAATCTTGATTTATCACCAATTTTTCTCATTCACTCGTTCTCTCAATGATTAGTCTGCGATCACAAAAACGAATTTTTTTATCACTGAAAATAAAACCAAAAAACTTAGATTTTCTTTTATCACTGAAAATAAAATACAAAAAGCAAAGAGGATGTATAACAAACTTAGATTGCTAAATCATGATTTTCATCCTGTGGTTGTCACCATCTTATGACTCATTTTCACCACAAGGTTACGTACTTTAGAAGTTGACAGTGATGTTTTTATTATTTTTTCAAATATTTTGAAAGTTAAATTTTTTATAACTTTTTCTCTAAATTAGTGTTAGAATATGATACTTACTCACTTAGATATATCTCAATATGTTTCTGGTGTATTTTCATATCACTCTAACCTTACACTAACATTAGATCTTTATCTACAACCCATAATGTTTTCAATTATTACAAATAATTCACTATAATGACTATAAAACATAAAAAAAAGTAACTTCCTAAGCCTTTCTTTTCCTTTTGCAATAAACACTACCACTTTTAATTAATAATTATTTGATAACTCCTAATTTAAGTTTATTACTACAAACAGATTACACCCCTCAGAACCTTTATTCTTTGAATACTAGATACGGTTATGAGGATGAGTTAAGAGCTTTGCTTCGAAAGATGAAGCAATATGGAGTTAGATCAATTGCTGATATTGTCATTAATCATCAATGTTGTACGACAAAAGGATACAGAGTAATGTACTCACAGAGATGCTTCAATGGTGATGATCAGAGTGCAACCCTTATACTCACATTCGTGAAAGAAAACAACAAGGTGACTCATCATAACAGATGGCAGAAATAAGAAGAGAGAACAAGAGTATGAAACGTGTATATTCAGATAAGTGTTGCAGATCTTTTTGTACAAAGAGATGTAGGCCAGACCTATTATATATAGAGCTGAGAAGACAAAAAACAGAAAGTAATCATGAAGGAGCCGCGTGGTGGAAAACGATCGGTGTTGGTTAAGATTTTTTTAGTTCTGACAGCCCCCCTCAAGATTAGCATAGATGTTTAGGGTGCCAAGCTTGGAATTGATTTGGTGGAAGGAAGAAGGAGGAAGCGGTTTTGTAAGAATGTCAGCAAGTTGAAGAGTGGAATGAATGGGAAGCAGTTTGACTATTCCTTGTTGGACTTTCTCGCGGATGAGGTGGCAGTCTATCTCAATGTGTTTCGTTCGTTCGTGAAAGACTTGGTTAGTAGCAATCTTGATTACAGATCGTTGTTCTTCTTTTTCTTTTTATTCTTACGCCATGACGGATGAACATAATCAGCTGTCAAGTTTTTTTATCTTCACCCAAGCGAGAGCCCAGCCACCGCCTTAGGAAGAAACAGAGTATGTTGGCATAGCAGAGCTCTTAAAAAAAAGAGCTCTGATACCATCACAGAGATGCTTCAATGGTGATGATTAGAGTACAACCCTTATACTCACATTCGTGAAAGAAAGCAACAAGGTGACTCATCATAACAGATGGCAGAAATAAGAAGAGAGAACAAGAGTATGGAACGTGTATATTCAGATAAGTGTTGTTGGATCTTTTTGTACAAAGAGATGTAGGCCAGACCTAGTATATATAGAGCTAAGAAGACAAAAAAACAAAAAGTAATTATGAAGGAGCCGCACGGTGGAAAACGATCGGTGTTGGTTAAGATTTTTTTAGTTCTGCAATGTACAATAGATTCGATGGCATCCCTTTAGCATGGGATGAACATGCTGTTGCAGCATGTTCGGGAGGATTGGTAAGATGAGTAACCTTTATTCTATAACATTCTTTTTGTTAGATCTTAATTCATACTTGGTTCCTATTATTATATTCTTGACTTGCTCATTTCAGGGAAATCCAAGCACTGACAACAAAACTTTTCTTGGATTTCCTAACATTGATCATACAAAAGAATATGTAAGAAAGGACATACTTAATTAGCTTCGCTGGTTACGTTATGGTGTAGGTTTTGAAGATTTTCAGTTTGATTTTGTGAGAGGGTAAGATATTATGTGACATTAATTAGTGTATTGCATTGTTTGTTTATTTTTTTTAATCATGTTATATACTTTGTTTGTATTGTTTCTATAGGTTTTCAACAAAATAAATGAAATAATACATTGAGGGAGCAAACCCTTTGTTTTTTGTTGGAGAGTATTGGGATGACTCTAACTATCAACATTCTTATTTGGACTGTAATCAAGGTACTCCGACTTAATCTTAAGTAAATATTTTTAGTAAGTTTTGAAATTTCAAAACACTATTATCAATATTTGCAGATAGTCATAGACAAGATATAATTAATTGGATAGATGGCACGAGACAACTTTGAACTACCTTTGATTTTACTACCAAAGGAATTCTTC
Organism: Vigna mungo; assembly: GCA_036885675.1. NCBI lineage: Eukaryota > Viridiplantae > Streptophyta > Magnoliopsida > Fabales > Fabaceae > Vigna > Vigna mungo. The sequence continues at coordinate 52,211 of CP144689.1, forward strand.
AAGTATATTGTACTTAGTTGGTACTTAATAAGTTAATTTTTGCATGCCAATTGATATTTTTGTTTTAATTTGTAGGAAGCGGGTAAAGGAGAGTTTTGGCGGCTTAATGATGCTCAAGGAAAGGCCCTAGGTGTGATGGGGTGTGGCATCAAGATATGTTACGTTTCTTAGATAACCATGACACAGGTTCATCCTAGGTATAATTCATTGGCATTACATAATCATGTTTTATTACATTTTGTAACTTGTGTTCTTCACTATCTGCAGAATTATCGGCCATTCCCGAAAGATCATATTATGGAGGTATTTTATTTTTGGTATTAGTATCTTAGAAGTATGGTCATTATGTAAATAGTTTCACAATCTATTTCTATATCTATTTTTTGTTTCTTACTACTCTTTAACATTCCTAAAGTTATTTTTATCTGTTTTTTCTTTCAAAAAAAAGTAAAATTTCAAGCATGTTCATCTTCATAATAAGTAATATACTAAAATTTAAATTCCTTTGCTTTATGCAAATATATATTGATCCATCTAGGAATATCAACAATACTTTGGGACCATTTATATGGGGACAATGCACATCTGCAATCAATCCTGAAATTGGTATATAAGATAGACATTTATTTTTCTTTTATTTTATAAACAACCTCTAACATTGAAAATGCATATTCACATTCGCAAACGATTTGGAATTATGAGTACATCTGTTGTTAGAATTATAGAGGCCAAACATGACCTCTGTTCTGTCGTGATAGATGAAAAGCTCTCTATGAAGATTGGAGAGGGTTCGTGGTGCCGTGGAGGAGAATAGACACTTTCAACATCTGGCCACAACTATGTTATGTGACATAAGGTTTTCTTTTTTTCATTCTCAACTATTGTGTTCTTATCTTAATCTTGTGCTTCTTTGCTTTTTATAATTTATTTTCAGTCATTATAGAAAACCTCAGTTTTTTGGGTTTATTTTCAGTGATAATAAATCTTTTTTTGCGATCGCATGCTAATCATTGAACGACGAACGAGAGAATAGAAAGAACTGAATGATACATCAATGTTCTATGGACTTAACAGTTTAGAGTTTATGTTTAGAAACTTGATTCATCACCAATTTTTCTTATTTTCTCATTCTCTGAATGATTAGTCTGAAGATCACAAAAACAGTTTTTCTATCAATGAAAGTAAAACCATAAAACTTAGGTTTTCTTTTATCACTGAAAATAAATTACAAAAAGCGAAGAAGCACATGATTGAGATAAGAACACAATTGTAGAGGATGTAAAACAAAACTTATGCCACACAGCATAGTTGTGGCCAGATGTCAAAATTGTTCAAATTTACAAGTTTTTATAAAACAAAAGAAAAACAAATGCCTATCTTATATTCCAATTTTAGGAATTTGTTACCGAGGTGTATTAGCCTCATACAAATGGTCATAAAATACGGTTGGTATTCTTGGATGTGTCAATAGATATGGAAATCCCTGCATAAAACAAAAGAATTTAAATGTTAGTATATTACTTTTTAAGAAGATGAACATGCTTGAAATTTTACTCTTTCTTTTGATAGAAAAAACACATAAATAATTTAGTAACGTCAAAGTGTAGCCGTATAAGAAGAAACAAAGAACAAATGTAGAAATAGACTCTCAAATTGTTTACATAATGACTATACTTCTAAGTTATTAATGCAAAAAAGAAAACCTCCACAATAGGCGTACAAAAATAAGACATTTGTACGTTGAATAGTGTCGAACAAGTAGGTGTAGTTGTTTAGTTCTATGGTGGTGAGCTTAATGGAGTAAGTTATAATGATTCCGCTAGACTGAAAAAAGATGGTAGATATGCTCGATTACATCTTTCCTTACCTTTCAGTTCAATTAACAACTTAATTCAATTTAGGGATAAGTCTTAATCGGATAACATAATTATTAACTGAAGCACCAACAATTAAGAGTTAAGCACTAGAAACTAATTCAATTAAAAAGTTTTGTATATAAGATATGCATTTCTTTTTCTTTTGTTTTATAAACAACCTGTAACATTGAAACTGCATATTAACATTCGCAAGCCTTTTGTGATTAAGACTAAATATGCGATCATAATTGTAGAGGCCAAACATACCTTTATTCTACCGTCATAGATGAAAAGTTATCCTTGTAATTTTGAGCGGGTTCATGGTGTCCTAGAGAAGAATGGACACTTTTCAACATCTTGTCACAAATATGTTGTGTGACAAGGTTTTCTTTTTTTCATCCTCTACAATTGTGTTCTTATCTCAATCTTTTGCTTCTTTGCTTTTTATAATTTATTTTCAGTGCTGGGTTTATTTTCAGTGATAACAAATCCCTTTTTGTGATTGCAGGCTAATCATTGAGGGAACGAGAAAATAGAAAGAACTGAATGATATATCATTCTTACCCTTTTAACCTTTTCTCCTCCAGCATAACACTTCACCAGAATACCCCATGCTTCCCTGGCTGTTTTTACGTTCTGAATTTTCTCAAAATGAGCATCATCCACGCACCGGTGAATGATCAACAGTGCCTTATCATCCTTTTGTTTGAGCTCCTTTTTCTGATCTTCATTACCAGAAAGATCATCCTCGTCTCCTTCAATCACGTCACTGACGCCTTGAACTCTGAACACCACACGCATCTGGGTGCTCCAGCGATTCCAATTTTTCTCTGATAGTATCGAAAACTATAACGAAGAAAGGTCTGCCATCAGCACGAGTCTTTTCTTGCAGCAAGAATGACCTTCTTGTGTTCCCCAGAAGACTCAGGAACCCTTCCTTAACACAGCAGAAACTCCAAGATAAAAAGGAAAACAAACACGCCACAGGTTCTTACAACCTTGCTCTGGATACCACTATAGGAACGAAAGTAACACAAGCAATGCACACAATGTTTTGATATAATTAATTGGATAGATGGCACGGGACAACTTTCAATTGCCTTTGATTTTACTACCAAAGGAATTCTTCAGGTATATTGTACTTAGTTGGTACTGAATAAGTTGATTTTTGCATGCCAATTGATCTTTTTGTTTTAATTTGTAGGAAGGAGAGTTTTGACGGCTTCGTGATACTCAAGGAAAGGCCCCAGGTTTGATGGGGTGGTGGGCATCAAGATCTGTTATGTTTCTTGATAACCATGACACAAGTTCATCCCAAGTACAATTCATTGGCATTGCATAATCATGTTTTATTACATTTTGTAACTTGTGTTCTTCACTATCTAGAGAATCATCGGCCATTCCCGAAAGATCATATTATGGAGGTATTTTATTTTTGGCATTAGTATCTTAGAAGTATAGTCATTATGTAAATAGTTTCACAATCTATTTCTATATCTGTTTTTTGTTTGTTACTACTCTTTGACATTCCTAAAGTTATTTTTATATGTTTTTCTGTCAAAAAAGTAAAATTTAGTAAAATTTCAAGCATGTTCATCTTCATAATAAGTAATATACTAACATTTAAATTCTTTTGTTTTATGCAAGGATACACATATATATTGACCCATCCAGGAATACCAATAGTACTTTGGGACCATTTATATAGTGACAACGCACATCTGCAATCAATCGTGAAATTGGTATATAAGATAGACATTTCTTTTTCTTTTATATTATTATAAACAACCTCTAACATTGAAAATGCATATTAACATTCGCAAACGATTTGGAATTAAGAGTACATCTGTTGTCAGAATTATAGAGGCCAAACATGACCTCCATTCTGCCGTGATAGATGAAAAGCTCTCTATGAAGATTGAAGAGGGTTTGTGGTGCCTTGGAGGAGAATAAACACTTTCAACATCTGGCCACAACTATGTTGTGTGACATAAGGTTTTTTTTTCATCCTCTACTATTGTGTTCTTATCTTAATCTTGTGCTTTTTTGCTTTTTATAATTTATTTTAAGTGATTATAGAAAACTTCAATTTTGTGTTTATTTTCAGTGATAATAAATCTCTTTTTGTGATCGCATGCTAATCATTGAGTGAATGAGAAAATAGAAAGAAGGGAATGATATATCAATGTTCAATGAACTTAAAAGTGTAGAGGTTTATGTTTAGAAACTTGATGCATCACCAATTTTTCTTATTCTCTCATTCTCTGAGTGATTAGTCTACAATCACAAAAGCAAATTATTTATCAATGAAAATAAAATAAGAAAACTTAGGTTTTCTTTTATCACCGAAAATGAATTACAAAAAGAAAAGAAGCACATGAGTGGGATAAGAACACAATTATAGAGGATGTAAAACAAACCTTATGCCACACATCATAGTTGTGGCGAGATGTTAAAATGCTCAAATTTACAGGTTGTTTATAAAACAAAAGAAAAACAAATGCCTATCTTATATTCCAATTTTAGGAATTTGTTGCCGAGGTGCATTAGTCTCATACAAATGGTCATAAAATACGGTTGGTATTCTTGGATATGTCAATATATATGCTTGAAGATGATCATGCTTGAAATTTTACTCTTCTTTTGATAGATAAAACAGATAAATAATTTAGTAACGTCAAAGTGTAAAACCAAAAAACTTAGATTTTCTTTTATCACTGAAAATAAATTACAAAAAGCAAAGAAGCACATGATTGGGATGTAAAACAAACCTTAGATTGCTAAATCATGATTTTCATCCATGTGGTTGCCACCATCTTATGACTCATTTTCACCACAAGGTTACGTACTTTAAAAGTTGACAGTTATGTTTTTATTAATTTTTCAAATATTTTGAAAGTTAAATTTTTTATAACTTTTTCTCTAAATTAGTGTTAGAAGATGACACTTACTAACTTAGATATATCTGAATATGTTTCTGGTGTATTTTCATATCACTCTAACCTTACACTAACATTAGATCTTTATCTACAAGGCATAATGTTTTCAATTATTACAAATAATTCAATATAATGAATATAAAACAAAAAAAAGTAACTTCCTAACCATTTCTTTTCCTTTTGCAATAAACACTACCACTTTTAATTAATAATTATTTGATAACTCCTAATTTAAGTTTATTACTACACACAGGTTACACCCCTCAGAACCTTTATTCTTTGAATAATAGATATGGTTATGAGGATGAGTTAAAAGTTTTGCTTCGAAAGATGGAGTTGGATCAATGGCTGATATTGTCATTAGTCATCGTTGTGGTACGACAAAAGGATACGGAGGAATGTACAATAGATTCGATGACATCCCTTTAGCATGGGATGAACATGCTGTTACAGCATGTTCGGGAGGATTGGTAAGATGAGTAACCTTTATTCTATAACATTCTTTTTGTTAGATCTTAATTCATACTTGGTTCCTATTATTATATTCTTAGAATTGTTCATTTCAGGGAAATCCAAGCACTGGCAACAAAACTTTTCCTGGATTTCCTAACATTGATCATACAAAAGAATATGTAAGAAAGAACATACTTAACTGCCTTCGCTGGTTACGTTATGATGTAGGTTTTGAAGATTTTCGGTTTGATTTTGTGAGAGGGTAAGATATTATGTGACATTAATTAGTGTATTGCATTGTCTGTTTATTTTTTTTAATTATGTTATATACCTTTTGTTTGTACTATTTATATAGGTTTTCAGCAAAATATGTGAAATAATACATTGAGGGAGCAAACCCTTTGTTTTCTGTTGGAGAGTATTGGGATGACTCTAACTATCAACATTCTTACATGGACTGTAATCAAGGTACTCCTGCTTAATCTTATGTATATAATTTTTAGTAAGTTTTGAAATTTCTAAACAGTAGTATCAATATTTGCAGATAGTCATAGACAAGATATAATTAATTGGATAGATGGCATGGGACAACTTTCAACTGCCTTTGATTTTACTACCAAAGGAATTCTTCAGGTATATTGTACTTAGTTGGTACTGAATAAGTTGATTTGCATGCCAATTGATCTTTAGGTTTTAATTTGTAGGAAACGGCTAAAGGAGAGTTTTGGCGGCTTCGGGATGCTAAAGGAAAGGCCCTTGGTGTGATGGGGTGGTGGGCATCAAGATCTATTACGTTTCTTGATAACCATGACACAGGCTCATCCCAGCTACAATTCATTGGCATTACATAATCATGTTTTATTACATTTTGTTACTTGTGTTCTTCACTATGTGCAGAATAATCGGTCATTCCCGAAAGATCATATTATGGAGGTATTTTATTTTTGGCATTAGTATCTTAGAAGTATGGTCATTATGTAAATAGTTTCACAATCTATTTCTATATCTGTTTTTTGTTTGTTACCACTCTTTGACATTCCTAAAGTTATTTTTATCTGTTTTTTCTGTCAATAAAGGAAAATTTAGTAAAATTTCAAGAATGTTCATCTTCATAATAAGTAATATACTAACATTTAAATTCTTTTGTCTTATGCAAGGATACGCATATATATTGCCCATCCAGGAATGCCAACCGTACTTTGGGACCATTTATATGGGGACAACGAACATCTGCAATCAATCCTGAAATTGGTATATAAGATAGACATTTCTTTTTCTTTGATATTGGAATTATTTTATTCTCTGTTCATATCTGTGCATTTATGTTCATATATTTTTATACTTATATTCCTTTTTTATATTGTTCTGAACAATTATATATATCAATTGTATCCTCTCCATATGATTGAATAAGAAATACAATATTTCATTCTTTCTTCTTTTGTAACATGGTATCAGAGCAGGTTTTCTGATTCTTTTCTACTTTGTCTTTGTTCCTGCTGGTGGTCGCCGCCACCGGTGGTCCCCTGAAAGTCTCTTTTTCAACCTGTGCTTTTATACTTCAATGGTCAATCTCTGGTTTTTGTCTCACATTTGTCCGGTGTTGTCATCCGGCCATCGTCTCCGGCCACCGCTGTCGACCACTTTCGCGGACATCGTCTTCGCCACTTGTGTCACCGATGCACCAACACCTAGTCCTACCTCTATTGCTTCCGCTATCTTCTTCTCTATTTTGAAGGCCTCCCTTATGTTCAGGGTAGTTAAGTCCCTTGAAGTTTTGTTGTTACTCAGGGCAGTGAAGTCTCTGAAGGTTTGTTGTTGTTTGCCTCTGCAGGACAGTTGTTTCCAATATCCCCCCTGCAGGCCAAGTTTGCAAGTTGTTGAAGTCTTTATATGGACTCAAGCAGGCCTTTAGACAATGGAATTACAAGTTGACAACTACTTTACTTTCTTTGGGCTACATACAATCCAAATCAGATTATTCACTTTTTGTCAAAAGTGATTCTGCTCATATCACCATCTTACTTGTTTATGTAGATGATATAGTTTTGGCAGGTGATGACATCCAAGAAATCCAAACTGTGAAGGCTCTATTGAATGCAAAGTTCAAAATTAAAGACCTAGGCCAACTTAAGTATTTTCTGGGCTTAGAAATTGCAAGATCTCAACAGGGCATTAATTTGTCACAAAGGAAGTATACTTTAGAGTTACTAGAAGATGCAGGATTGTTGGGATGTCAACCTGTTTCTACTCCCATACAGCCAGGCACAAAATTCTCCAAGACAGAAGGAAAACCCTATTCAGATGTGCAAGCCTATAGAAGACTTCTTGGCAGGTTATTATATCTAACCAACACAAGACCAGATTTATGTTTTGGCTTTAGTACTCTCAGTCAATTTCTTTCCAATCCTTTGGAAGATCACTATGCAGCAGCAATAAGGATCCTGAGATATATCAAGAAAAATCCAGGACAAGGATTATTCTTTCCCTCCAACACAGAACATTCTCTCAAGGCTTTTAGTGACTCTGATTGGGCTGCTTGCCCTGATACTAGAAGGTCTGTGACTGGTTTTAATGTGTTCTATGGTGCATCCTTAATCAGCTGGAAATCCAAAAAGCAAGATACTATATCTAGATCATCAACTGAAGCAGAATATAGAGCCTTAGCTTCCACAACATGTGAAATTCAATGGCTTTTGTATTTGCTCCATGATTTGAAACAACCTCTGCCACAACCAGTTCCTCTGTTTTGTGACAATCAATCTGTTATACGAATTGCACAAAATCCAGCCATGCATGAGAGGACAAAGCACATTGAAATTGATTGTCATCTCATAAGGGATAAAGTTCAAGCTGGTGTAATTAAGCTCCTGCCTATTTCTACTTCATCACAACTTCCAGATATTCATACTAAAGCTTTGCATCCAGCACAATTTCAATCTTTGTTGTCCAAGCTGAGAATTAAGGATATATATGCTGCAGCTTGAGGGCGGATATTGGAATTATTTTATTCTCTGTTCATATCTGTGCATTTATGTTCATATATTTTTATACTTATATTTCTTTTTTATATTGTTCTGAACAATTATATATATCAATTGTATCCTCTCCATATGATTGAATAAGAAATACAATATTTCAATCTTTCTTCTTTTGTAACCTTTTATTTTATAAACAACCTCTAACATTTAAAATGCATATTAACATTCACAAACGATTTAGAATGAAAAGTACATATGATGTCAGAATTATAGAGGCCAAACATGACCTCTATTCTGTCGTGATAGATGAAAAGCTATTAGAGAGGGTTCGTGGTGCCCTGGAAGAGAATAGACACTTTCAACATCTAGCCACAACTATGTTGTTTGACATAAGGTTTTTTTTTTCATCCTCTACTATTTTGTTCTTATCTTAATCTTGTGCTTCTTAGCTTTTTATAATTTATTTTAAGTGATTATAGAAAACTTCAATTTTTTGTGATTATTTTCGGTGATAATAAATCTCTTTTTGTGATCGCATGTTAATTATTGAGGGAACGAGAGAATAGAAAGAATGGAATCATATATCAATATTCTATGAACTTAACACTACAGAGGTTTATGTTAGAAACTTGATGCACCACACATTTTTCTTATTCTCTCATTCTCTCAATGATTAGTGTACGATCACAAAAGCAAATTATTTATCAATGAAAATAAAACAAGAAAACTTAGGTTTTCTTTTACCATTGAAAATAAAATACAAAAAGAAAAGAAACACATGATTGGGATAAGAACACAATTGTAGAGGATGTAAAACAAACCTTATGCCACACAGCATAGTTGTGGGAAGATGTTAAAAATGTTTAAATTTACAGGTTATTTATAAAACAAAAGAAAAACAAATGTCTATCTTATATTCCAATTTTAGGAATTTGTTGCCGAGGTGCATTAGTCTCATACAAATGGTCATAAAATACGGTTGGTATTCTTGGATGTGTCAATATATATGCATATCCCTTCATAAAACAAAAGAATTTAAATGTTAGTATATTACTTATTAAGAAGATGAACATGCTTGAAATTTTACTCTTTCTTTTGATAGAAAAAACAGATAAATAATTTAGTAACGTCAAAGTGTAGCCGTATGAGAAGAAACAAAGAACAAATATAGAAATAGATTGTCAAAATGTTTACATAATGGTCATACTTCTAAGATACTAAAGCAAAAAAATAATCATAATAACTCCATAATAGGCGTACAATAATTAGATATTTGTACATTGAATAATATCGAACAAGTTGGTCTAGTTGTTTAGTTCTATGGTGGTGAGCTTAATGGAGTAAGTTATAACGATCATGCTAGACTGAGAAATGATGGTAGAATGGCTCGATTACGTTTTTCCTTATTTACTTTGTTTACCTTTCAATTCAATTAACAACTTAATGCAATTTAGGGATAAGTCTTAATCCGGTAACATAATTATTAACTAATGCACCAACAATTAAGAGTTAAACACTATAAACTAATTCAACTAAAAAGTTTGGTATATAAGATATGCATTTCTTTTTCTTTTGTTTTATACACAACATGTAACATTGAAACTGCATATTAACATTCGCAAGCGTTTTAGGATTAAGAGTATATCTGCGGTCAGAATTGTAGAGGCCAAACATGACCTTTATTCTGCAGTCATAGATGAAAAGCTATCTATGAAATGTTGGGAGGGTTTGTGGTGTCCTGGAGGAGAATGGACATTATTAACATCTTGCCACAACTATGTTGTGTTACATAAGGTTTTCTTTTTTTCATTCTCTACTATTGTGTTCCTATCTTAATCTTGTGTTTCTTTGCTTTTTATAGTTTATTTTCAGTCATTATAGAAAACCTCAATTTTTTGGGTTTATTTTCAGTGATAATAAGTCTCTTTTTGCGATCGCATGTTAATCATTGAGGGAACTAGAGAATAGAAAGAACTGAATGATATATATCAATTTTCTATGGACTTAATAGTTTAGAGTTTATGTTTAAAATCTTGATTTATCACCAATTTTTCTCATTCACTCATTCTCTCAATGATTAGTCTGCGATCACAAAAACGAATTTTTTTATCACTGAAAATAAAACCAAAAAACTTAGATTTTCTTTTATCACTGAAAATAAAATACAAAAAGCAAAGAGGATGTATAACAAACTTAGATTGCTAAATCATGATTTTCATCCTGTGGTTGTCACCATCTTATGACTCATTTTCACCACAAGGTTACGTACTTTAGAAGTTGACAGTGATGTTTTTATTATTTTTTCAAATATTTTGAAAGTTAAATTTTTTATAACTTTTTCTCTAAATTAGTGTTAGAAGATGACACTTACTCACTTAGATATATCTCAATATGTTTCTGGTGTATTTTCATATCACTCTAACCTTACACTAACATTAGATCTTTATCTACAACCCATAATGTTTTCAATTATTACAAATAATTCACTATAATGACTATAAAACATAAAAAAAAGTAACTTCCTAAGCCTTTCTTTTCCTTTTGCAATAAACACTACCACTTTTAATTAATAATTATTTGATAACTCCTAATTTAAGTTTATTACTACAAACAGGTTACACCCCTCAGAACCTTTATTCTTTGAATACTAGATATGGTTATGAGGATGAGTTAAGAGCTTTGCTTCGAAAGATGAAGCAATATGGAGTTAGATCAATTGCTGATATTGTCATTAATCATCAATGTTGTACGACAAAAGGATACAGAGTAATGTACTCACAGAGATTCTTCAATGGTGATGATCAGAGTGCAACCCTTATACTCACATTCGTGAAAGAAAACAACAAGGTGACTCATCATAACAGATGGCAGAAATAAGAAGAAGAGAGAACAAGAGTATGAAACGTGTATATTCAGATAAGTGTTGCAGATCTTTTTGTACAAAGAGATGTAGGCCAGACCTATTATATATAGAGCTGAGAAGACAAAAAACAGAAAGTAATCATGAAGGAGCCGCGTGGTGGAAAACGATCGGTGTTGGTTAAGATTTTTTTAGTTCTGACAGCCCCCCTCAAGATTGGCATAGATGTTTAGGGTGCCAAGCTTGGAATTGATTTGGTGGAAGGAAGAAGGAGGAAGCGGTTTTGTAAGAATGTCAGCAAGTTGAAGAGTGGAATGAATGGGAAGCAGTTTGACTATTCCTTGTTGGACTTTCTCGCGGATGAGGTGGCAGTCTATCTCAATGTGTTTCGTTCGTTCGTGAAAGACTTGGTTAGTAGCAATCTTGATTACAGATCGTTGTTCTTCTTTTTCTTTTTATTCTTACGCCATGACGGATGAACATAATCAGCCGTCAAGTTTTTTTATCTTCACCCAAGCGAGAGTCCAGCCACCGCCTTAGGAAGAAACAGAGTATGTTGGCATAGCAAAGCTCTTAAAAAAAAGAGCTCTGATACCATCACAGAGATGCTTCAATGGTGATGATTAGAGTACAACCCTTATACTCACATTCGTGAAAGAAAGCAACAAGGTGACTCATCATAACAGATGGCAGAAATAAGAAGAGAGAACAAGAGTATGGAACGTGTATATTCAGATAAGTGTTGTTGGATCTTTTTGTACAAAGAGATGTAGGCCAGACCTAGTATATATAGAGCTAAGAAGACAAAAAAACAAAAAGTAATTATGAAGGAGCCGCACGGTGGAAAATGATCGGTGTTGGTTAAGATTTTTTTAGTTCTGACATGTACAATAGATTCGATGGCATCCCTTTAGCATGGGATGAACATGCTGTTGCAGCATGTTCGGGAGGATTGGTAAGATGAGTAACCTTTATTCTATAACATTCTTTTTGTTAGATCTTAATTCATAGTTGGTTCCTATTATTATATTCTTGACTTGTTCATTTCAGGGAAATCCAAGCACTGACAACAAAACTTTTCCTGGATTTCCTAACATTGATCATACAAAAGAATATGTAAGAAAGGACATACTTAATTGGCTTCGCTGGTTACGTTATGGTGTAGGTTTTGAAGATTTTCAGTTTGATTTTGTGAGAGGGTAAGATATTATGTGACATTAATTAGTGTATTGCATTGTTTGTTTATTTTTTTTAATCATGTTATATACCTTTTGTTTGTATTGTTTGTATAGGTTTTCAACAAAATAAATGAAATAATACATTGAGGGAGCAAACCCTTTGTTTTTGTTGGAGAGTATTGGGATGACTCTAACTATCAACATTCTTATTTGGACTGTAATCAAGGTACTCCGGCTTAATCTTAAGTAAATACTTTTAGTAAGTTTTGAAATTTCAAAACACTATTATCAATATTTGCAGATAGTCATAGACAAGATATAATTAATTTGGGGTGTGGGCATCAAGATTTGTTACGTTTCTTGATAACCATGACACAGGCTTATCCTAGGTATAATTCATTGGCATTACATAATCATGTCTTATTACATTTTGTAACTTGTGTTCTTCACTATCTGCAGAATAATCGGCCATTCCCAAAAGATCATGTTATGGAGGTATTTTATTTTTGGTATTAGTATCTTAGAAGTATGGTCATTATGTGAATAGTTTCACAATCTATTTCTATATCTATTTTTTGTTTCTTACTACTCTTTAACATTCCTAAAGTTATTTTTATCTGTTTTTTCTGTCCAAAAAAAGTAAAATTTCAAGCATGTTCATCTTCATAATAAGTAATATACTAAAATTTAAATTCCTTTGCTTTATGCAAATATATATTGATCCATCTAGGAATACCAACAATACTTTGGGACCATTTATATGGGGACAACGCACATCTGCAATCAATCCTGAAATTGGTATATAAGATAGACATTTATTTTTCTTTTATTTTATAAACAACCTCTAACATTGAAAATGCATATTCACATTCGCAAACGATTTGGAATTATGAGTACATCTGTTGTCAGAATTATAGAGGCCAAACATGACCTCTGTTCTGTCGTGATAGATGAAAAGCTCTCTATGAAGATTGGAGAGGGTTCGTGGTGCCGTGGAGGAGAATAGACACTTTCAACATCTGGCCACAACTATGTTATGTGACATAAGGTTTTCTTTTTTTCATTCTCAACTATTGTGTTCTTATCTTAATCTTGTGCTTCTTTGCTTTTTATAATTTATTTTCAGTCATTATAGAAAACCTCAGTTTTTTGGGTTTATTTTCAGTGATAATAAATCTTTTTTTGCGATCGCATGCTAATCATTGAACGACGAACGAGAGAATAGAAAGAACTGAATGATACATCAATGTTCTATGGACTTAACAGTTTAGAGTTTATGTTTAGAAACTTGATTCATCACCAATTTTTCTTATTTTCTCATTCTCTGAATGATTAGTCTGAAGATCACAAAAACAGTTTTTCTATCAATGAAAGTAAAACCATAAAACTTAGGTTTTCTTTTATCACTGAAAATAAATTACAAAAAGCGAAGAAGCCCATGATTGAGATAAGAACACAATTGTAGAGGATGTAAAACAAAACTTATGCCACACAGCATAGTTGTGGCCAGATGTCAAAATTGTTCAAATTTACAAGTTTTTATAAAACAAAAGAAAAACAAATGCCTATCTTATATTCCAATTTTAGGAATTTGTTACCGAGGTGTATTAGCCTCATACAAATGGTCATAAAATACGGTTGGTATTCTTGGATGTGTCAATATATATGGAAATCCCTGCATAAAACAAAAGAATTTAAATGTTAGTATATTACTTATTAAGAAGATGAACATGCTTGAAATTTTACTCTTTCTTTTGATAGAAAAAACACATAAATAATTTAGTAACGTCAAAGTGTAGCCGTATAAGAATAAACAAAGAACAAATGTAGAAATAGACTCTTAAATTGTTTACATAATGACTATACTTCTAAGTTATTAATGCAAAAAAAAAAAAAACCTCCATAGTAGGCGTACAAAAATAAGACATTTGTACGTTGAATAATGTCGAACAAGTAGGTGTAGTTGTTTAATTCTATGATGGTGAGCTTAATGGAGTAAGTTATAATGATTCCGCTAGACTGAAAAAAGATGGTAGATATGCTCGATTACATCTCTCCTTACCTTTCAGTTCAATTAACAACTTAATTCAATTTAGGGATAAGTCTTAATCGGATAACATAATTATTAACTGAAGCACCAACAATTAAGAGTTAAGCACTAGAAACTAATTCAATTAAAAAGTTTTGTATATAAGATATGCATTTCTTTTTCTTTTGTTTTATAAACAACCTGTAACATTGAAACTGCATATTAACATTCGCAAGCCTTTTGTGATTAAGACTAAATATGCGATCATAATTGTAGAGGCCAAACATACCTTTATTCTACCGTCATAGATGAAAAGCTATCCTTGTAATTTTGAGCGGGTTCGTGGTGTCTTAGAGAAGAATGGACACTTTTCAACATCTTGTCACAAATATGTTGTGTGACAAGGTTTTCTTTTTTTCATCCTCTACAATTGTGTTCTTATCTCAATCTTTTGCTTCTTTGCTTTTTATAATTTATTTTCAGTGCTGGGTTTATTTTCAGTGATAACAAATCCCTTTTTGTGATTGCAGGCTAATCATTGAGGGAACGAGAAAATAGAAAGAACTGAATGATATATCATTCTTCTATGGACTTAACAGTTTAGAGGTTTATGTTTAGAAACTTGATTCATCATCCAGTTTTTCTTATTCTCTTATTCTCTTAATGATTAGACTGCGATCACAAAAACAGATTTTTTTATCACTGAAAATAAACCTAGAAAACTAATGTTTTTTATTATGACTGAAAATAAATTATAAAAAGCAAAGAAGCAGATGATTAGGATAAGATCACAATTGTAAAGGGTAAAAAACAAGCCTTATGCCACACAACATAGTTGTGGCCAGATGTTGAAAGTGTTCATTCCCTTCTAGGATAATATGAACCCTCTACAATTTTCATGGATGACTTTTCATCTATGACTGCAGTATAATAGTCATGTTTGGATTCTACAATTCTAATAGCGGATGTACTTTTAACCTAAAATGCTAGCGAATATTAATTTGCAGTTTCATGTTACATGTTGTTTATAAAACAAAAGAAAAAAAAATGTGCATCTTATATTCCTATTTCAGGATTTGTTGTCAAGATGCGTTATCCTCATACAAATGGTCATAAAATACAGTTGGTTTTTCTAGATGTGTTAATATATATGCATATCCCTACATAAAACAAAAGAATTAAAATGTTAGTATATTACTTAGTAAGAAGATGAATGTGCTTGAAATTTTACTAAATTGTACTCTTTCTTTTCACAGAAAAACATAAATAACTTTAGGAACATGTGTAGCCATATAAGAACAAACAAAGAATATATATATATAGAAATAAATTGTCAAACTATTTACATAATGACCATACTTCTAAGATACTAATGCCAAAAAAAAATAGTACCTCCATAATATGGTCTTGCGGGTATTGCCAATGTTGTTACATATAGTAAAGAACACAAGTTACAAGATGTAGTAGAACATAATTATGTTTTTATTTCTTTACTTTATAAATAAGTTTTAATTAGATAAGATAATTCTTAACATAAACACTAATTATTAAGAGTTAAGCACCAGAAACTAATTTAATTATTTAATTATAAAGATTGATATTTTTTTAGGTGTGAGAGTACATGGCTTAATGCCACTTGAGATGTTAAGTTGCCTTCCAATATTGTTGAAAAAGTATCTTTGACGTAAAAATGTAATTAAAAAATGAGTTGTCCCTGAGTTGACCCTATGTCATGGTTATCAAATCTTAAAACCCACCACCCGATCACACCTGGCGACTTTCCTTGAGCATCATACAGGCGTGAAAACTCTCAATTAACATCCTAAAAATTAAAACTAGAAGACCAATTGGCATGTAAAAGGATTTGTTTAAAACTAACTCATTATAGTCCAAATAAGAATTCCTTTAGTTACTTTTCATTATAGTCCAATTATAATTTAGAATAAATGTTACTTATCTTCTCCTACATGTCACTACACATTCATCTTATGCAAAAAGAATGTAATCGAAACGATCATACATTCCTCCATGTCTTTGAGTAGTGCGAGGACGATGATTAGTAACAATGTCAGCCCTTGCTTTGACTTTATATTGTTTCATCTTCTGAAGTAAAGTTTTTAATTAATCCTCATAATCATATTTAGTATCCAGAAGTATTATACTCAGACATTTGTACGCTAAATCACATTAAATTCTTGTTGTTTGTGGTGAGATATTATAATTAGTATACTTGGTTATGCATAAATAAACCTATTCAATGTATAAAATGATAAGTGGATTGATTTGGTAACAATTAAGCACAAAATATGTGGGATACCTTAAGAATTCCATTTTTTTGCAAAAGCAAAAGATCTCATGTCATCTATCCAGTTGATTATACGTTACAAATCATGAAAAAAAATGTAGAAAGCTCATAGATTGATAGCATAACAAAGTCAAAAATACATATATTGATAGTAGTGTTTAGAAAATTCAAAACTAATTGAAAATTATTTACTTAAGGTCTAATAAATGTACCTTGATTACAGTCCAAATAATAATCATTGTAGTTACTTATCCTTATAGTCCAAATATGTTTTAGAATAAAGATTACTTATCCTTTTGTACATTTCATGTAACCGGATTTAATGGTCTCATAATATAATTGTCTGATCCTTACGGACTAATTGGAAGGATTGATCGTCGAATGTCATGCTCGACTGAAATTAATATTGCAGATTAAATACAGAAGGAATGACTCCTAGATCGTCTCTCAAGGACCAATTTTTGGTTCTGTCATAGGATCAACCACGTAATGGGGGGTTGAACAGATTGTGCGAATTAAAATTATCTAAACAATTAAAGCAAATTAAACACAGATTAAAAACAGGTTTGCCACTAATTCGATTGCAATGCTTCAAATCCCAGATTAACAACAATTACCACTTCTCTCATCCCTAATCCAACACGAATTAACCAACTAAGTGAAGATCAATCCAATTTTCATAAAACAAATTAGGCAAATGTAATGCACTTATTTAATCAATTCTGCACTATCACAGATTAAGCAATTGTGACTCTAATCACCTAAGCGAAGATTAAACAAAAATTAGACAACTAAACGTGTACCTAATTGCATGCACAAAATAGATTTAATATGATGTAAGGCAAGACAGCAGAATCATAATGAAAGAACAATAATCTCATGGAAACAACATAATCTCACTAATGCCCAACCCAACTAATTTAAGCTACCATTAAAAACAAAATACAATTGGAAAATACATATTAAAGGACAAAAAAACGTAACAGAGAAATGCAAGAGAACAAAACGAAAATGCAGAGGCAAAACTAGATTGAACATGAAACGAAAATACAGAGGTAAAAGGATATTGAACTAGATAAACGAAATTGAAATGCGTAGGTGAAACCAAAAACGCAAAAATGCAAGTGTAGAGACAACAATAGTGAAACCAAATTCTAATCAATACTGGAAAATGAGTTCAGAACAGAGAAATAGAAAAACGAAAATGAAAGCAAAACCTAAATGAAGAGCATTAGTCTAAGCACCAAAAATGAAAATGCAATAGAATGAGAGAGTTCTAAGGGTGGTTGTTGCATGGGCATTTAACCCTAGGCCAAGGCCAAGTCTGCCCAAAATTTGGGTCTCTCCTAATTTACCAAAATTGGGCTAAATAAGTCAAGTCTGTCCAAAATTACAAAAAGGAAATAAAATGAAATTACAAACTAAATAAACATAAAAGTTGAGGTGGAAAATGATCGCTGACGTGGCAGCTTTCCGCTACTATGAAAAAAGATGGTAGACATGCTCCATTATGTCTTTACTTCTTTTCTTTATTTACCTTTCAGTTCAATTAACATCTTAATCCAATTTAAGTCTTAATTAGATAACATAATTATTAACTAAAGCACCAACTATTAAGAGTTAAGCATTAGAAGCTAATTCAAATAAAAAGTTTGGTATATAAGATAGACATTTCTTTTTTCTTTTGTTTTATAAACAATCTGTAACATTGAAACTACATATTAAGATTTGCAAGCGTTTTGAGATCAAGAGTACATCAACCGTTAGAATTATAAAGGTGAAACATGATCTTTATTCTGCAGTCATAAGCTATCTATGAAAATTGGAAAGGGTTCATGGTGTCCTAAAAGAGAATGGACACTATCAACATCTGACCACAACTATGTTGTGTGACATAAGGTTTTATTTTTTCATCCTCTACAATTGTGCTTTTATCCTAATGTTGTATTTTTTTGCATTTTATAATTTATTTTCAATGATAACATAAAACCTCAATTTTCTAGATTTATTTTTCATGATCACAAATCTCTTTTTATTCTAAAATAATGTCCTCACGTATATATGTTTAGGTTCTAAACAACACACCAATGAAACATTTTTTTTAATACAAGAAGAGAGAATAAACATTATGAAGAATTTTACACGATATAATCAAAATATCTTACATCATTAACATAAGATTGCAAATTTTAAAAGTTTAGTTAGTTTTTATATTCGTATCATAAAAATTATTATATACGTAATTATAACTACAATTATTTAGCTTCAATCTGAATAAAAAGGCTACCCTTTGTAAGAAAAAAATTCTCCCAACCACACATCTTCATTGCTTGGTACAAGTTTGTTTAGAAAAAAACTGGAAAATGTGAATATTTCCAAAAGTAATCTGATTATGACCAACTAGCATGGAAATTTAATTATTTTTACGACCCAAAGAAAAATCATCAATAAAATGGAGAAAAGTTATACATATTCACAAATTAGCATTTTTAGAAGAACTTTGTGTTCCAAAAATCCTTTTAGTTTTCTTATTAAAGAATAATAACTCTTTAGTTCGGTAATTATATTTACAATACAAGTATGCTAAAAATAACAAAATCAACAAACTAATAATTCTAGCTAAAAATAACAAAATCGTGCCTTTTGGTTTTAACGATGTTTAGCCGATTTAATAAGAGGAATCCAATTGCTCAAATTTTTAAAATAAAAAATATTCAATTGAGAAAAAAAAAAAAAAAGACTTCAAACCAAAATTAAAAACTTCGATAATGATTAAACCTAATATAACCAACTCCAATTCCTAGCATTGCACTAACTGGTTACATTAGAAGAAAACATTGATTTGATTTCCAAAAGCACGATTGAACTGTCCCAGATATACTTATATACTTAATTAACGTTATAAAACTTTAATAAGAAAAGAATATCGTCCCTTATACAAGACCAACTTTGAACCAAAGTCTATCAGGCTTCTTGTATGGATTTATCAATTAAATAAATTATTTTCTTAAAAGCCCTTCCAAAATAACAAGTATGCATGGTGTGTTGTGAAAAGCCTACGATCCATCTGTCAACATCCAGATCACTTAAAAAAGCCCAAGACATCTCACATCTCAAGGATATATAGTGAGCTCAAATCAACAAAGCCCAACAACAACCTAGGCTTCTGTTGTGATATAACTTACGGTGCAAATAGAAATCAAAGGACAAAACTATCCAGCTATTCATATATTGAAAATAGAAAACAAGAGAAAAAACTATCTGCGTATTCATATATTGAAAAACAAATCTAACTCACCATATTTTACTATGATATTATTATCGTCACCATCATTTAATCTAATAGTGTAATGGGCACTCAATACTACTAATTTTATTTTAAGCATATAAAGTGATGAAATGTGTCACTATAGTTTTAAAATATTAATAAAACAACGTGGTGGATATTTTTGACTCTGCCGTATTAAGCAAAATTGAAAGAAGAATTTGGAATGTTTGAATGTTAGACTAATATGTTTAAAAGAAAATAATTACTATAAGTTTGATATATCTTGGTCAAAAGTATCATCATACATCGGTTAAGATCTCATATAACTTGACTAAAGTTTGATCCTACTCGATCAAATTAAGGTTTAATATGTTTTTTCAATATATAGCCAATTTTTTGTCTAACTAAAAAAATGTGCACCATGTCTTACACATTTCATCATATATCTCATCCACATTTTAGAATTTAACCACACTCATGTAAACCTATAAATAGAAAAAAAAACTCATGATTCCACCTTGTAATTGCCATTAACCAAAGTGAAGAAAACATTGATTTGATTTCAAAACACCATTAAAACTTTGATTGAATTGTCACACAGATACTTAACGTAACAAAACTCTAATAAGAATATCTCCCTTCACAACACCAACTTTGAACCAATATAATGTCTATCAGGCTTCCTCCAAAGGATTTGTCAATTAAATAAATTATCAACTTAAAAGAACTACCAAAATATCAAATTATCAAACTTTTCTTTATATTTTTCAGCACCGATGATGAATTCCGTCAGCCCACGTGAACCGTCGTCATCCCAAATATGGCTTTTCCAGAGATTCGTCCACATAACAGTCATGTTATCCCTCTTGACATTTTGCAAGTCTTCCAGCCAAGTAGTTTCAGATTTGCCTACAGCTTTATTGTAGCCGTCGACGATTGGCATCAGAATGTTTGCACAGGTCATTGCATCAGAAGGTGGAGCCATAAAGTTCATTCCATACAGCCTTGCCAAGCGTGAGAACGCAGGTGGGTTGGCCTTTACGGTTCCAACGCCATTACTGATGACATCGAAGACACCCCGGTACATCTCATTCAGTTTCTGACCAGCAGCCTTATTAGCCCATAAATCCGGCGTGGAGTTAACTTTCATTAGTTGCTGTACAGGTGGGGGTGTCACATCTATGCGG
The DNA here is from genome assembly GCA_036885675.1 of Vigna mungo. Taxonomy (NCBI): domain Eukaryota; kingdom Viridiplantae; phylum Streptophyta; class Magnoliopsida; order Fabales; family Fabaceae; genus Vigna; species Vigna mungo. Next base: position 73,267 of record CP144689.1, read on the forward strand.
ACGGCTAGTGGTGTTGCGAGTGCGTTATATCGAGCCATCACCCTTGCTAAACAGTATGTTTGCCCCAGTCCGAATGGGTCTGCGACTGTTCTAGCGAACAATTCTTTTTTGCAAAGTAACTCGTTCTGAACATTCTCTGTGGTCATGGTGCCCAGATAGTTGATCCATGTCCTCAACATCATCTTGTCATCGTTACGATGAATCGATTTAAAATGGTTTTCCTCGGCTAAGTACAACAGTCCAAACATGGACAGTACGTTCAAGGACAGAGCTAGGATGGACCTCTCCATTTTCGTCTCATATTGGACCACTGCTTCCATATGATCGAGAGCTGCGTTCCTCACGACATATGTGTATTCCTTAGGATAGCGCGAATCAGGCGTAGGTAGTACGCCAGCACCCAAACTATATGCTCGAATCCATGCTGCAAGAGGCACCTTTGAGCAGGCGGTAAAGTTCAATGCAGCGATTTGTCTCAGAGAGAACGCTTTCAAGCGATTGTAGAAGCGCTCCTTTGGGAATATCTCGTGTTGAGCCCAGGCGTTGTCAGGCAGACGCATGTCCTCTCGGTTTAGAATCCCCCAGTCTCTAACATCAAAGTTCATCTGGAGAGAATTACTCATGTAAGCGTAGACATAGTCGACGGTCGCAGGTGCAATATGTACATTTCCCGGCCCAGTCGTGTCCCAGTAAGTCTTTGGTTGAGTGATCGCAATAGGCTCTAAAGCTTCGACATGCTGTCGGATTTGAGCAGCAGGAGTCCGAGCATTGACTAATGTATACATCTCCGCGAACGGCATTCTAGGCAGCCGTTGATAGAGCCTCCACAGGTCGGCCTGTTTGTCCACTTGTCCTATAGCCGTGTCAGTCGCCCCCATAGCTAGTCCTGCAGGGATGATGAGTTTCTGGTCTTGTTTAATGCACTCCACTACCACTTGCTGCTCTGCGATAGGAGATCTTGCATTGGCACTAGTTAGCGCTAGTGTACTCATGGTGTTCGCATCCCAATGGGAGTCCCGCAACATAGCCTCTACGTCAATAGTCGTACGGAGTGCAATATATTGTGGATCAGTTAGAAGTTGGGACAAAAGGCCAGTCGGAGGAGGAGGAGGTTGAGCTTCTTGGTCGGCCATTGCACGAAGAAGCGATTACACAACTATGATTAAATTCTACCGCTAATAGTTGTTAACGTTTCTGTCTTTCCTCCGGTGATGTCCCAGACTTTATATCTCAACCTCATTTATTTAACAATAATGATACTTTAAATTTTTTTTTATTTTTTTTATTTTTTAAACATTACTTTTTTTTTTTTGAAAAAATACAAAATTTTATTTATTTATAACCATTTTATACTTATACTACTTATCAAATTAATTAATGCAAAAGTATCTCTTCCTATCATTTTACTCTTTTTTAATTTAATAAAGAGATAATTAACCGATTTCCAAGTGTCTAGGTTCAAGGCATGTTACTCTAGATTCCACTCTCCAAAATTATCAAATTAAAGTTAATTAGAGTTCCAACATGCTTTCAAAATATTTCCCAAAAAAACACTTTTCCCATACAAAAACTTACATATATCTTCTCACTAAGAATTAAATCATGACATGACCTTCTTATCATTACAAATTATCTTTCTAAATGGCTCATCAAATTTAGGATTCACAGTGCTTTCAAAACAATTCCCAAAAAAATCATATTTATAAAATTTAATACTATTCTCCATTTTTCTACAAATAACTAAAAAAAGTATAAATAAAAAGATTTGGACATAAAACCTTACCTTTCAGCACAAGATATCTAACCAAACAAACTATCACAATATTTTAATAAAATAATAATAATAATACATATTACTATTCCTCGTATATTATATCTTTTATAAATATTTTTTCTAGGTCTTACAAACTCAAATTCTTAACTAATTTACTAATTCAACCATTCATTCACATGTCATCAATATCACCATTATCAATTCAACAATTTCACATATACCAATTAATTTAAAAATTATTGATATTTCAATTTAACTATCAAATCAAATATTCTCGTATTCTCTTTTTACTTGAGAGAAAAACCCCTTCTCACACTATTGCTCACTAAAACTCTATACAACACATCACATGATTACCTAAATAATAGATCAAGATCGTGATTACAGTTCTAAGCATAATATTATGGTCATAAAGAAACAGAGATCCACCAAGAGTAACATGAAGCCACATCCATCGTCATAGAACTCACATCCAACCTAAGAGTTAAAATGCAAAAAGATATAACAAAAATTTACTTTGTTCTACTCTTTACTCTTTGATAGGATGGTTGTGTAATACTCAGCTAAAAATAATCTGATGGTCTCTAGTATTCAAATTGTAAAATTTATAATTAAAATTAAAAAGAGAATATAAAGAGAAAACCTAGAAAGAAGGTTTAGAGATGTTAATTTTATATAAAATGGAAGAAACATGAAATTCAACTATTATAAATTTAATCTTTATATAGTTTAAACCTTTTATTATTAAAATAATATAATATTTTCTTTTTATAAAAATTATCATTACTCATTTTCTAGGTTTTCAAAAGGATAGTTTACTATTCAACTTATTTTGAATGAAATCAATAAAAGTTTTTTATTATTTTTCATAAACCATAATATTATTTTATAATAATTACTAGAAAAACACATTTTTCAACGTGGAAAAACAAGTAAGTGAGATTATGAAAAAGATAATAATCATATTATCAAAACTAAATAAGAGAGATTCAACTAAAAACAATTTGTAAAACTTAATATACTAAAAAAAATTAATAAACACTCAATTAAAAATATTTAAATTGATAAAACCTTAAAACTTAATTAAGTCTTAAATATATAAAATAAATATATTCATATAAATACGTATATTAAATACATATAGTAAAGCATACATTACATTTATTAGATAAGTGTAAATAACATAATAGGATAAATACATTGTAAAATAAATATGATATTTGTGAGATTAAAATTACAAATTTTAGTGTCACAAATGGAAATTTTAATAGTTTAAATAATCGAAAAAATTGCATACGTCAAAAACATTTTAACCGTTGGTATTTTTGGTAAAAAAAAAAATCTACCAATTAAAAATTACCACAAAATTTACTCGTTTGTATAACACTTTATCACATTCTAACTATTAAAAAGGTCACAAAATATATTTTATTTTATTATAATTTAACACTTATTAAAATTTTAGAACGCCACAAATTATTTTACATTTTTTTTAATTTTAATTATTAATTATTTTTCACTAATTTTATAATAAATAATTCAATTATTTATTTTATTTTAAGTTATTTTTTAAGATGATAAAAATAGTATTAATAATTAAATTTTCATTTAACATAATTTTTTTATATACCACTCAATAATATACATGACAATGACAATGCAACTATAACATATAAATTAAAGTCAAAATGACAAAAACTATGATACTCATCCTCAATAGAATGCTTGATAAACACCTCACATTGTGTTCAAAACAAGGATTTGAGAAATTTATATACTAATGTATGGAGGAAGACGAGGCAAACCCTTAGTTCATAGGAAGATGCAATAATCTATCTCATGCTGTTGCTCCAACAAAAAAATGTGGGCTAAAATATCTGTAGATCCAAAAGCAAAAAAGGGGTAATCTAGACAAAATATTAGTCTTTGACTTCTAAATAATCAAGGATCAACATTCTTTTTGTGCCTTTCAAGGGAAATAAAACAATTCTCACCTTCAACACGAGTTAAAGAAGCTCCAATAGCAAAGGAGAGTGAGCATTGGAATATGCTGAACACACTTAGTAAAGATAGTTTATGTACCACTCCTCTAGAAAAGGGAATGGTTGAGAGGGTTGATTGGAATCATCCCAAAATAGTTATCTTTTCTTTATAGTTGGTTAATGTAACTGTTTCTATCACATTCAATAGTTTCATATTGTTTAAAAATCAAAATTTAAGATAGTTTAAATATTTTTTCTTCCTCTGTGCTTCTTATGAATCCTTATTTAATAATTCATATCTTTTACTTTATTTTGGAAAACAGACATGTTCTTACGAAATTAAACATATATTACAAAGTCGTCTTCTACTCCTAAAAATTCTCCACTACTCTGTACTCGTCTTGCAAGTTTCTTTTGTGTTCGTTACTAAATGGTGGATTCCTGTAGAGAATAATATGAAGTTCAAATTAATTAGTATTTGACAAGATATTTTGGTCAAATCTAAATTAAATTCAAAAATAAAATTAAAATACGATTAAAATATTATTTATAAATGTATCTTGTTGATTAAAAGTCTCATTCGAATGGGTCACAGTTATGGACCCATGAGCCCAAAGACCTATGGCCAACTGAAAAATTGGAATAGTTTTTTGTTAAGTTAACCAACTAAATAATGTCCCAAGTAGACATGAGAAAATATAGGTAGGTAATGTCCTAGTTTAGTGAATAATGTTGTTATCAAAAGAGATGCAGTATTTTGGTGTGGAAAACATAATATCCTCGGTATTTGGTGTTCGGCTAAATAATTCATTCATAGAACATCGAATAGTTGCATATTAGTATCTTAAGTAACTCAAAAGATATAATTAGGAGCATCGATAAGTCTTCGATCATGTTTAAATAATAAAATTGAAATTAATTTTTTGAAACAATGTAGAATATAGGGTAGGACGTTGAAACCCTATACATAAAGAATTTAGGAAAGTTACATGAACAAGTATCACTACCAAAATCTAAGGATAGGGACAAAAAAACTTGCTATAGATGGTGAAAGCAGATGGTCCCTATTTCGTCATCCAACAGATTACAGGAAATACTTGCAAATGGAAATGAAAATTATTAAGTACGTTGATCCGAGGCAAATGGTGAAAATGAAAATTACACTTGAAAGTAAGCCAAGTTGCAATAATATATTACCATCATTTTCATAAGAAAGTGCATAATAGGGCTTCTGGAAGAAAGCTCACTAGCTTTGGAATATGAAGAAATTATCTGAACAAGTTTTCGAAAATCTCAAGCACACACATCGCAGAAGGACACATGCGTAGGCACACCGAAGTGAGTGATGTAAACCCTAAAGCAATGTGAAAGTCACTACTTACAAGGTCAACATCCAAAGTCTATAGATATAAAAGCAATGTAAACAAAATATTAAAAAAAGAGTAAAAAGAAAAAGATAATAGCACTATAATATTATTATCATCACCATCATTTACTAATTTTATTTTAAGCATATAAAGTGATGAAATTTGTCATTATAATTTTAAAATATTAATAAAACAATGGGGTGGATAGTTTTGACTCCGACGTATTAGGAAAAATAGAAGGGAGAATTTGGAATATTTGAATGTGAGACTAAAATGTTTAAAACAAAATAATTAATAAATAAATAATAAGAACTAGGTATAAAAGTAGTAACACAGAGGGAATAACAAACATAGAGAAATATAAATCACAATGTCGCTGTCGCTATCGTCATCGCCATTTAATCTTAAGGTGATTGGGATACCGACGAACATCGACGTGGCCAGAACAATGACATGCTTGTTCGAGAAAGATATTGAATTCCGTCACATTCCTGGGGTTTCACTTCTCTCTATTTTCTCTTTGATTTGATTCGATTTAAATTTCATGATCTCACTTTTCATCCTTGTTTTTTTCAGTCAGTAGGACGAAAATTTGCAATAGTTGAAGGGATCGGAAAAACTGATTCTTGCTACGGTAAGTTGAGTTGAATCATTGTAATGTTATTACGAATGAGTTTATTTGAATTTAGAGATATTTGTATATGTATGAATGCAATAAGAATCGAGACACATATGCAAGTACGTTTGCGAGAAGTTTAGTGAAAAAGGGAATCGAGAACTGTACGGAAGGAATCCATTGGCAAAGAAGAGCATAGAGGAGTGGATGAAGATGGAGGAGGAGAGATTTGATTCACCTTCACGTATTCTCACCTATAGGGGAGAAAATGATCTTTTGATGAAAAAAATGAGTTTAGAAGAGTTGGGTGAGATGATGGAGATATATGAGAATACACTCGGGAAGAGTCGTTACCTAGCTGGGGATGAATTCACACTTGCAGATCTCTTCCATCTTCCCAGTGTTCATAATTTGGTCAATATCACTCACACTGCTCCACTATTTGCTTCTCCAAACCTTTCCAGATGGTGGAACGATATCTCCTCTCGTCGTTCTTGGAAGAAGCTTCTTCAAATTCGCCAAGAATACTTAAAGAGGAACTAAAATGTTTGATCTTCTAATGCTTTTTGTTTTGTTGCATTTTCTATTTTTTAGATAATTAGGAAGGATTGAGTGTTCAAATAATAATGATTTTGTTTCATGATTACAAAGTAATTTTGAAATCGCACTTTGTTTGCTTTATGGTATACAAAACTTTATGATGATTTAAATTTTAAAAACCTCGTGATATACAAAACTTTATTATAGAAATATAAAAAAAAAAAGTCAAATACAAATTTAGAATATCTTTGATTTATATCCATTAAAATTATAAATTTAGAATCTATTACATAATTATTAACAAATGTATATGAGACTTTTCAAAATTTATTATTTTCATCAATTTAATAAATATAAATGTTAACATTTGTCAATTTGATATTACTTAGATTAAAATTTTGTTAAAATGACAAATAAGTTGATTGGCAAATAAGAAGAAGTGAATTGATTGATTTCAATAAAAACAAGTTTTCTCAATAATAAAAAATTCTTGAACAATGACCGTTTTCATAACAAGAAGAATATCAAAATGTAAGAGAGATGGAATCAACACAAAAAGGTTAAGTCCGAATAAAAACGCTAGCATTTCTAGGAAAAAAAATCCCAACACGTCTTCATTGCTTGCTACAGGTTTGTTTGAAAAGAAAACACTGAAAAATGTTATCAGTTACTATTCCACTCTCTAAAAGTAATATGTTTATGACCAATTATTATGGAAATTTAAATTTTTTTTCAACCCGAAGAAAAAAAAACATATATAAAATGGGAAAAAACGTGTATGAAAAAAAAAACATGTATAAAATCAATTTTAATTAAAAATAAGGAGGTGCAGGAACTTTTATTATATTTTTAATGAGGATAATTTGGGAAGTGTGACTTTAATAGGATGCAGGAAGAAAAACAGGGAGATGAAGAACCATCATTCCATCTGATGGGCCAACCAAACTTTAAAATCTTGGGGCCGTCCAAGTTCAGTGAAGTATTGAAATTTAGTATGGATATAGTACTTTTTTAGAAAATTAAAAAATAATTAAACCTATTATTTATAAATAAAAAAAATCTTTTTAATTCTAAAATAATTTCCTCACGTATATTCAATGCATATTCAATATACGTGAATTTTTTAGAATGATTATAATTGATAAGAATAAAAGAAAAAAAACCCTAAATTTGTCGTTTTTGTTGTGGAAAAGCACTACAACACTTTAAACCTAGTTTTTTAGTAATGATTAAGAAAATGGAAGCAACAAAATGATGCATATTACCTACTCCTCTAGCAAGACCTTGTTTAAAAAGAAAATGAATTTGGCCACGTCTATCCTAGTTGAAATTTTCCAATTGATTCGACCTTTGTCGAATTATGCAAGTCATTGTCGCAAAAATTGGACGAATTTATCTTATCTTAACTAGGTTAATCTTATCTTAGATCGAATTTGTTTTGAGTTAATTCGGTTTGAAATTTAGTTAAATTCGAGTAAGTTTATCTCGATTTTTAGTCTCAAACTTCGACTCGAGTTGGTCCATCTCGATCTTAGATTCGGGACACCCTGTCTCACCTGCAGGCTATGGCTTGTCCATCTTGGTCTTCAACCCTGATCAATCCATCTCAACCTTCAGCACAACATGTGTCGTTTAGGCCTTCGTCTTTGGCTAATCCATCTCTACAATTGACCTAAACTAACTCATGTTAACCTCTGGGACGGTTCAACCTGACTTAATCTTCAGAGTGGGTAGACTCGTCTCAACCTTTGACCCTGACAGACACTCGTTTTTGGCTCGGGCTAACCCATTGACTTTATATTTAAGCCAACCTACATCAACTTTTTGCCCGAATTGGCCAATCTCAACCTTCAGTCTGAACTAGGCAGTTTCAGGCTAACACATCTTAACCTTCAGCCCTGACTGGCCTGCCTCAGGCTTTTCCCTGATTGACTCGCATCGGCCTTTGCCTATGGCCAAATTGTTTCAAACTTCATCCCGAGTTGGTTCATCTCAAATAATAGTCTGGGTTAGCCGTTTTCGACCTTTGGCTCGAATCCTCTTATCTTGACATTTGTCTCAAGTCGATCCATATTGATCTTCAGTCCCTATACTGGCCTGTCTCGACATTTAGTCTAGACCTACCCATCTTGACCTTTGACCTTGATCGGCATATCTCAACTTTATACTCAAGTTCTACTGTTGGCCTAAACTAGTCAATTTCGATTTTTGAGTTGAGACGGTCTATCTTGATCTTTGATTTGAGTATTCCAATTTTAATAATTGACTTATCTTGACCTTTAGTTCAAAATAATTCGTCTTGATCTTTTACTCAAACTCAAGTTATTACTTTTAAGAATGAATTAAATTTTTTTAGTAATTTCAAACTCACCATAGTCGTAACCTTAACTATATTTTGATAAAACGTTTTGAGAGTTGAAACTCTTTTATTCAAATGAAGACCCTAAAATAGAACTTAGGGTGTGTTCGTTTGGTAAGATTTGGAGGAGATGATTTGGGAGAGATGATTTGAATGGATTTGAGTGGATTTGAGGGTAATTTTTTTGTTGTTTTTTTGAGTGGATTTTTAGGTAATTGAAAGTAGATTTGAGGGTAAAGTTTGTGAGAATTAGTGCAGGATTTGATTGATGTGACAGATTTAAAAAATTAGTTTAATTGGTAAAAATTGAAGATTACCAATATGCCCCTAAGTATTAAAGTAATATAATGATATATTTAATTTGTTTAATGTTATATTTAATTTTGTTTAATGTTATATTTAATTTTAAAATGTTTATTAAGAATTAAAAATTTAGAATAATTAATAAAAAAATAGTCAAAATATGGAGTAAGAAAAAAAATAGTCAAAATATTTTTTTTTCAGAAAAGTAATTATTGATTAAAGTGAATGTTGTATCCGGATAAGTGAATGTTGTATCCAGATAACATGTTTTTTTTCATCTTCTTGAATGTTGTAATCGGATACTTTAATGGGTGTAACCGGATACACAGGTGAGGCGTTTCTTCTTCATGGTGTATCAGAATAGGCAGTGATTTAACCGGATACACACTTGGTTAATATTTATTTTAACAAAACAAAAGTGTTTGGTCGGAAGTTGGATTTTATTTTAAGAAGGGCATTTTAGAGAAAGCTTGTTTCATCCCTCCAGATTTCTTATCAAATGCAGGTGCGGGTGATTGAACAATGCATGAATCCCGCAAATCGTTGCAATGCATTCCACAGTAATCACCTCAAGTGAACACAATTTTTTTAAAATTCATCGCTCGCCAATCATGGTGAATAGTAAATTCACCTCAAACGAACAGAAAGTTAATGAAGAATGGACTAAGGTAGGCCTAGACCAACTTGACACCTCTAACTAATAAATCGGGCTCTGCTACATTGACAATTGGCCCACAATAGAACAACTGAAATTATTCTTCCTTAGAAATTTATAATTATTAAAATGTTCACTTTATCAATGATATCATCTATTTGAATAAATGAGATATTGTTTTGGTCTCCTTTTCTAAGAGTTTCGGGTTCTCCTGGTGATTGAAAAATGCACAATGCCGAAACTGTTAATCAGATAATGATAATTGTACAAAAAAAAAAAAATCCTCCTTCACCCAGCAACACAAGAAAGAAGAAAATTATTCAAATATGAAAAAAAAAATAGATAAAATAGATTTAATCTATGCACAAAAGAGAGTGTAAATAAAAACATAAAAGAAGAAGAATTACATTATTTAAAAATTTGTTTGGGTGAAAATGAACTTCATGAAACAGTTTCAATGGTGTGATGAAAAATGAAAGCATGAGGCACAAATGGAAGAAAACACGATGCAAGAATGACAAAGAAAGGAATTGATTGAGTGGGGTAAAGTGCATTAATCACATTGCTGTTGTTTCAGAAGACAAAATCCCAATGTTGCTTGTCTTCATTACTCAAGTAGTTGCAGCCTTTTGTGTTCATTTTCAAGGCCATGCAATGCAACAACACCACCAAGTCATTTTCTTAACTGTATATATATATCTGTGTGAAAAACATCAAATATTCTAAAATGTATTTCATTTATACTTTCTATGTAAATTTAATGAATTGAACACGTGAAGTGAGTCTTTTGAGTTAAAAAGACTTTTTTTTTTCTTTTTTGTGTTCATTCATGAAATTTGTTGTATAAATGTCAAGCACTGAGATTGCATGAAAGTCAAAGGTGTTGTTGACTTCTGAAAAAATTTCAGGAAAAAGTGTAAGAATTTGCATGTGAGAGAGAAGAATCCAATGAATGAGATAGAGATGGAATTGGGAATGGGAATGCATTGACATGTGAAGTTTCAGAAAGTGGTTGTGTACCACAGAAAGTGTCATGTCCAACATTTTGCAGTGAACATCACAATGCACCACACAACACAAAAACATAAACCCTGTTTCACTTTCCTACAAAGATCATAGGAAACTAGGTTTTCTTGGTCCCAAATATCAACATAAGAGAACTTAACATTAGTTTAGGTATCTCAATGAAACATATGCCTTATATTTTGTTTAATTAATTATATTTTAATAATTTTTTTATAACAGGTGTCACTATTTTATTAATTGATATATTTGAAACAAATCAATGACAAGTTGTCATATATACAAATATAAAAAAATTGACAAAAAAAGTTATTAAAATACATTATACTTAGTTTTACAACTCTTCTTATGATGCAACATCTCATTAAGGACAGTGGCATTATCTGTTGTACAGTACTTTTGTAAGTTCCACAAATAAGGGCTCAACCTATTGTCAAGCCCCTTTGGAAATAAATATGTAATCCCTAAAAAGCCCAAAACAAAATGTTAGTGGGTTGGCAGAAAAAAAGGATAAACTTTAAAATATGATAGGATCTACTTTATATTTTCACTTATTTTAATTATATAGTTTGTAAGAAAATATCTACATTTCTTTTATATTTTTACTTGTTAAACAACTAAATATTTGACAATTTTTATATCTTTTCTTGCGTTGATTTTTATTTTTTTAATTATTTCCATTTCCTAAACTTGATAAAGAGAGGGCATTAAGTGATATTTCTCTATCTCTTAAGAATAAAACACATGAGCATACAGCGTGATTGATTATTAAACAAATTATTTTGAGAAATCACTTAAAATATTAATACTAACTTATTAAGAAATGGATGTATTTTATTTATTTATGTTTGATCATTGCGCATAAGGAATAAAAGTGTGTAGTATGTTCGCAACAATGAATTTATAAAATAACTATATTTTGTCTACTCCATCGCGTTTGTTAAATTATATGAGAGTAAAATTAATTGGAACGTTTATGTTTATTTTCATATTCTTGGTTTTTATTCTTCTGTTACGAAATTGTATGTTATTTCTACCAAGTTCAAATAGTTTCATATTAATTAAAAATCAAGAATTAAGACAATTTAAATACTCTTTCTTTTATAATGAAGTTTTGTTGTTTCAAAACATACAATCAAAATAAAACTTATATTAAAATCATTAACATTATTTCATAAGCTATAGATACATTTGAAAAAAAAAATTATTATTTTCATATAATTAAGAATTTTAATTAGTTTACCATTTTCCAATCTTATAATTTTTTTAAGGTATTTAATTATGCAAATGAATCCAATCCATCAAGATCTGACATATTATCATGTTTCAAGGAATTTTCAAGGTTTAAAATTTTTCAAGTACTTTATACATTCATCCTTTAGAAAATTTATATGAGTGATTTTAATAAGGTTCTTTTTCACTAATAAATCACTCAAATTTATATTGATATTCTTATATTAGTTTTGATCATATATATTTTTATCAAGAGTAGAATCATCGTCCAGTCTCAAAATTACCCCCTCGGTTTGAGAATCAAAATTATCCTTATCACTTACTTATATTTTTATGTTATTTTCACATATATTTATATTGTTATTATTTTGTTCATTCAAAAGAGCACCCACTTCTAATACATTTTCTTTATCTATTTTCATAAATTTATCCATAACTCTTTTTGTGATGCAATTAAAACCTGAACTCTTCTTCTTTTCTTTAGTTTTGAATAGCATGATTCATATTTTCTACTTCACACATCTATATATTTTGATATGAAATAAAAAATTATAATATATAAAACACCATTAAATATAAGTATATAAAAGAGAATGAGTTAAAATAATAAAACCTAATTCTAATTGTCAAGAAAATAAACTCAATCATACTCGTAATATCTTGAAGTCTCCAATCTCTTTATTTCCTTTAATAGGTGGTTAAGTAAATTCAAAATTTTCAACTTTTTTCATAAGTTTGAATAGTTTATTTTGAGATTAATCATTAACAAAATAATTAAAAAAAATTTAAAGATTAATCATACAATTGATCAAGGTTTGGGATAAAAGCTAAATATATAACTTATTAATACAGTGAAAATTATCACGGTACTAGATTTAAGATTATTACATTAACATTTTTAATAGAAAAAAAACAATTGTAATTCGACAAAGGAACATGCAAAAAGAATTTACAAAAAGACAAACTAAGTGAATAGTAGTATAATAAGTTTTAACTTTTGACTTTTAGCTTTTTACTTGATATGATGCATAATTTAAAATAAATAGAAGAATAATAATTATTTATAAATTAAAGATTAGTATAAAAGTAATTTAGTATTACTCCTTTCTTACGTTTTAGTAGTTATAGTATTAATAACAAATACAGAAAAGAGACAAAGAAAAGAGATATGGGTAGAAAAAGTGAGATGATAAAGAGACAAACTTGAGAGAGATGCAAAAGGGAGAGAAATTTTTTTACAAGTTTAATTATTATTTTTTACTTATTGAGATTCTTTTTTTTTAATTTTTAATTTTTGAGATTTGTTTTTGAATTTTGAATTTTTTTTATATTTTAATTGATTTATTTTCTGAAATTCAGATTTTAGTAGATAAAATATGAAAGTTCTAACTATAAGATCTTCTGGTATTTATACGTAAGATATATATCCTTTAAAAATACGAATTTCTGATATCTATATTTTAAAATAAGTTCATATATTTATATTAAATAAAAGAAGGTTCAAAATAACGAGAGACTACAAGTCATAAGTAATGAAAATTAGGGAAAAGAAAAATAAAATACAACTGATATAATCAATACATTCAAAACAGAATTAAAGTATACACATATAATATAGAAATTAATTACTGAGAAAGAATTCAGAATTTCAGTAATTAGAATATTTATCTAAAAGGTGAATTTGTTGTTTGAATTCTCGTGGGAAAAGAAAATTAATTGATTATATCCCATGATCATTACACTCTGTGATCATCAAACTCCAACAATGTTATGGCACTATGAATAATAATTAAAACAAAGATAGAGTACTTATGAATAGCCCAGTAATTGAATCTGTCATAATTAACTTGATTAAAATCTGAATCATTGGATACACAAAAATTCAGTACATTTAGCATTCAGAGGAAGACTCAAAATAAAATAACATAGAAAGCACAATAGAAAGTGCAGACACCAACTTTTTGCTTTATTCTGTTAAAGTTCTTCCTTGTACAAGTACCAAAGCGAATCCCAAGAAAGAAAAGGTAGAAAAAGATTGAAAATAAATTAAATTTTTTATTAATATATATATATAAAGGTTAAATATGTTTTTGGTCTCTTAACTTTTAGTGAAAATTAGAATTAATTTCTGTTCAAAATTTTTGTCTAATTTAGTTTTTCAACTTTAGAAATGTATGAATTTTGTTTTTGAACTAAATTTTGTTAAGTATATTTGATGTTTCATGATAGTATTTTGGTTGTTTACACTATTTCACACATTTTTGTTTCAATATTAACTAAAAAACACATTCTAAACATCAATTAAAGTTAGCTAAATTTCTTTTTTTCAGTTTGATTATATAAATAAATGTTTGAACCTAAATATGTTGTCGATTCTTAGAGTATTTTTCGAAAAGTAAATAAACTAATTCTTATAAATGTATATTTGTCTGACTAAAATTTTCAACGCGTCGAAATATATATATTTTGAAATATAAAACTAAATATTAATAAATAATTTGATAAAAATTTAGTAATAAATAAAATAAAAAATATATTATAATATATTTTAACTCGTAATTTTAATTATGTATAAAAAAACTTTAAATTTAATTTAATTTTTGACATAAAATTTATACGAAGTTATATAATAAAAATATATAAATAGGTGAAAGTTTAGATGATTATATTACCGAATTGAGGCGCACATTGTTAAAAAATGAATGAATGGTATGAAGAAAGCAAAGTTGAAAAAGATGAAAACGCATGGGTTGAGAATTATTAGAAAAAACGCGTTATGTTGAGTGATGATTGTGTCTATAAACGCTATTTTTGAGCACATGTCACATTCTAGGCTCTATCTACTTTCAATTAACACCCACTTTACTACTTATAAATATTGTATATATAATAGATAATAAATTCAATAACTATTTTTTTGTGTTTTTGGATAAGCATTGATGTGAAACGAATCACTCACTCACCCAATTAACCTAATTTGCTTTAATTTGTTTTACTTCATACGGCTCAAAGTTCTTCACTTTTGTTTCTTACCATATTAAGGAGTGTTTGCAGAAATGGGTCAGCATTCTCATCAGGGCCTCTGTTTCTTACCTTTACACATGAAGATGTATCAGAATATGTTATTGGCATCTTCTGGCTGGAAAATTTTTTCAAGGAATAATTTGATTTTGATGTTACTTTTCTACATCCATGTGCTTTCAACTTCAAAAAAGCTTTTCTATGTCCAAACACTCCCCAATCAGATCCTTCCTTCTTGCTTCCTTTCCTAAATTTACACATTTCCTCACATGTTTTCAGGATTCGTTTCATACCAAACTTAATTACTTTATCAACAAAAAACATTACTTTTACTTTTTTAATGCACAATGTTAACATGACACGTTTTTACATTCATTTAATACCGAGTATAAAGATAAAATTGTTATAAAAAATATAAATTTTTGTATTTTTTCAAGAAAAAAAAGAGAACAAAAAATAAGGAAAAATACTTTTTAACACACCTAAATTTTTTATGTTCATTTGACACAATTTATTTTTATATACGTGTCAAATGAATGTAAAAGTGTGTCCTGATACTATTACTCAAAAGTAAAGAAGGGTATCATGAAAAACAAAATTCTATTATAATCAGTATCAATACATTCTCAAAATCTATTCAGTAATAATTATTGTTTTATTTATCTGTAATCCTAGTTTAACGAGTAATTTGTGTTGTTAATTTTCTTTAAGTGCTATTTATTTTGTCTTATTGTGAATTTCAGTATTTCAATCTATTTACCTTGTATATTAATAGTGTTTGTTGATCCCACAATGGAAATAAATAAATATTTATGGTAGTTATATGTATGAGAGACAAAACTAAATCTTTTAATAAGTTTGTTTAGTACACATAAATATAAAATTGTTTACAACAATAAGAAGAACAACCCAATTCAAATAAATAACAAAAAAAAAACTAATCATACCCTATTTATTTTATATTCTTAACTACACTTAACTAACTCTAAAAACTATAGACTACTATATTAAAAATAATAAGATAAATAAATAAATAAATATATATATATATATATATATATATATATATATATATATATATATATATGTATGTATGTATATATATATATATATATATATAATATTTGAGGACAAGATTTTGGAGCCAACACACTAAGTGGGACACTGAAGAGTGACCACAACCAAACCAACAATAAAGCAGAACCCCCACATTGTTTCTAGATCCATATATTAACATATTAACTTTATATTTGAATAAATGTATATAGTAAAAAACAAATTATTCTAACAATAATTTTTAGAATTTATTTTATTTAATTTTTTTTGTTCAGTAACTCTAAAAAATCAATGCATTAAGGTGAACTAAGATAAATAATTATTTTTTCAAAAAGATTAATCTCAAAATAATTTGGCATATGTAGTTTGGTTTGTTGTTTTTATTTAAAGATGGTGTTGTTCCAGCTGGCCAATTCATGGCAATATAAGAGAAATACTACGAGCAAATATCATGTTTTTTATTCTTAATATTTCTCAGCTACCACTATGTATGTTTATTTCTCACAAAATGACAAATGAATTAATAGTGTAAAATTTGCAATTGAAAACTAGGTAAATAAAATTTATTTTTAAGCCCGCTTGAATGGCTGAATTTCTGACACTATTTTTTGTCGTTTTTCTCATAAGCAATAAAAATTATTTTTTTATTTTCTTTCTCACAAACACATTACTAAGTACAAAAGAGAAAAATATGGCAGAGAATGGAACCGTTGACATCAACATTATTGACTTTTTTGGTCTTATGACATCATCATTAGGAAGTTTAAAGTAGGTGACAGTTCTGCAAAAAAGAGTACCTAAAGGTCTTAAAATAAATATTTCAAGAGCTATGATTAGAAACCTATCTTCAAATTAGGTAAACTTTGGATCTTGAAATAAAAAAAAAACAATATTTTAATATGATAATAATATTTAATAATAATAATAATAATTACTTAACTTGATTTTTTTAAAGTTATAAAAATTGAAGTATAAATAAAAAATTATAAAAGTTCTGAATTTTATAAAATGTTATTATTAGAGAAAAACTCATTACACATTGTAAAAGTTTTCAACTTACAATACAACATAAAACTAATTAGGAAATATCCAAATGATATATATTCAATTTGTAATTATGCTAGGAAAGAGATATTTATATAATGTTTAATTATAGTTCAACAACATTGTCTTATGATCAGGTTCAAGTAATCTTAATTTGGTACGCAAACAAGTTTTCTATTATTATACTAAGTTTCAGTGATTCCTGTAGAAAGATATGGACAACACACATAAGAATAATAAATTAGAACATTTGTCTGTCATGAAATTTAGCAGAGGAGGGATTCATATTGCAGTTTAGATCTGTGTCTATATATATATATATCATTTCTATTATAAATATATTATGATTGTATTTAAACAAAAAATATATATTAATTGTCCCCTTTTAAATTTTTTTAATTTTGTTAGAGTTTTTGGTTATTAATGAGTGTCACCATCTGGTCATCATCCGAATTGCAACTCTAATGATTGTGAAATATGTAATTATATTATGATTAGAGTGTGTGGTTGACATGATGTTGATGTCTTGGAATTATGATACAGTGTTTTATTTGATAGTGCCATGTTCTTGTTTCCATGTCTAATGAATGATCATGATTTATGACAGTAGAAGACAAAGTAAAATGAAGAGAAAATAGTAATTTTTTTGACCTAATGTGGAGTTTGTGTAACTGTTCTTGGAGTTGGGACCAACCCACATATGGTTGATTTTTGTACTATGAAATTAATTCTTAGAAAATGCATGAGCATATGAAAAGATTGGTATTTGTTACTTGAAAGTTTGGTTGGTGTCTTCACCATTGAAAATAATATCCATTAGCTATGAACATTATTGCAACAAGGTCCCTTGATTAGGATTTGTGTTTCATCATTATTGGTCAATAATACACCTTTAATCAGGTTGTTAGCTTGTTTGTTTCACTAGTCATTTCTTAATACATGTGTGATGGAAAATTAGGGTTTAGATTTTTTTTCTAATCTATATGTTCATTGAACAATAATAAAAAAACATGGGTTATCTTTCCTTCATGGAATCAATTAACAATAATAAATATTTTTTGTGAATAAATAAAGGTTTAAGAGAATAATAAGTATTCTCATTAGATTAGCAAGGGGTGCCGGCTTTAATTAACATTTTATAATTTGTTTAGTATATATGTTATATACAACTTAATCAAGTAGGTATAATCCAAAAAACTATAGTGATACATTTCAACAAGAAGACTAGTCTAGATTTGAATTATATATGTATAAAGGAAAACTTGTAAATTGGGTTCTAGTGGGTTAATAAAAATAGTTTTAGAAGTTTTTAGTATAATGCTATTAAAAAATAAATAAAAGCAAAGTATATTATTTTTGTTATTTTTTACTCTAGATTCAAACTTGATATTAAAAGAAAAATGCAGTGACAAACATGCTTTAAATGACTAATTAAATAAAGTAAAGGACTTTTTTTAACAAATACAACATAAGTCAAACAATTCAATTTATATTGCTTCATCATGATTATTAAACTATTTATAGTTCGTTCTAATAAATTTGACAGAAATATTGTTGACTATCCTGTCTTAATTTTCATTAGGCTGAAAACATCTGATATTATTTATAACTTATAAATAAAGAGAGGTGAAACTTAATGAATGTCGATTATGTTGGAAAATATACACTTATAAAATTTCTTACATAGAGTAATTTCATTGAACGAAAAAAAATATTAATATTTTCTTTCATAAAGTATAAAACAATTTGTAACATAGATAATATAAGTTTAAAATGGTACACGAGTGACAATTTTTTTATATATAAATGTATCTTTTATCTATAATAAATTGATTAAAATGTGATCATCTTATATTTTCTTATACTTATAAAAGGTTTTGTTTTCTTTTATACTCGCGCCAAAAAATGAATTCAAAATAATGTACAAACACATAATGTCACATATAATATATTTTCCTTTTATAATATCACTTAATATTAACATGTATTTGATTAAAATATATTACTTTATATACGGATACATATAATCATTACAAAGATCGATTCACACGTATACTTATAGAAATTGCGTCTTCTCTATATATATTAATAAAAAATATTACACCATTCACATTAAAAAAAAAGAAAAAAAAAATGCAAGAAATGAAGTGTGGGCTATTTAATATGCAAGTGCGTTACATCCGATGTTGATGAAACATTAACCTTTAAAAGATCCATTGATAATGAATGAGTAACTTTGTATATACTATCATGTGCCTCTTTACGGTGATGAGCTGCAAACACTTCCTTCGACCATCACTATTTTGTTTGTGACTAAGTTTGCATAAAAGAGAAAATAAAGAAAGTCAACATGCTTCACTTATAATTATATATGTTAAGAAACGAAATATTTAAATTTAAATTTGTAATGTGAAATTTGTATTTATTTATATATAAAACTTTCAACACATTTCTCATATTAAAGTATATATATCTTATATGTGAGACTAAATATTAATGGTATTTAATGATTGGTGAAACAATAGATCTAATAAATATTAAATTTCATTAGAATAAACCTATAATTATGATATTATGTTAAAAATAAGAGTTTAAATTTAATTCAAACTTACAAAATCGATATCTAAGATAAAATTTACACCTACTTATATAGTATAATTTTGTTTAATATTTAATTGATATGAAACTTCTAACACACTATTCTTACATTGAGAGATATTTCATATGAGATTAAATATTAATGAGTTGTTTCATAACTATCCATTAACCACTATAAGAAAAAAGATTATTATCGACAGTCAAAATTTGTCGGAAACGTAAAAAAATCCGTTGATAATGACTTTTTTTTTACGAGTTATCAATGGACCCAAATTCTTCGACAATAACACACTAGATAAGATTTATTGATGGAATCTTAAATTCGTTGGTAATTATCGACAAAAAAATTTGTGGGTAAATACAAAAAATTCGTCGACAATTATCGACAAAAATCCATTAGTAAATTTCGCAATCTGGTTCATCTTCTTCCTCCTTTCTCCTCCTTCTTTTTTCTTTTAATGTTTTATTTTTATTTTTTGGCAGTGAAGCACAACATAATAGTGTTGGCGAACCTACAAAAGAAACTAGAAACCAAATCCCAAACACCAAAATTCGATCTCGCGTTATCCTATTTTGCTCTCCCACTATTCGTTCCAGCAACTTTAAGAATCACTACAAAACTGCGAACCACCGTAACCATGGCGTCCTCTACATTGACCACCATGCCCATAATGTTGGAAAAAACAAATCACACAACATCGCACCTTCGTCTCATTCATCGCACCTCCAACTAGAATTGTCACAGATAACAAGTTCTTCCTTGTACAATCACCACAATCTTCATCACCATCAAACCATCATTGTCCTCCATGGCGAACTAACACCACTAGATCCAGGACGAACCATCGTGCCTCATCATGGAAGAAACAAAAGTTGTGCACCTCCAATTATGAAAGATTTGTGCGAATGGGAAACTTTCTTTAACATGTACCTACCAGACCATTTGAGCGAGAAAATTATTGCTCATTTTACCGACATAAATAAATATGAATTATCGATAAATTTTTTAGTCAATAAATAAATATGTAATGTTAACGAATTTATTGATAGATTTTTTCGTCGGTAATTACCAACAGATTTATTGATACTAAAAAAAATCTGCCAATAAATAAAATATGAATTATTAATAGATTAATCTATCAATAATGAATCTGTTAGTTATTAAAATTTTAAAATTCATCAATAAAATTTATTAATAATTTAAATTTATCAACAAATATAAATTTTCTTCATTAAATTTCATTAATAATTTAAAAAAATAATTGTAGTCAACTTTCAACACACTTATCATGTTACACTAAAAATAAAAAGGAACACTTCTCATGTTACACTAAAAATAAAAGTGAACAGCATTACAACACTATAAGAATGTGTTTTATCTTACGAGAAATTATAAAAAATATCAAACATCTTTAGTAGTAACTTTTTAAATTTGAATAAATTAATTATCTCGTCTTTTAATGTTTTTTTGATATGTTTTCTTTCATTTTGTTAATGTTGTTCTTCCATTGTCTCGCTCAACAGGACAAAAGGTACTTTTTTTTTTTTACTTTTGCAAGGTAATGCTAAAATTTGTTCAAATGTATTTATTATATTTACATTTGTTTGGTATAGAAGAGTTAGGTAAGAATAATGCGTGAACAGTGAATTTTATGAAACAGTGAGTCTCTTATACAATTGGTAAAGTGGTTTATTTTTACTTTGTTTTAATATACAACTTATAAAAAATTATACCGACCATTGTAAAGAATATATCTATAAACCAACCACATAGGTGTTGCATCAAGACTTCATTAACTTGTGAAGGAACCTTCGTCAATCAATCTATTCTATGTTTAATATGATAATAGAATATTATTTTATTCCACAGCCTAATTACATATAAATACTTTACATTTTATTTATTTTTATTTATCTCATTTTATCAAATATTATAATCTACAAATCTATCATTTTTATTCGATTTCTAGGTATATATATATATTAAATATAGATACATAATTTTTTGTGTCTATAAATTTTTTTTCATACTTTAACAAAATTTAGTATGCAAAAATTGTTTGTGTTAAAAAAGTGTTTTTTAAATCCATTTTTTAAATTAGGTGGTAAGATATGACTTTGATATTATATTAAATAATAAATTTTAATTTAATTTAATCTTTGTAAAATAAGGTGAAATTTATATTTATCTATATATTATAATTTATTTTATTTTTAATTGATTATAAAATCTTTCATCCACTTTCTTATGTCAAAATATATGTATTTTGATTTCAAGTATGAGATAAAATATTAATAAATAATTTAATAGTAATTCAGTAGTAGATGACATAAAATATTGTTCGAAGTTTCACATCGATTAGAGACAGTGTCAATTTACAATATATAAGTGAAGTGTGAATTTTACTTTACAAACGTAAGGATTAGTTAGACTTAAAACTCATTTTCTAGTATAGTATTATATCCATGATTAAAGTTTGTCCTAACAACATTTATTGTTTATGTAAGAAAGAAAATTAAACATTATATAAAAAATTTTCAAAACTATTTTTAAAAAAAATTTAAGTTAAAAATAAAATTAATCCCAGACATCATTAATATTGTATTTTTAATAAATTTAATAACTAATATTCAAGTAAAAACAAACAAATTATGAAAAATTTGAATAGTGGAAAAAAAAGGAAATAAAAGTCACAGAGATACCCTTTTGCCCATTAAAGTGAAAAGAAAAACAGCACAGAAAATAAAATTGCTCCATTTCTTCTTCTTCTTGTTCTTCTAGACACAGCCCTCAGTATCTGTCTTATATGGTTTCTCAGTGGCATGATTCTGTCTCTAAAGTAGGCAATGACCCTCGATAAAAAAAAATGTGGTTGTTTTTCCAATTTATGAGGTATTCCACATGAAGAATTTCACTGTTGAATTTTTTAACTTCATCCAGGAGTATTGTTTTTAGGTGCAACACTTGTCTCTATTGATTTTGGACTCTAGCAGGGATAAGAGAGAAAGTTGGAGGGTTGCAGAGTAGGGAAAATAGGTGTTGAAAATTAACATTTTATTTTTATTATTATTATAAAAAATTATTATTATTATTTTTTTGTTTGTACGCGGTTTGTTTAGTTGTGGTAAAAACATAGGTTTGGTTACTGGGACACAGGAAGACAGTGACAGGGTGAAGAAAAGTTACTGAAGCAGAAACGTTGATTTTATGTTGTTATTTTATTAACCAGTTTTGGTTACTCTCTTTTATTTAGAATGATTAAACAAAGTACAGTGTCTCTGCCGACGCAGTGAAAGAGCAGTGTGGTTTGAGGTTTGAGAGAAATGAGGTCAGTCTAGCATGACACGTGTGCTATCTGTTGCCTTTCTTTGGTCCCCTTTTTTTCTCTATGAACACGTGTGCCTCTATGCCATAATGCAACCTACCTCTACTCCTTTATAAATATCTTTTTCCTTTTTCTTTATTCTAAAGTCTTATTAGATTCTATAAACTTTTAACCCTTTAAAATTTATCAATTATTTATGAGTTAAATATATTTTTTATTTTTAATAAAAATTAAAATTAGTTACTTTTTTTTCTAATTTAGTCTTTCAGATTTATAAATGTATAGATTTAGTATTTTTAAACAAATTTTATTAAGTTTATTTGATGTTTCAAATACATTTTTTTGATAGTATTTGAGTTGTTTATACTATTTGACACGTTTTTTCTTTAATATTAATTAAAAAATACATATAAAACCTGAAATAAATGTAACAAAATTTGATTAAAAATACTAAATTCATATAATTATAAAAAAAGACTAAATTAGTTTAGAGTTTCGAAAATAGACTAATTTTAATTTTCATTAATTTTAATTTTCACTAAAAGTTAAGAGATAAAAAAATGTTTAACTTATTATTTGTCATAATATAAAAATTGATTAAAAATTAAATTAAATAAAATGACTTAAGTATGAATCTCTTTTCTTTATTAGTCAAACTATTTTTTATAATATTTTTTAGAGAAAGGAATTATTAAAATGGGTTTTTAATTGTTTTCCTATGTTTTCTTTTTCATAGCTGAAGCAACACTACTTTTTAATTATCGTATACACAAACCTATACATTTTTCATCTCCCAACAACAACACAAACACAAATGAGGAATCCAAAGAAAGAGGCAAGGTTTTCAATGTGGGTTGTCTGGCTGCACTACGAAAGCTTGTCCCATAACATATTTGATTTTTTTTTATATAATAATTTATTAATTAATTAATGAATGTCCCAAAACATATTGTATAAGATTTTGCAATGAATTACATGGACATAAATACCCTTGTTCATGGAACTGAGGAATCCAATTTAGAGTGCCTAAACAAAATTGTTCAAACCAATAAACCAAACATCATATCCAAATCTTGTTCTTCTGGCAATTTATCATTTTTGTTTGTTCTGGGACCATTCTATAAGAAAATGGCTTCTCTTGTCCCTGTCACATAGTTTATTAAAAAATATATCTGGTAGTCCTTGGGGAAAAAAAGAAAGTCTTAGAAATGGATAATGGAGTTGAAAAAAAATACATTTTATATTCATAGCCCATAATATGCTTTTCTATGTGTGTTTGTTAGACCTAATCCCAAACCCTAATCACAAAAGTCTGATATAATATCATCTTATTATTGTTTGTAAGCATAGATATTTGACCCATCAACAGTTATTAATGAAATATTTATACATTTATTTAGAAATATTAAGATTTTAATTTCATCCCTTTTATGTCATTAATCTTACCACTAGCGAAATTGGTAGTAAATTTATAGATTAAAAAATGTAAAAATGATGACGTGTATTTTATAAAGAAAGGATGATTTTTAAAATCCTTAGTTTAATAAAATCTCTTGGGAATTAATTGTTGTTTCTAACTTGATATGATTAAATATGTGAAAATGTATTTAATAAAAAATATTGAAATAAAAATTATGTCTTTTGGTAAAGGTTCGTTTTCAATATGAACATATATTGAGAAGAAGAACAATTAAAAGGTTAGATACGTATAATACAGGTACATATATATAACTTGTGTTGACTCCTAAGTAACACCAAGATCTTAAATTACTTGCCAACTCGATTGAAATTATGCTTATTTTAGGTTAAGTTGAATTTAAGTACTCCCTGGTTAGATGCAATTAGATAAATAGTACATTTGTTTTGACAAATTAATCAATGCTTACACTGTTAATTAATTAATTTCAAATTATGTCAAATGTATCTTTTGGATTTTTTTTTATTACAAAAGTCAACAAATCATATGCTACATAATCATGACTTATATAATTATGACCAAATATTGGTGTGAACATTTTCTTTACACGCTAATTAAATTCATTAGTTAATCCATTTTTGTCTGAGTACCATCACACAATATTAAATTATATATAAAAAAATGGATTTAGCTTGTCTTCAAAGTAAGTAAGTTTACTATTCTTCATTTAAAATTTGCATGAAAATATATAATTTTCTGGTTTTAATTATTTTAAAAAAAAATTAATGTTGCTTTTTTAATGTTATCAAACTAATATTCGTCCTTTACTAGAGAAATCGAAAGGAATGATTTAGTCCCGTTTTTGAAAGAATGATTCTAACAACGAAAAGATTAAACATTTGTAGTATGACAAACGAAGTATTTTTTTTTTTTGAATAAATTTTACATTTAATTAAAACTTTTCAAAGCATATACTTGAAGAATAATCACGACAGAATTGGATGATTAAATAGATTTATCGAAACACGATTAAACATAATTAACACGGTTTTTGATATTATAATAAAGTCAAATTGATAAATTTATTTGCCAAACGTGTGGCTATCTTAATATTCAATTAACTCTCAGACACTAAGTATATAAACTTAAGAATACTATATTCATATACAAGAATTAAAACTAACTTAAACTAGTTCATTTATGGTTCTATAAACCATCACGAAATACTATAATTTCGAAAGACTTTCCAACTAAGAAAAACGAATTAAATTTATTACACTTCCATGTTCCATTCCAAACACCATTATATAAATGTCTTATTATCTGAGTACAGCTAGGTTCATGTCTCTTTGTGCGTACTCTGGAGAATTATTTAACCATTTTGCGTAAAGATAAGGTGACGTGATTGATAATGAAATCCATTAAGCATATAATTTTAATTTACCTAAAACTAATTACAATTTATTTTCTCAAGCTTTTAAAAGTATTATTATCTAATGTATGTAAGACCATTTGAAAGATAATGTCGCTCCAATCCATTGGAACATTCGATAGGAATTGCTCTGTTTTTGTTCATCGGGTCCTTCAATTTAGGATTAAAAAATAAACATATGTACATTTTTTAAGGTCCATAAATCCATGATTTGAGAACCTTGGTTCTCACTCTTGGGGTTTCCCTAGACACATGTTGTATATTAAATAGCTTTCCCCTTCTAAAAGGTGATCGTGATCAAGTAACAACATTTCTTACCCTTTTAATATTAAAAATTGACGTTAAATAATGTTACCAAGATGATAGTATCATATTATACTTTTTGATTTTTATAAATTCATATTTAAATTTCTAACATTTTTAATATAATGT
Organism: Vigna mungo; assembly: GCA_036885675.1. NCBI lineage: Eukaryota > Viridiplantae > Streptophyta > Magnoliopsida > Fabales > Fabaceae > Vigna > Vigna mungo. The sequence goes on from CP144689.1 coordinate 99,445, forward strand.
TTTTTAATGGGTACACAGATACTATGTAGATGATATTAGTAAAAAATAAGAAAAGAAAATGACGTGTTACGTTCGTTGGTCGAATTTTCTAAGTCCACGTTGTTGTCATGTCAAGAAGTGGCGACACTAACGCATTTAGAAAGCAGCCAACTCATACGTCTTCGCTGCGAGGGAGCTACGTACCAAACGCGTGAGCTGTACAAACTAAAATGCCAGTCAGTGACTCACTGACGGTGGTCCAAACAAAAACTCCCTAACCCTATTCTCTTCTCTTCTTCTTTTTCTCTCTCTCTCTCTCTCTCACCGAAATTAATAATCTCACTATTAATTATTAATTAATTAAACAAAAAGCGGAGAATAATAGTAACATTATTCGGATACAGCTCACCCCACCATACGCCTCCTTCTGCCGCAAGCTTTCTGTTCTCGCTATTTCCACACTCTCCCGAGGTTAATCTCGTAATTTCGATGACAAAATAAAGCTTGGAGTTATTTATTATTATTTTTATACTTGTTTACAGAAAAGAGGAGTATATTAATTAATATTTATTATTATTTATTGAATTCGAAGAGAACACAGACAGAGAGAGAAAGAGGAGTGAAAAGGTGATGGTTTTTGGAGCTTCTGCAACGTCTTGCTTTTTAAGAGCCACCTAATTCCGAATATCTCAGCCCAACCAGCCACCACCATTGCCTCCGCCACCTCCAACTCCACCTCCGCCGTCACTCCTTTTCTTATAAAATCCCAATCCCTATATCTCACCATTCTTTCATTGCAGCAGAATCAGCTACTCGCATTTTTCCATTTTTTTTCCGGTAAGTCGATTTTGCCCTCGCCGGTGCTTCTTCTTCCAGTGAATCATCCAATGCTGTTGCTTACTTCCTACTGTTTTTTCTTTGCGTTGTTTTTTTTCTTAAAAAAGTTTGTGTGCTCTGATAATTCTTACTGTAATAAAATTCTCTTGCTTCGTTTCTCTTCGAGTGCGTTTTTGTTTTATTACTCGCCATTGCGGCGATTTTTCTTGACTTTTCAATTTTTGTCGGTGGCTTCAGTTTGTGCTCGGAGCGCTTCCAGTTCACCTTTAGCTCAGTGTTACATCTTCCTTGTTACTAAATTAGAAACAACGAAGTTGCAGAGTGTCCAATTCCGCCATTCATTTCCGAAAATTTGATTCAATTTTTTCCTCAGATTTGTTGTTTCCGTTTTCAGAAAATCTTGACTAATTTGGATCTAATTTCGAGTTTGTAATTTGGATTTGAATTAATTGGTATTAAATTGTTTCAGTTTATTCTGAAGTTTGAGTTCGACTTGCTTTAAATATTCCAGAGAAGAGTTTTATAGTGTTGTGGCTGGTAATTGTGTTGGTTTTCTTTGAGGATGATTTTGTTTACCAAAGGACTAAGGTTCTTTTTATTTTTGTTTTTTTAAAAAAAAAATCTGAAGAGGAAATGCATTTTGTTCGAGTGTTCGGTTGTGTGATATACTGGAACGAAAATATGTGAAGTGGTATGGTTAGATCTTGGAGATCGCGGTTAGCATCATTGGCTTATGTTTGCTACTGTGTGAATGAATGCATTAACATCACAAATATAGTGACATGAGTCAATCGGGGACCCAAAATTGGTGCCAAATTATGAGCAATCTACAATTTGGCCTTGCCCTGTTGCACTGTTCGCTTTTGGTGTTGTGTCCTGTGTGCTTTCTCTGGCCACCGACACTACCGACGAGTGCATATACCATATATACTTTATGTAGTGTTGAAAATGGAAGTCACTTGTGTGATGGTATGTTGTGGCTTTTTGTGAAACGGTGGGATGGTTGAGTATTCGGTTTCAGTTACTGTTTGGTGTGTAATAATACAGCGTGTGGGAAATTAGCAGTACCCACTGGTTAAAAAACGGAAAAAAGGAAAGTAAAAGAAAAGAGAACTTGCTGTTGGTTTTAATTTCCACTGTTTTCGATTAGAAGGTGTCCGTACTTTTCAATGGACCGACGCTGGCCATGGAAGAAAAAATCGTCGGACAAGGCTGTGATGGAGAAAGCAGCTGCAGAATTGGACTCTGCTGCGGATGCTGCCAATCAGGTATGTATTTATTGTCGGTTCACTAGAGCAAAGAACTAGTAGTTTCTAATATTTCTGATCGAGGAAATTATCCTGTATGTTTTTTTCTCACCTTCTTGAGTCACACGTGATTATTTTTAGTTTTAACGAGTGGAAAATGTCCAAATTGGTCCCCCACCCCAAAGTAGGGGACAGTTTGATCCCTGTAAAAAATAAAATTCTATTTAGTCCTTCAAGATTTCAAACATGGGATGCTTTAGTCCTTTTGCCCATTTGAGTTAATTTTTCAAGGACAATTTGAGTCATTGATTATTTTGTCAAGGACTAAGTTAGTACAGGATTAACTTCTTTAAGGACTAACCATATGTTTACAAGGAAGAGAAAATGACTGAAGAACTAATGTGCCCCACTTTTGCTATCATTCTTGAAGGACTATATGATTATTTTTTTTAAGGGACTAAATTTTCTACTGTAATTTTTTTTAAAGGCAGAATTTGGACATTTACTCATTTAGCCATTAGATTTGTCTTTAATTTTTCAAACTTACATATGATATTTGTGTTTTTGGTAAACAAGAAGCCGAGCTACGTCCAAATCTCAGTAGAGTCATATTCTCATCTGACTGGTTTGGAGGATCAAGTGAAGGCATATGAAGAAAAAGTTCAGACACTGGAGGATGATATCAAGAAATTAAATGAAAAACTGTCTGCAGCTAATTCGGAGATAAATACAAAGGAAAGCCTGGTAAAACAGCATGCTAAAGTAGCAGAAGAGGCTGTCTCAGGTATACTGCTTCAATGGTTCCTATTTAAATATATTCAAAAGCCTTATTATGTAGTGCGTCTTTTTTTTTTTTTTCTTGGAATTAATATTCATTGAAACCCTTCAGGCTGGGAAAAGGCTGAAGCAGAAGCTTTAGCTTTGAAGAACCATCTGGAGTCTGTCACTCTTGCAAAACTCACTGCTGAGGATCAGGCGTCACAGTTAGATGGTGCGCTTAAAGAGTGTATGCGACAGATAAGAAACCTAAAGGAAGAACATGAACAGAAATTACAGGAAGTTGCTCTCACAAAAACCAAGCAATTGGACAAGATTAAGGGTGAGCTAGAGGCTAAGATAGCAAGCTTTGAACAGGAACTCCTCAGGTCTGCTTCCGACAATGCGGCTCTGTCAAGGTCCTTGCAAGAGCGCTCTAACATGATAATCAATTTAAGGGAAGAAAAAGCTCACGCTGAGGCTGAAATTGAGCTTCTTAAGGGCAACATCGAATCATGTGAAAGAGAAATCAATTCACTCAAATATGAGGTTCATGTTATTGCCAAAGAGCTCGAGATTCGCAATGAAGAAAAGAATATGAGCATGAGGTCTGCAGAAGCTGCTAACAAGCAGCACATGGAGGGTGTTAAAAAAATTGCTAAATTGGAAGCAGAGTGCCAAAGATTACGTGGTCTTGTGCGGAAGAAGTTACCTGGTCCAGCTGCACTTGCACAAATGAAGCTAGAAGTCGAAAGTCTTGGTCGAGAATACGGAGAAACTCGATTAAGGAAGTCTCCTGTCAAACCCCCTGGTTCTCACATGTCTCCTATGCCTGGGTTTTCCCTAGATAATGCTCAGAAATTCCACAAAGATAATGAATTTCTTACTGAGCGTTTGCTGGCAATGGAAGAAGAAACAAAGATGCTGAAAGAAGCTTTGGCAAAACGTAATAGTGAACTGCAGGCTTCAAGGAGTATGTTTGCGAAAACTTTGAGCAAACTTCAAAGTTTGGAAGCACAGGTTCAGACAAGTAATCAGCAGAAGGGATCTCCTAAATCCATCATAAATGAAAGCATTTACAGTCAAAATGCAAGCAATGCACCAAGCTTCATCTCCATGTCTGAAGATGGAAATGATGATGTGGGAAGTTGTGCCGAGTCTTGGTCTACAGCAGTTCTCTCCGATCTTTCCCAATTCCCTAAAGGAAAGAATACCGAGGAATTGAGCATATCTGATACCACTAAGAAGTTGGAACTAATGGATGACTTTCTGGAGGTGGAGAAATTGGCTCGATTATCAAATGACTGCGGTGAAGTTTCAGGTACTTCAAACAATATAGCAAACGAAGCTGTGACCGATGAATTATCAGAAGTCAGCACTGGGAAAGATGTTCCCTCTGACTCCCAAGAGAATAGTGATCCAAATCCACTGCCAAGTGAGGTGTCTTCTGCTGAGGAGTTATCAGCACCTCATCCCCAATCTGATGTTCCTAGCTTGTCGCTACCAGAGCTTCAATCAAGAATATTATCAGTTTTCGAGTCCATGGCTAAGGATGCTGATATGGAGAAGATATTGAAGGATATTAAACACGTTCTTGAAGATGCATATGGCGTTTCAATCCAGGACTCTGTATCTGCCGTTCCCCATGATGTCACGCCTTCTGATATTACGTGTGATAAGCAGGGTAACGCTGAAGATGTTGCCTTAAATGCGGAGAAAGAAGTTATTTCATCCCAGCAAACTCCAGAGTATGTGCAGATAACTACGGATCTAGAAGCCGCAATGTCTCAAATTCATGACTTTGTATTGCTCCTCGCCAAAGAAGCAATGGCAGCGCATGATATATCTTCTGATGGAGAAGGAATAAGCCAAAAGATGCAGGAGTTCTCTGTCACTTTTAATAAGGTTACCTCCAATGAAGAAAATTTGCCACAGTTTGTTCTGGACCTGTCTAGTGTTCTAGCCAAAGCAAGTGAATTCAGATTTAATATTCTCGGTTACAAGGGTACGGAAGCAGAAACCAACAGTCCTGATTGCATAGATAAGATTGCATTGCCAGAAAATAAGTTAGTTCAAGACGATTCATCCGGGGAGAGATATCAAAATGGTCACTCTCATATTCTTAATCCCTGTTCTGATCCTGAAATTCCTGATGATGGAAATTTGGCCTCAGACTATGAATCAAATGCCACGCAGAAGTTCTCAATGGAGGAGTTTGAAGAATTGAGGTTAGAGAAAGAGAAGGCTATTGCGGATCTATCAAAATGTGCTGAAAATCTTGAACAGACAAAGTCTCGGTTACTAGAGACAGAGCAACATCTAGCTGAAGTTAAATCACAGATGGCTTCTGCTCAAAGAGCAAATAGCTTAGCTGAGACACAGCTAAAATGTATGACAGAATCGTACAGGTCAATTGAAACACGTGCAAGGGAGTTTGAGACTGAGCTTATTCATCTGCGAATGAAGACAACAACTCTGGAGAATGAACTGGAAGATGAAAAGAAGGCTCATGAAGCAGCTTTGGCCAAACACAAGGAGCTAGAAGAACAACTACAAAGGTTAGACATTGAAGTACTGAAGTTACACATTGACATGCTTTCAAATATTTTGTGAATGTCTCGTGCTGCTTCTAATTCTGATTGCTAATTTTCCATGTTAATCTCTGTCAGGATTGAGAGCTCAGCTGCTGATAATGACATAAAGGCTAAGCAGGTAAAGCTGTAACCCATTTAAATACTTGAAAATATTATTAAGTTGGAGAACCTTTAGATCTAAGTCTTACTTTCACAATTTTTTCTACAAATACTTATAGAAGAAAAAAAAATCAAAATGAATTGAACTTCTTTCATAAGCTAAAATAAGCTTATACACCTTATCTTTTGGAGAATTTATGATGGACTTTCTACACAAGTTAAGTGCATTAGTTGAATTTAGCTTACAAGACAAACTCATTTTATTTTGGTCTCGTACAAGGGTTTACTGAGAAGTTTATACTCATAATATGTAACATCAAAATAGGCATCTCAATCTAGGATTCTTTGTGATGAGTAGGCAATCTAAGATTGAATTTTTTCCTTTAACACAGGAGAGAGACTTGACAGCCGCTGCTGAAAAGCTAGCCGAGTGTCAGGAAACCATATTTCTTCTTGGCAAGCAGTTAAAAGCTCTGCATCCTCAAACAGAGCCAATGGAATCTCCTTATTCAAAGGCTGAAAACTTCACGGAGCGTGAACCTAATAGCCCAAGTTTGCAAGATCAAGCAGAGATGGACAGTGCTACTTCTACATTTGTGCAAAGATTGGGTGGAGATTCCCCTTTACATTTTAGCAACAGTTTATACAGTCCATCAGATAACGAGACAGTCTTTCCAGCCATATCTTCTGTACAGAATCCAAACCAAAGGCCTACCAAGTCATCCTCATCATCAGCTTCTTCCACTCCAACACCAGAAAAACACAACCGAGGTTTTAGTAGGTTCTTTTCTTCAAAAGGTAAAAACGGTCATTGAGCTTGAAGCATACATGACCGATGGGAATTCGTGATTCAGGGAGCCACACAGCAACAATGGCATTTGGAAAGCATCAAGGTTCAATCCCCTTCATGATTTAACAGAATCGAGTTTTTGGGAGGTTTATCTAGTTACAAACACAACAGAATGCAATGTTTATTGGGTGGTTCTTGTATTTAATGGTTGTACATGGTAAACATATGTTTTTCTTCTTTTCCTTTCCATTGTTTTACTCCCTTTGTTCTGTAATTTCATTAGCAAACATTGACATAGCCTCTGAACTGTTACAGGATATGTTGAATATTGTTGTATTTCAGAAATTTATGCAGCATACCTTCATTCTTTATCAACAACAATAGATTAGTGATTTTTCAGGTGATAACCAGTGTCAGAAATGACAATGATTTCAGCCAATAAAATAGAAAACTAGAATAAGTTTTTCTTTCCTCCAATCTATCAAAGGCAGTGCAGAGATAACGTTGTTCTCAAATTTCATACCCATCCCATCATATTGGTACAGGGAAGACTCTAAATTCTAATAAATCACTAATATGTTAAAAAAAAACGTGCTTGAGAATGAGTCTCTAAAAGCATGTAAAAATGGCTTTCCCATTGGTTCTTAGGAAAAGAAAGATTGAAATGGGCCAACCCTATCCCCATCCGATTGTCCAAATGGTAAAAAATGGTGACTTGGAGGTTGACTGAATCAGGTTAAATTGGTCCATTTATTTATTTATTTTCTTAATTTATATTTATTTAAATTGGTTTAGTCCTCTTAATCTGTGACACTCTGATCAAATTAGCACAATACTTTCAAATTATTCCAACATTTCTCACATTAAACTTTTCAAATTCCACCTTATTACGGTCGGACAAAACACCAAAATGAACTTTTAAATAGTCCAGTGCAGGAGAAAAAAAAACCTTAGATAAAGTTAATAGAAATCCTTTCCTTTGAAATTAAGTTAAAATAAAAATAACTTAAATATATATATATATATATATATATATATATATATATATATATATATATATATTATAATTGGATGAGTATTGAAACCTAAACGACCTATTTCAGGAAGACAAAAAAGCCGCTGTTAAATATTGAACTTCCATTGCACTTGCGAATTTCGTGAAGGGCAGTATCGACGTTTCATTCCGTTCTGTACCTCGCAATATTCCAACTCGCGCGAGCGCAGTGGAGGAATCAGTGTTTACTTGTTTCGCATATTCTTCTTCCTCTGCGTTTAGATTTGAGAGAGAGGTGAATTGGATAAGAGACTTTCGCTTTCGGCAAATTGAATCTGAGTTCGCGACGGAAAGATGGGAGTCCCAGCCTTCTACCGGTGGCTGGCCGAGAAGTATCCGATGGTGATTGTGGACGCGATCGAAGAGGAACCAGTCGTCATCGACGGCATTCAAATCCCGGTCGATACGAGCAAGGAGAACCCTAACAACATCGAATACGATAACCTCTACCTCGACATGAATGGCATCATTCATCCCTGCTTTCATCCCGAGGATAGGGTAGCTTTTATCCTCCTCCTTCAATCTCACTGCGAATTCCTCTCAATTACTTATTTATTTGTTTGATATTTTATTGAATTTCAAGCATGCGAGTTTGACGATGATTACGCGTTGTGTGTTTCGATGCAGCCTTCTCCGACGTCGTTCGGTGAGGTGTTTGAGTGCATGTTTGACTACATTGACAGGCTGTTCGTTATGGTGCGGCCGCGGAAGCTCCTCTACATGGCTATTGGTGTGTGTTCGTTTCTTCGTTTTTATTATTTGTGATTTGTAATTTGTAATTGTGTTGTTTATGTTGCTGGTGGGGCTTATTTGTTATGTTTGGTTTGACTTGATGAAGATGGTGTTGCGCCGAGGGCGAAAATGAACCAGCAACGGTCTAGGCGGTTTAGGGCTGCGAAAGATGCAGCTGACGCGGTATGTATTTTGGTCATTGGTAATTTTTTTAATCCTTAGTAAGGTTTTGTATGGTTCTGGATTCTTTGGGTTTCATTATAGACTTCATCCTTTAGTGTTTCTTATAATGTAGCAAGGAAATATTATTATTTGAACAACAGATTTTACGACAAATAGGGAGAAAGAAAGAGAGAAGTAAAAGATGTAACTAATGATAGAGAGATAGAAACAAAAAGTAATGTTGTATGAATAACATATCTCTAGCTAGCAATTACCGTGGATTCTGTGTGAACGTACTCTCTTGGCTGTTATCAACAATTAGGTTGAATCAATTGCATACCACATTGGTGGGTAATTGAAAGCTTTAACTTTGAGGTTGTCCGGTTACTCGTATATGTAGTTCATACTCTGGTCTTCGTCTCAAATATTTAACCACTAATCAACACACTTTTCTTTTTATCATAATTTTGTGGCTTGCTACATGGACTGGTCAAATATTTCTTGAATTGGGTGGTAGGGTTATTCCGATAAAATGCAAGTTTTCTCGTATCTGACTGGGGTGGCTACTGCTAGTGATTCTTGCTTCGATCCCTTCCTTTGAGGTTAATGTTGATGCTTTCTTATGTAGGAGTAGAAATATGCTTGGGTAGATGAGGCTTTGTTAGGTTTCGACTTGAAATTTCGTAAAAAAAAATAAAGCTTGAGCCTCCTGACATTTTTAATTGTCATAGGTCTTTTGAGAAGACCTTGGCTCACTTGTCTAAAAATCTTGTCTGAACTATTGCGTTGTTGGTCTGAATAAGGTCATTAAAAGTTTCAATTTTCTTATATTATTATGCATAAACAACGTATGAATTTATCTTTCAATAACCTTATGAGTTTGACATTTTATGTCGCTTAACTAGCATAATTATTAAGAAAGGTATGTGAGTGTGTGTGTGTGTGTGAGTGTGTGTACCATAAAAATTGACTATTTAAAAATGCTGCCATGTTAACCCTAAAAGGCTTTTTGAATGTCCTGATGTTTGATGTTTTCGACCAAATAGACTTTTTTATTTTTTTAAAATCCAGGCCTTACCTACTTTTTAAAAAGGCCTGGTCCACGCCTGATTTAAGCCAATGGTAGACTCTTGTGGGATAGCCTTACCTATTTTAACCCTTAGTCTTATGATACTAATGTTTATGTGAGCGACTTTAATCTGTCAAGAAAATGGTGAAATATCTGATAAGATGTGTAGATATGATTTCTGCTTATGTTTGCCTGTTTTTCTATTTTGTGATAGGCTGCTGAAGAAGCAAGGCTAAGGGAGGAATTTGAGAAGGAGGGCAGAAAGCTTCCTCCTAAAGCAGAGTCACAGACGTTTGATTCAAATGTCATTACACCTGGAACTGAATTTATGGCTGTTTTGTCAATTGCACTTCAGTACTATGTTCATCTTAGGTTGAACAACGACCCTGGTTGGCAAAATATTAAGGTAGAGAGTTCATTTTATAACTGTCTGGCAGTGGCAATTGCGTCTCATGATGGGGAATCTTCACTGATGTCATGGTTTATGTTTCTGTCCGCAGGTTATTCTTTCTGATGCAAATGTTCCTGGTGAAGGGGAGCATAAGATTATGTCCTATATCCGCCTGCAGAGAAATCTTAATGGTTTTGATCCAAATACACGACATTGCCTATATGGTTTGGTACGCATCTTCCTCATCTTCTCACTCTCCAAAATTCAACATTGATTTTGTTTATCAAGAAAAGAAAATCTAACTTCTTTTCTACTTTCACTCTATCTTCTTTGCTTTATTTAGCATGATTGTAATTAACAAATTCCTATGATGTGTTTGGATGACAGGATGCCGATTTGATTATGTTGGCATTGGCTACCCATGAAGTTCATTTTTCAATTCTTAGAGAGGTTTGTGTCTATCGAGTTGTTCTTTGTATCTGAATTGGAGTTCATTGGAGTAGTCAAATAAGTATATGATGCAATACTTTTGGCTTCTTTCCATTAGTTGTTGTGAGTGATTGAATCATGGGTAAATAATGTGTTATTGCAGGTTGTATTTACTCCTGGACAAGACAAATGCTTCCTCTGTGGTCAGATGGGCCATTTGGCGGCAAACTGTGAAGGAAAGGAAAAAAGAAAGGCAGGAGAGTTTGATGAAAAAGGAGAGGCTACTGTGGCTAAAAAGCCATACCAGGTCTGGATTTGTGATATGAAATTCATATCTTATATTGAATATAACGACACTTTTGGTATTTAGTCCTTAATTTTACTTCCTTTTTTTCTTTTGTAGTTCCTGAATATTTGGACTCTAAGAGAATACCTAGAGTATGAGATGAGAATACCTAATCCTCCTTTCGAGTTTGATTTTGAATGCATTGTGGATGATTTTATCTTCATGTGCTTTTTCGTCGGCAATGATTTTCTTCCACATATGCCTACACTAGAGATTCGTGAGGTCTGGTATTCTATTTCTTATTGTTTCTCTACTACTTTCTGTATACTTGCTATGAACCAAATTTCAGGACTGCTCTTCTATTTTGTAATCATTAATTGTGGATTTTGTCCTTGACTTGTAATTGGTATTGGACAATATATGGAGCGGTTTTTTCCCCTGGTTTGGATTTTGGTATCTAACTTCACAAATTTGGGTCAATTTTGAAAATGATGGGTTTCTTCTATCTAAATAACGAGGAACTAACTATCTGGAAAGACTGAATTGTTGGGTCAAACAAGGCTGAAGTGCTTTGAGCTGAAGCCCGGATAGAGTATCAAAATAATTTTACCTTGCTCTGAAATTTAGGTTAATTTAAAGCATGCGACTGTTTTTTCAGGATTTTGTAGTTTACCAGTACGAACACAATCCCAAAAGCTCAAGCTTTTACATGGAGGCAAACAAATGTATTATATTTGGCAAAAAAAAACTTTAGAAGTGACTAGCATACATTTTCGTATGTCACTGAATCAAAAACACTTTTAAGATATATGGTATGGTCTGTGGGTCAGTCTTTATGGTTTTCAAAAGTAGTAATAGCTTTGAGATAACATATCTGTTTGCCTTTTGATATATTCTTTTCGGAAAATATTTGAGAGTTTATAGTGGCCAAAAAATTTCATGAGGTATGCTGCTGTGCATTCAGTTTAGGTGAAGTTTGGAATTTGGATTTTAGGTTTAACTTTGACATGTATTAATGAAACAAGAAGTCAGGTGTTATCATATCAATATGTCCTTTCCTATGGGCTGTGGTAAAATTGTAGAGAACGTTATCTGTTATTCAAACATCAATTCTATTTGATTTCGTTGAGTAAAATAAAAAATGATTGTGAATTATTTTTAAACATTTTACATAGCTTAAATCATTTTGCATAATTTGTAAGTGCAGATAAATGGATCTGAATTTTCTCGCTGCCTATACTTCAAGAATGGTCTCAGTGTTGAGGCAGAAAGAAGTCCTAATCTTTAGCATCCTTTTAAATTTCTTAATTTTTTATGTAGTGCAGTAATTATTTTGTCATTATATTTGCCATGTATTAACTGACCTGAAGTGTAATGTTTTATATGTTGCTTTTGATTATGTAACTGATCTATTTTTTGGGAATTTCATTTGTTCTACATAGGGTGCAATCAACTTGCTGATAGCTGTATACAAGAAAGAATTTAGGGAATTGGGTGGTTATTTAACCAATGGTAGCACGGTATGTGGTAGTAATGGTGGGAATCTGCTTGAAGTGCCGTGCCCCTTTTCATCCACATAATCATTGACATTTTCTTTCTCTTTCCTGCCTCATTTTAGATAAACTTGAGCAGGGTGGAGCACTTCATTCAGGCTGTTGGATCTTATGAAGATAAAATATTCCAGAAAAGAGCTCGATTGCATCAGGTTTGTTCAGTTGCATTGCATTTACTCACCCTTTAAGGTTTACATAGAAAGAGTTCATCAATCTGTGCCTATTGGTAGAATGTGTGTCACAATTGAGGAAGTGTGACTTGTTCAAATTTTCTCATAATTGACGGGAACATTTTTCAAAGAGTGGAAATAATTCTTTTTAATCTATATAGTTTTCTTCTTAAACATAGATGCTTGAGTGCATGTTTTGAAGTTATTCTTTGCATTTATTTGTCTGCATTCAGCGGCAAACGGAAAGAATAAAGCGTGAGAAGGCACAGGCAAAAAGGGGAGATGATACCGAGCCTCAATTTCAACCAGAGTCTTTAGTTGCAGTTTCACGATTCCATGGTTCTCGTCTTGCTTCAGCTCCAACACCATCACCATTTCAGCAATCTGGGCATTATAACTCTCAAGTGTCCTCATCAATTAAAAAACACAATAAAGAAACCACTGAGAGGCCACATAAAGTGGCTAGGTTATCTTCGGGAGCCTCTCTTGCCACTGCTATTGTTGAAGCCGAGAGTAGTGTTGAAATAGAAGTATGTTTTCCTGCTTCGGGAGAGGCATTCTTTAGATCTAATATATGGGCTAACCTATTACTGGGTATGAGCCTGGCGAGGAATTAGATGCACTTCGTTATCTTGTCATATAATTGCTATTCTAAGGTTTTTACAATGATCTGGTTAGGTCCTCTGTGTCTTGTCTGAATTTAGTATTCTTTTACCTTTCAGGCTCAAGATAATAAAGATGAATTGAAAACAAAATTGAAGGAGATACTTCGTGAGAAAGCGGATGTATTCAACTCAAAAAATGCTGAAGAGGACAAGGTAAAAATGTAGAGTTCTTATAGTCTTTTTGTTTAGTATTTTAGTTTTCCTATGCATTTATGTTTGTGTATTTTTTTTAATACGTAACAAATATGTGAAAGTTGTCCTCCCTGTGGATATTAGATTAAAAACTTGTTTGTTAAAATATTTGTTATGGCATTTTTAATTATTTGTCATGAATCTTTGATTAACTATATGGTTCAATGCATGATTTGGAAAATAGATCTTTTGCTCCAATGTGGGGCAAATTTCTTTTGTTACCATTCTAAAGACTGTAATTTATGTTGAGGAAATTTTGGGAGTTCGTTAGGATATCATAATATTAATTAGATTGATGTTGACTAGTTAAATTTCATAACGAAGGAAAAAAATTGGAAGGATTTCTTAAATTTTTAAAATTGGAAGTGTTTCTTAATTATGTCTCCATTATTATATAACCTACTTGACCCTGTGTTCACATTTTCCTCACCTTTAAGATTTTTTTAATCAAGTCCTAGAAAAACCTTTGCTCAAAACATGAAATAGAACCGAAGAAAATTAACCGACCTTTTAACCGTATAATTTGTCAAATTATGGATCTGCCATTTATTCTTTATTTCCAAAGGACTTTTGAATTTGAAGTGCATGCCTCAGAATGATCTTTACTAGTGTATGCGTAGGGAATGGTTGGAGTTCTTGCCATGTGACCAATATAACAAGTTCAAATGGTGACATGGTTGCACTACGCTTCCCTTAGGCCTGTGCTAAACAGGAGCTAGGGGAATTGATTGGATGGTAATGCTACATGGAACTGAGTTATGTGCAGAACCTTCTAAATTCTTTTTGAATCTAGGTTACAGCTTGCTATTTTGAGAAGCATGAGATGCATCAATCTGTAAAGCTTGCAATTATGACTCTTGTACTGAAGAAAGTTATTTCTTTATAGTGAAGTTAGACATATATTTAGTCCCTTTACCACAACTACCCCTTACACTTTATTTATTTTGTCTTTGTTTGTATGTGCAACACATTTTTAATTTTGACCCTATACGTATAGCTCCTTCTAATTTGGTCCTTCATCCTATTACACATTCTTAATTTTGTCCCTGTATGTAAGGGACCAAATTAAAAATGTGCTATACGTATGTGGACCAAATCAAGGATGTTTAAGAAGGGAGTAATGGTGACAAGAACCAAATTGGTAATGTTTTCCAGTGTATGTACTGATTTAACATGATTTTATGCATACAGACTAAATTGAGAATTTGTTACATAATAGGAACTAAATCATATGTTTAACCTGAAGTTGCTTCACTTCATTTAGCTAATATTGCTGGTTTCGACAGATTAAGTTGGGAGAACCAGGCTGGAAAGAGAGGTATTATGAGGAAAAATTTTCTGCAAAAACTCCTGAGGAACTTGAAGCGATACGGAAAGATGTTGTAAGTTAATGAATCAAAATTTTATTAGTTTTTATTTTGTTAGGAACCTTTAATTGAAATGAGAAAAAGAAAAGTAAGATTGTTACTGAATAGGATGAAAAGAACAATAAGAGAGAAAACTCTCCAACAAGGGTTTCTAACCCGTCTTACTTAATCTCTCATTTATATCTTGCTATTTATATCATACTAACCCGTCTTACTAACTAACCCATTAATATTCTAACTATCTCAATTATACACCCTTCGTTAATTTCCTCGAGATTGGAATGTGAAAACTGGAATTCCACACTGAAATAATACACTTGTCAAGTTTTCCCTGATTGCGGGAAGACAACTACACCCATTTTATCTTTTGCTGGGAGAAACCCGCTGCCTTGCATGCAAGATTGGGTTCAAATTCTGAATAATCTGGACCTCTATGGGTGTTGCTTAATTTCTTTTCACCTCTGCACTCAACATGTCACCAGCTACCCAATCATCCAAGTTTAGCAGCGTAAATCCACTTAAGCAATTCAGTATAAGAATTGATTGAAAGAGTTTCAAACTAACATGAGAAAAATTTCTCTCAATTTTCTATTCATTCAAAAGAGATTTAATGTGATGCTTTTATAGCCTATCCCAGAGACGAAGGGAGGAGACTCTTTTTTTGTGTAGGACTAACACTAAGCCAAAAAACGCATGGAGTTATTCGTGCAGCTTACTTGGGTGCTAAGTTCAAATTTCAAAAGCAAGTCACACCTATAGCATGTATACTGGTGCACATTTTTGGCCAGGCGAGGAAGGAACATGTTTTAAGGATGCACATGGACACCTAATGTAAAAGTAGAGGGCCTTGCTTGTCTGCAACCTAACCTAGGCATGGAAAAATACTCCGTAGTGATGCTGGGCTCTGATATGGGCTTATGTTCATGTATTAAAACTTAAATTAGTTGGGGATATTTCTATGCTTAGATTAATTTGTTTCTCTCTTGGCTTAGGTTACAGAGAAAATTATAATTGCTAAAAGAAACAAATTCTTCCAACCTATGAAGCTCCAAGCATTCCCTAGTATCTCCTTCAACCTATTTAATTTTTTATCTTGGCCATCTCATTTTGTAGCTCCCAACAATTGTTCAATCCTATCTTCTCCATTGACTTTGTCTTGGCTCTTGTGATTGTTCATGGATTGTTGGTTGCCCCTCTTGGATCTTCATCATAGTCTTTCTTTCAAAGATATGGCTACCATAATTATCTTTTCTATCAAAGCTGTTGCATCCCAAAGTATTCTTGTATATAATACTTTCTTGGCCTTTGAAGACCTGGCAGGTCAGAACTATTGTTACGATTCAAGATTTGAAGTGAGAGAGATAAGAAAGAATTTCATCGAATAAGATGAAAATAGCAACAACTCAAAGGGTTTCCCTCTCACAAAAAGCCAATGGTCAATTTAAAATGATAACAAATCTGAATCTCCCATTCTTCTTCCGTATTTGTATCTAGCAAACCCCTCTAAAATTCTAACTGTCTTAACTAAACCCCCCAGCCCCTCTTATAATCAGATTCATTTGGAGATCTAGTTTTCTTATTGCAGTCTTTTTTTCAGGTCTTGAAGTACACTGAAGGCCTATGTTGGGTGATGCACTATTATTACGAAGGTGTTTGTTCTTGGAACTGGTCAGTTCCTTCTTTTGTTTCTTGTGATTAACTGTATAATCCTGAAATTATGTTGCCTTTCCTTTACCTTTAATTTGTCATCATGGTATTTTTCTCTTTCTCACCTATCAAATTTGTGATGACCTAATTTTATGTTGAATGCTTCATTTTAACACTTGTTTCGTTGAATGTGAAATTGTGTAAATGTGATGCTTGCTTATAGTTCCTGGCTTGTCCTTTCACTTTTCTGCTGCAGTTTCTTGATCAAAGCCCTTTAATATTTTTGGTGAATTTGTGTATTAGTGACTAAGGTCCTTCAGGCCCGATTCTTGATATTATGTTAGCAACTGGTTCATGTTGGTTACATAATATAATCTTCGTTGGAAATTCTTCTGCTCTGACACAATACCATGTGGTGGCAGAGTAGAGGCAAACAGAGAAAAAGTACACCCTTACTCATTCTAGATACCATTGTTGTCCCTAGGGATGCCCTCCTACAATTTCTGACACCTCCCCTCCTTTCTTTTTTAGTCTATTTATATTTTTTTTACCCTATTTAACTACTGTCAGTCTGGTACATGGTTATGATATACACCAAAGGAATAAACCCTCATTACTTCTCTATTCCTCCTCACAAACGTTCTTAATAGGGAGTTTATTCTATTTGATTGACTTTCGTGCTTTTAGCAGAAAAGATGCTAAAATTTTATGGTAATCTAGATATGTATTTACTTTGAAGTGTGTTTTTTTGGTATTAACATTCGGGGAAGTAAGCTCTTAGTGTATTTAATATTTGTTATCTACCTGGTTTTGGGGAACATAGTGGGATAAGATTTTGGTTGTTCTACCAACTTGGTTCCCAGTATGGCTGCTCATGTTTTGTTATAATGTTCAGATCCATAAGGTATTGCTTGGTTTACTATTTAGTATCCTAGTTTCTTCTAAAATGTCATGCACATACCTATTTTCTTTCTCCCTCATAGCCGTTGTTCTCTCTGTGCTGTTTTCGGAGTATCTTTGCTCCCGTGTAGTGCACTCCCCAAACATTTTTCTCTCAATCGGCCGCTGCGCTGAGTATTGTTTTTTTTTCCTGGCAAGCATTGTGATCTCCAGCCCCTTTTTTTGGCTCTTCAACAGCCGCCATGCCCTTTGACATTTTTAACAAACTTGACACAGATGATACATATGCTCTAAGCTGAGGGAATGTTAAAGATATCAGTTCCTTCCTTATTTACTATGTCAGCTCCAGCAACCAACTCGCTGACATGATTCTCTCAAGGGGTTTTGTCTTTTTAACATTTGTTACAGGTTTGTCTCATATGGCACATATGCTCCAATTTGGGAGTGAGTGTTAGGAATATGGTTTAAATATTATATTAAATAGGGAGATATGACTAATAATTCCCATTATTAGATGTTGATTTTGTTTCTTATTATTGTATTATTAAGAATACTCGTGTATAGAACAATTTAGAGCAATCGTTTCCATAAAAATAATTTTTTTGGAGATCTCTCCTCTCATTTATTAGGTCTCTTTTTTATTTTGTAGTTCTCAATAGATTCCAACCAGTAGGGAAATGTGTTGTTAGCACTCAGACAAAGCCCTTTGTTTCAAAATATTTTAACAAAGGCTGTTTTATGCCTTATATACTTTTATCTCGCCACCTGTCTTTACAATATTAACCCCAACACAACCTAAATTAACTATTATATAATGTTTGCTGTGCATCACTGGTAAGGCCACATACATCTATCCTTTGTAGACCTCACTGGTTGGGGAAGCTTGTTCTGTGGGTTACTTTTTTAGATATACGAGTAAGGAAACACGGCTAGGGCAAGAATAAAAATATTTATTTACTTCTCTTGCCTGTGAATTTCAAGTTCTTTAGAATCTAGATTGCATTTACAAGAATTCCAAGTCTTATTTTACCAATTTTATTGTGTTATAAAATAGGTTTTATCCATATCACTATGCCCCCTTTGCGTCTGATCTCAAGGACCTTGGTGAACTTGATATTAGTTTTAAGCTGGGTACCCCATTCAAACCATTTGACCAGCTTCTAGGGGTCTTTCCTGCTGCAAGGTTTGCTTGCTACCTAACTTATTATTGTCGTTAGCATTCTAAATTCTGTTAGTGTAATAACATTGATACTATGACATATCTGCAGTTCTCATGCTCTTCCTGAGCCGTATAGGAGACTTATGACAGAACCAAACTCACCTATCATTGATTTTTATCCTGTTGGTATGACTTCATCAAAGTCTATTAATTTAAATTTAAGAAGTTCTACTGTGTTATCAGTATTGATCCCCACTTAATATTAATGTTGTCTCAGATTTTGAAGTTGACATGAATGGAAAACGCTTTGCTTGGCAGGTTCGATCCAAATTTATGTTGCCTGCATATTTTCCTTTAATATTTTCTAGCTATGGCTGCATCGCACTTGATAATATCTTCCTTCCTCCAGGGTATTGCTAAGTTACCTTTTATTGATGAAGGGCGTCTTCTCGCAGAAGTTCAGAAGATTGAAAATTTTTTAACGGTATGTCTTGGTCCTCCTTCGAGCTTACACATCTGGTTCAATTTTCTGTTCTTAATTCATCTCGCCTCCCAAATGTTTACTAATCTATAGCTTATATTTTTTCTATATCCTATTTCTATTAAAAAAAATCAAAAGCCAGAGGAAAAGCGACGGAATGCTATAATGTATGATTTGCTCTTTGTGAATTCTTGTCACCCTCTCTCTGCATGCATAAGTACACTGGACAACAAGTGTAAAAACATGTCAAACAACGAACGGGCTTTGGTGAAGGAAAAAATCAATCCCATAGAAAGGTTGGTGCTTAATGCTTTGCCATTTTCTAAGCAAATTTGTTTATGTTATAGTAGTGCATCTGATGGAATATTATTTATTCTCACGCGTCACAACATGTATTGGGATTATGATGTGGCAATAATATGATCTTTGAAGTTGTATGGAATACACACACTGAATTTAAATCCTTAAGAAAAAAATTGAGGCCTTTGTTTTTCATTCTTTTGTCGATAATGTGTAGCAGGATTTCTTTCGACAAACAAGTCAATTAATACAGAATTTCTTCTTATTAAATTTTAATTGAAAGTTTAACTTAGACATGCAAAACTTGTCCTTTTGAAAGACACGATACAATAAAAATAACACGCAAGATAGTTGATCGAAATGTGGGTTTGGGTAGTGGAACATTTATCACCAATAAGCTAAATGCTGCTGAAATTCCAATTGATTTCGTAGTTATTTTTCAAGTGGTTTAGCCACTTGGTGGCTAATTGTGAAGTAACCAATTTTTACCCAATAATTGACATTTTGAACAAAAAGTGTTATTTGTGTCAGAACTAGACTGGAATTGGTACTATCCCTGTTTAGGCAATTAAATGTTAAGATATAAAAAGAACACTAATATATAATGATAAAGTGAGTGGGCCATGTTAGTTTTTATAGAGGGTAATGATTTTAGGGTTAGCATAGAAGCACTTCTGCGAAAAGATGATTTTTTTTTTCCCGCAAAGACACAGAATAGCTGCTGCTTTAGAACTTCACAACAGTTTTCAAATGTATGAAATGGTCAAGTTTGTTTATTTCATATAAATTTAACTTTGAAAAGATATTTTTAATATCCTGCTGGACTATTTTCTAATGTTAATTAGGGATACATGCAGTGGTGGAATGAATGGTTACTTATCTTTATGCGGTGGAGAACCTTGCCCTCCTATCTTTAGGTCTCCTGTTGCAAGCATGGAAGATATCATGGACAATCAAGTTATGTAAGTCTGTCGATGCTGGGTATTATTCAACAAGAACACATCTTATTGTCTTGGATCTGTAACTCACACTGATTTATCTATTTTCCTTTTCGTGCCTTTTTGCTCAGATGCGCAATATATAGACTTCCAGATGCTCATAAACACATTTCCCGACCACCACAAGGAGTTAAATTTCCTATTAAGGTATTAAATTTAGTAGCAGATCCTTGTTTATACCCTCTAATTTCCAAGTCCCTTTCCCAATTTAGTTTTTAATTTCAAACGTTGCCACATTAGGACCCTACTCTGTTTAAAGTAGCATACTTATTTGTGTTTTGTCTACTTATACTGTAATGTTGGTGGAAAAATAAAATTATATGCTGTGTACAGTCTGTTACCGTTGGAGATATACAGCCTGACCGTGGTTTATGGCATGAGGATTCAGGTAGGAGACATCACACTGAAAATGGGAGGTAAGGCTTTCTTTTGAGTTAAATTTATGATTTACTGTTGTATTGCTTGCAGCATCCAGTCATCTAGTTGGTTGAAACTGACCGGGGATCTGGTTTTCTATATCAGGAGAAACCCTCCAGGGTCTTCTGGCCGGCAGCTTGGAGAGCCTGCACACAGACTCATTATGAATTCCTTACAAGCGAAGGTTGAGTCCAATGGCTACCGTCACCCACATAATGGACCACCTGTATCTTATCCTTCACCAATGGGTCATCGGCCACCGGTGTCTTCCTATGGTTATGAATCACACCCAGGATACGTTGCAATGCCCCCTGTTCCTGCTCCCTCACTCCATGGCAGACCCCACTTTACACCTTACAATGCTGTCCCTACTGCTCAGCAGTATGGCTATAATCAACAATACCTACCACCCCCCGTAGCATACAATCCTCATCAGCCATCAAATTCTTACGAAAGAAATGACTATCAACACCCTGGATCACATCATTATGAAAGAAATCAGCTTCAGGGTACTGGTGGTAGTTTAAGGCATGGATATCAATCGTCAGGATATAATCAGAACGCCAGGTTTATGAACAATACGCAAGGTGGATATGCTAGTCACCATCATGATGTTAGTCATCATCACCAAGTTATTCACCACAGCCAAAACTTCCAACCATCTAGAACCCATCCGAATTGGACTCCTCGAAACAATCAGAGTGGAAACAGGGAATACGGTAATCATTCGTCCAACCAATTTTCTTTATTAGATAGAAGAGGAAACAGGAATCCAATGCCACCACCTGGGTACGATCGCCAATAGACTCATTCAGTAAGTTGTACCATATATATTTTCTCAATTATTGTACCTGCTTTTTCTCCTATTATCATCTCTAGAACACAGCTTGTAAACATTTTCCTACTTTATAGGCTATTCATTTCATCGTGTTTTCTCATCTCTTTTTGAAAGGAGCTACAGAAAAAAGATAGATAACCTAAAGCAGCTTCCTAATCTACTGTTTTCACAATACTCAAAGGCCTTTACTGAAATTGAATAATATCAAACCATCCATGTTTATGTTTATTATTTGTTTAAAATAGCACATTCTTCATTGCTTAAAAATGTTATTAATCTTAGTTGCAGTCTTACAATATCACCTACTCCATCGTTTTCTCTCTTTTAAATCATAATTTTTATAAATAGCGCAGTTTGTATAAAAATGAATTTTTATATAAGTAACAATATGTATTTTAAATTTTTAAAATTATTGAAATTTCTCGTCCAAATATAAGGAAAAAAATTAACAATTTCCTAAAGCTGTACTAAATATGACATGTTACTCGGATCCCTACACCATAGTCATATTGTATGGTTAGTGTTTAAGTTTGCTAGGATATATTGTTAAAAGTAAATTATTGAAATCAAAAGTAAAAACATTATTAAAAGTAATGAAGTTTTTTTATTTTTATAACATATTAAGGATTGAAATAATTATATGCGAATGCATCATATAAATAAATTAATAAATTCATTGCACATAAAAATAATCTAATTATTTATAATTATTCTTATCTTAATTAATATTTTTTTTATTTTGTTAACCAATACAGTAAACTCAATTAATTAAACTTGATGGCAAAAGCTAAAAAAGTCCAGGATCTAAAAAATGTTCTTTTACAAAGAATAGAACTAAACTACATTAAAGGAATTTCAAACATATCTAAACTAAAAATATCAAATTTCACATCTGCCCCAAAAAAATAAAAAATGTGAGGAGACAAATAGAGTAGGTATTTCCACTAGTAAAAGTACACATACTTAATCTATTATAAAATTAAATACGAAGATTTTCCTCCTCCCTTTAAATAGTTTTACAGTTAAAGAAATATCATATATAAAACTATTGTTGTATTATCATTATTGTAATACTTCTTTAAATTCAAGATGAAAATATTCAAATAATTTGTTTTAAAATACTTAAATTAGAATGTTTAGTAACTTTTATTATAATTTATAAATGAGAAACATTCATATATGAACTTAGTTAGAGTCTCATATGATTCATATAACTAGTATCATTAAAATAAAAGATTTATAAATATATTTAAGTTTTTTTAGATGTAATGTAAGGTCTTTTATATAGTTTGATTTATAATTTATCAAATCAATATATCAATCGTTACATTTACAAGTAAAGAATTCATACAGGTAATATATAAGAAAAAAATTCTTAAACTTAACAAAATAATGATTAAATATTGGATAAAATTTGCAGATAAATCTCTAATTTTATTTATTTGGAGTAGCATTTGGAGTAGCTAACTAGTGTTAAGTTGTAGATATCATCTATTCACAAAATGTAAAAATAGAAAATATCATGTTGCAATTTTTATTATATGCTTAAAATCGTTTGATAAATCACAATTATATGATCATGACTAGAATAAGTATTTAGTGAATAAAAAGGCACGTGTAGGAAAAAAGTTTTATTCTTATTTCTATTTTTCGATGTTTACACACTTTTGGATTGATGTGAAACTAAGAGGGGAAATTGAAATCAAAGTCTATTGCCACATGTGAGCATAAAGAAAATATATACATTATTCTTATTTCTATGTTTTGATGTCTACACATTTTTAGATTGATGTGAAACTAAGGGTGGAAATTAAATCAAAATCCATTAACATATATGAAAACAAGGAAAAGGCCACACAATGGTTACTTTTAGACAAACTTTTTTGTGGAATGTGGACCAATTGCTATAATTACATCATCAAGCTTTAGCAATATCAATAAAATAAAATTAAAGAAATCCTGAAAATAATTCAGTTAGATAGTAATCGATTATTCACTTAATTCAATCAATTATTTGTATAATGACAAGTTAATAAAAAATACTTGAAATAATCCATTATCCATTCATTTAATAATCTTCATTACTTTTAACGGAGTTTTTCCTCCCTTTAAAGATATATTATTTAGATAATTATTTCATAAAATTGCCTTCTAAAAGTGATTAACAATATTTTTAAAGTGTGTTTATGTTATTAAGTTTGTTAATTCTTCTAAACTAAATTGCCATGTCAAAATCGAATAAACCAAATGAATGGCTGCGACTTTGGAAAACATGATACATCGAATATAACACATTTTGTAATTCATCTGTGTAATAATACAAGAACTTAAATAGATAAATTCCTACCAAAATATTTGTAGAGGAAAAAAAAAACTAAAACTAGAGCATATTTTTTTTTTCTTATTATTAGTTTATAAAGAAATTATATAGACTAAGTTTTATATGATACATTCAATTTTTTTTTTCTTATTTATTCTCTTAATTTATGAGTTGGATGGGAGATATTGACATGTTTCTTAGAGATGACTAATTACATATTCTATTTTTATATTTTATATTTAAATTTATTTTCTTTTTTTCATCTTTAAACATCAAGCACAACAATTGATGTATAAATAGTAAATTATAGATTTTTATCTCTCATTTTTAATTGATGTGAAATCTTCAATATATCCTTCCACGTTGAGATAAAATAAAATAAAAAACATAAGAAATATTAAAATAGAATTTAATATCATTCAAATGTATATTAAAATTAAATTTTAAGTTTAATTTAACCTTAAAATTAGATAAAGTTTGCAATCTTTCTTGAATAGTAATTTTGATTTTATCGATGTGGAAAAAGAATCTTAGTATTGTAAAAGTAAAAAAAAAAGTATATATATATATATGTTTCGGTATAAATTTTTGGGACCGAAGGACTGACCTTGATGACGTCGTCTTCTGTCTTTCTGTCTGCTTCTTCTGGATCTCGACCGCACGCTCTGTGTTGATTTCGACCGTCCGGTGATCTTCAAGTCTTGACCGGAGGGGGGAGGTACCTGAAAAGGCGCTCCGACGCCCAAGTTAGGCGTGTATGATAGATTCTCAGTAGGAGAGAACTCAATCCTCTATGGGAGAAGATTGATGATGTATGATAGCAAAGAATGTGCTAAGGAATTATGAGTGGAGCGTATTTGGAGTGTGAATAACTCGTACCTTGTTTGGAGTCCTCAGGCCTTTATTTATAGGCTTTGGATGAACAAAATATAAACAGAATAAAATATAATAATATAACCTTACTTGGTATATTTCTGATATGATAAAATAAAATATAATCTTGCTTGGCATATTTCTGAATAAAATATCTTCGTTTGGATTTTATTTGTGCTTGTAGTATATCTGGTTGATATATTTCTGTTTAGAATATATATGATTGATATACCTGGAAATCTTTTATTCTGGTGCTGGGCCTCGAGCCCAATAACTATTGGCACTGTGATGGGCCCCTGTAAGGCCGGCCGTTTGACTTTGGGGATACACCGTACATCATCCCCCCCAAGTCCGAGGGAAAGGGAGGGGTTTGCTCCTTCATGACCGAAGGACTTAGTTTTGTTTAGCGCTCGGTGTATCTTTGCCGCTTTGTTGTGCCGGTCGGACTGTGTGTCCTGAAAGTGACGGGCATGGCGCCTGGTGGGACATTGCATCCTGAAAGTGACGGGCATGTCGCCCGGTGGGACATTGCGTCCTGAAAGTGACGGGCATGTCGCCCGGTGGGACATTGCGTCCTGAAAGTGACGGGCATGTCGCCCGGTGGGACATTGCTTCCGGGACATTGCGTCCTGAAAGTGACGGGCATGTCGCCCGGTGGGACATTGCGTCCTGAAAGTGACGGGCATGTCGCCCGGTGGGACATTGCGTCCTGAAAGTGACGGGCATGTCGCCCGGTGGGACATTGCGTCCTGAAAGTGACAGGCATGTCGCCCGGTGGGACATTGCGTCCGGGACATTGCGTCCTGAAAGTGACGGGCATGTCGCCCGGTGGGACATTGCGTCCGGGACATTGCGTCCTGAAAGTGACGGGCATGTCGCCCGGTGGGACATTGCGTCCTGAAAGTGACGGGCATGTCGCCCGGTGGGACATTGCGTCCTGAAAGTGGCGGACATGGCGCCCGGCCCTGCATTGTAAAGATGAATTGCACATAGAATTTTGAACTGAAATACCTCGTTGAAATCGTTGAGCGGAAGGAAATCTTTTCTTTAAACCTGCTTTTGAATCCAAACCTGCATTTGAGATTATGGAATATAAGATATGTTAACATATATGGAGCATTGTTAGTGCAACAGCGGAGAATCAAAATCTCTCTAGTCATAATGGTCGGCGACGCCCAGATATATAACTGTTTTGATAATCTGAAAGATATAATTGAGACCGGTCGGTTTGAGATGCAACCGCTTTAGTAATCTGCAAGAGATATAATATTAGAGATATAATTGAGACCGGTCGATAGAGATGCAACCGTAAGAGATATATATTTGAGACCGGTCGGTTGAGATGCAACCGTAATAGATATATATTGAAGATATATTGAGACCGGTCGGTTAAGATTGTAACTGCTTTAGCAATCTGCAAGAGATATAATATTAGAGATATAATTGAGACCGGTCGGTTAAGATTGTAACTGCTTTAGCAATCTGCAAGAGATATAATATTAGAGAGATATATTGAGACCGGTCGGATAAGATTGTAACTGCTTTAGCAATCTGCAAGAGATCTAATATCAGAGAGATATATTGAGACCGGTCGGTTAAGATTGTACGGCTTTAGTAACCGCTTCTGCAAGAAATATAATATTAGAAATATAATTGAGACCGGTCGGTTAAGATTGTAACTGCTTTAGCAATCTGCAAGAGATATAATATCAGAGAGATATATTGAGACCGGTCGGTTAAGATTGTACGGCTTTAGTAATCTGCAAGTGATATAATATCAGAGAGATATATTGAGACCGGTCGGTTAAGATTGTAACTGCTTTAGCAATCTGCAAGAGATATAATATCAGAGAGATATATTGAGACCGGTCGGTTAAGATTGTAACTGCTTTAGCAATCTGCAAGAGATATAATATCAGAGAGATATATTGAGACCGGTCGGTTAAGATTGTAACTGCTTTAGCAATCTGCAAGAGATCTAATATCAGAGAGATATATTGAGACCGGTCGGTTAAGATTGTAACTGCTTTAGCAATCTGCAAGAGATATAATATCAAAGAGATATATTGAGACCGGTCGGTTAAGATGCAACCGTAAGAGATATATATTGAAGATATAATTGAGACCGCTCGGTTAAGATTGTAACTGCTTTAGCAATCTGCGAGAGATATAATATCAGAGAGATATATTGAGACCGGTCGGTTAAGATTGTACGGCTTTAGTAACCGCTTCTGCAAGAAATATAATATTAGAAATATAATTGAGACCGGTCGGTTAAGATTGTAACTGCTTTAGCAATCTGCAAGAGATATAATATCAGAGAGATATATTGAAACCGATCGGTTAAGATTGTAACTGCTTTAGCAATCTGCAAGTTAGAAATATAGGCGAGACCGTTCGGTCTTTGATTTATGGTAAGCTCCAGATAAGCCAAATGATTTGTGTGCAAGATCCTGTCATCTGCATTGAAGAGATATAACAACTCGAAAAGAGTAATGAGACAAACCAATGTATTTACATGGTTAGACAATTCATAACAAAATAGATCATGTTATAAAAGTCGACCGGCCGAGAGAGTGCGCCACCTTCTGCATCATGTTCAGTATTCTTGCGGCTATCTTGATTTATCCTCGTAGTGCCCCTGAAGTTTTTCTTTTACCTTGATGATATAATAATGAAAAGTGGTATCTTGATACATGATTACCGAATATATGTAAATAAATCTTGGAATAAATCTTGAGCAGTGATATCAAAATTAGTTTTGAATACCACGGTATTCAATTATGCAGCAATAAATTAATGATGATTAATGATGATTCTGCATGAAACAGAATAAATCTTGAAATATTGGTGAAGAGATTGCCGTATGTATTCTTGACACTTATATAGGGCAGTTTTAATCTTTCCAAGGATTCCTGATATATTTTTATAATGAAAAAGGTGATTGGTGCTCCCATAGAATTTACGGTAGGTTTTTATTATTTCATTTTTTAAATAAAAAAATACTTATCTTGTTGATGAAACTCCTTGTAGAGATGATGACTGATGTTGTTGCTGAAACTTCTTGGTGTTTTGTTGTTCTTTCATGCTCCTCGTGGTCGCCATTTGGGTTTGCCGCTCGGCCCCACGGTGGGCGCCAAAATGTTTCGGTATAAATTTTTGGGACCGAAGGACTGACCTTGATGACGTCGTCTTCTGTCTTTCTGTCTGCTTCTTCTGGATCTCGACCGCACGCTCTGTGTTGATTTCGACCGTCCGGTGATCTTCAAGTCTTGACCGGAGGGGGGAGGTACCTGAAAAGGCGCTCCGACGCCCAAGTTAGGCGTGTATGATAGATTCTCAGTAGGAGAGAACTCAATCCTCTATGGGAGAAGATTGATGATGTATGATAGCAAAGAATGTGCTAAGGAATTATGAGTGGAGCGTATTTGGAGTGTGAATAACTCGTACCTTGTTTGGAGTCCTCAGGCCTTTATTTATAGGCTTTGGATGAACAAAATATAAACAGAATAAAATATAATAATATAACCTTACTTGGTATATTTCTGATATGATAAAATAAAATATAATCTTGCTTGGCATATTTCTGAATAAAATATCTTCGTTTGGATTTTATTTGTGCTTGTAGTATATCTGGTTGATATATTTCTGTTTAGAATATATATGATTGATATACCTGGAAATCTTTTATTCTGGTGCTGGGTCTCGAGCCCAATAACTATTGGCACTGTGATGGGCCCCTGTAAGGCCGGCCGTTTGACTTTGGGGATACACCACTGTACACACACACATATATATATATATATATATATATATATATATATATATATATATATATATAATTGCTTGAATAAGAACAGAATCAAAATTCTCCTAACCCTCCTACTAAAGTTTTAACACATTAACTTTGTCCTTTCCTTTTTGTTTTCGACACTTGCCATCTTCTTCATTCGTCCATTGAATAAAGTCACCATCACATGTTTTCTTCAATTA
This sequence comes from Vigna mungo, assembly GCA_036885675.1. Taxonomy (NCBI): domain Eukaryota; kingdom Viridiplantae; phylum Streptophyta; class Magnoliopsida; order Fabales; family Fabaceae; genus Vigna; species Vigna mungo. The sequence continues at coordinate 127,743 of CP144689.1, forward strand.
TTACTCTCCTTAAAATTAATTTTCATTGAAAAAAATGCATATGGGACAAAAATCATAACCATTTATTCATTGACTTTATTGCATGTAAATAAGTAAATTGGTATGCTAATTAAAAACTATATTATTAAAAGCTCAATCAATGTCTCAACAACCCTATTCAAAACATATTCCCCCATCTAGGAGGATGACACAAATAATTTAGCATTTAAGCCTTTCAATCAAAATCTAAATTTAAATTATTTATTTATGTTAAATAGAAATGTTAAAAGTGTTACAATTAGAAATAAGTCAGTTTATAATATATAAATAAAGATAAATTTTATTTTCAAAGTTATTTTTAAAAATTGAGTTAGATTTTTTTAATATGGTATTATAATTGTTAGAGTATATCATAATAATATTGTTTTATTCGTTATAGACTAAAGATATAAATACAAATCTTATTTCAAAACTAGTTTTGTAGAATTGACAGTTTATTTAAAAAAAAAAAAACATAACAACTATAAAATATCTTATGGAAGGAAGAAAGATTAATTTTAAACATTTTGAAATCATATAAAAGAATAAAAAATAGGTCATCTGAAATTTAGACGTGTGAAATCTCACTTTATATCATATTTTCTAATAAAAATATATAAACAATCGTCTTCTAGTGAAATGTGCGTCTACTAGTGAATTAGATTATTGTTTATTGGTAGAATTATGTTTATATTTTTACATACCTTCTTATCGGATACAAATATTTAATTTTACTATTCAATAAAAAAAATGTTTTTTCTCTTTTTCTTGTTAATTAAGTGAGTTTAGACTCTCGATTGAATTTGAAGTGTTATTTTTTTTTTATTACCTTCGGAATATATATTGATTTTGATATATTTCAAAAAAATAATGTTTTAAAATATTAAAATTATAGTGACAAGACAGGACAACATAAAAAAAGAATCATTAAAGAATCCAAATCCAAACTGAATTGGTTTGAATCAAACAAATTGCAAATGGATGCAAGTTTATTGGAATGATAGAAAAAAAAATGTATTATCACTTTGTATTTGAATATTTTAAATAAAAGATGAAAAAGAAAGAAAGACGTGATGATGGAAATGGCTTCAAATAATTGTAAGATAATTCTAACAATGTCTATTAAATTTATGGAGAATTTCGTGCTCATAAATGGCGAATTGGAACCCATTATTCAAAATTTTCTTCATTTGGATGAGTCAGCATCGTAGCCTTTCTATATCAATCTTTTAATTGAAAGCTTACTGCAGCAACAACAACAACCACCCATTACTAATCCTTGCAGATTATTATAATTAATGGCACAAAATTAAGGTTTATAATTGCAAAACTCAACAACCAATCCACTACAATAATATTATATATAGTGTTAGGTCTAAGAGAAACAATTGTAAACATGTGAACCAAGCTATACCATCTAGTTTTTCTCAAACTATATAATATGTTTTTTTTAAAGCATAACAATTATTTTATTATAAAAAAAATCATTATTTTAACGATAAGCTACACTAAAACGATCAAACATAGTTGAGAAAGAAGAAAAAGAATATGAAAAGATTAATTATGACTGATTTATAAATTATGTATGATGTCATTGTTTGGTGAGATACAAAAGTTCATTTCAAAATCTATAAATACAAGTTTGATATTAAGACAGTTTGTGACTTTTCACTATGCATTTATTAAAAAAGTATTGAGACAAACACTGACTTTAACATCAAAGTGATTTTTGTATGTAGAACCCAACTTAACCGAAGGAAAGAGAAATTTGAAGACTAAAACTTTGACCTAAGTTTGACCTAACATCAACTCTGTAAATTGAAATACTATATAATATGATTTTAGTTTTTGCCTCTATTTCAAATTTTAATTTTATTAGATTCCAATTCTTAATAAAAGTATACTTCGAACTCAATGACCTTATAAAAATAGGAAAAATACGTGTTAGTATTTTATAAGTGTTACTGTTTTATAAACATGTGTGACTCTGGCTTTTGTCACATTAAAAAGTGTTAACGTTTTTAGTTAAAAAGACTGTATCCATAATTTTTTAAGTTTAAAAAGATAACAAAATCAAAGTTTGAAATATAGACGAAAATCAAATTGTGTTATAGTTTAGAAACTAAAAGAATAACTTAAAATATTTTTGAAAATACAAATATGAATCTAAAACTCACGTTTAGTTATATAAAAAATCCTATAAATTTATTTTCTTGATATTTTAGACTAAAAATATATTAATCTCTTATATAAATTGAACTTGTATCAATAAATAACATTAGATATTTATATTTTGAATGTGCTATCAAAGTTTTTAATTTAATAAATTTGAATTACAACTTCTTTTAATGTATTTAACTAAAATAAATAAAAATTTTATTTAGACAAAATCACGCTCTTTTCATTAGTTATAAGTTTTCTATTTATTAGAAATTTTATTTGCTCTCATTTTTGTCTCCTTTAAAATTCACATTTTATATAGAGATAAGTTTCTACAATTATTTTCCACTCGTCCTTATTTGTATAATGACATATATTTTCGAGACTCACACTCTCCATCTTCAACACGATTTCTACTAAGATTCAAATAATAATTCATTAATTAAGTATATACTCATCCTTTTGCATTTTTAATAATTATTTTTTCGTACATTTAATTAAGTTTTAAGTTTACGATAAATTTAGATATCTAATATCAATTAAATTTGAAGCTCACGACACTGAATCGAGTTTTACTATATATGCAGAATATCTATAATGACGGAAATTTTCTTGTATTGATCATAATTAGTTGGTAATTAAGAAAATACAAAATGTATTGAGACAGCTATTTTCTAAAGAGAATATATGTTATCTCTTTATAACTGTTGGTCGGTCTCCCAACTCAGCTTCGGTGCCACACCACTGTGCTTCGGCACATATTCCTGTAAAATCATCAAATCAAAAAAGGAAAATAATTAAATTTTTTATTACTTTAAGAAAATGGAAAAATAGAAAATGAGAATTTTCATGGCATGTTATGTACAACCTCAAGCTTCGACATGAGGTCTTGGGCAGTTTGGGCAGAGACAATAATGTCACGGGCAGCTGGTGTAATGAAACCTTCGTCTACAGCATTGTCCATGAATGACAGCAACGAGTTATAGTAGCCATCCACGTTCAACAACCCCACCTGCCACCATTTTTTCCCTTATTCATTAATTAATTTTCATATATATATATATATATATATATATATTTATATCTATTTATATATTCTAAATTCACTTTATCTTTAATTAATAAACTTTAACTTGATATAATGTTATATTAAAAATAAATTTAAAATTTAATTTAATCTTACAAAATTAATGTATAAAATATAGTTTGCATCATTTATATAAATTAAATAAATATTATTTTTAGTTGATATAATATTTATTAAAAATTTTAGAGATAAAATCAATTTATAATATACAAATAAATACAAATCTTATATTTCAAATCGACTGTGTTGTTAAGTTAAATTTAAAATTCTTATCAAAGTCATAGTTATATTATATGTTGACAAGTGTGTTGGAAGTTCCTTTAGGTATATACTTCATTCCACTGACGAATTTCCAGCAGCACTTCCTTAAATACTAATAATTAATTAAAAAGTTAAGTGATTAGGTTTTGGATGTCTCACGGGTTTATCGTGGATTCCTAGTTGAGCCCAAGTGATAACTTCAAGCAGTTCTTCCAGAGTGCCATATCCACCTAAAATAATTAAAAAATATATATTAATTAATCACTTTTTCTACCTTAATTAAACAGTGTTGCTATTACCTGTAACTATGCAAATGCAATAATGCATGAATAGAACCTTCATAAAATCCCATTAATTTGCAGTATACAGTTGACAGTTATGATCCGTTACTGATAGAGATATCTTGAGAAATTATTTTCTCTCAGCGGAACACGGACAACAAAATATATATAAATGTATATATTTTTAGTCCATTTTTTAATTAAAATGATTTTTTAATTAAAGTTCACAAATCATAACTTCAAAAATAATAGCAGAAGTCTTTTTCATAACTTAGGGGAGAGTTCTCTGTCATATGCATCAATAGGAACTTTTTGCGTTGTTGATTGAAAGGATATACAGATCCATTTATTATTTAATTATTACAATGAAGATGTTACATCATGAATTGTTTTAGGTTCTATTACATAATAATAATAATAATAATAATAATAATAACAATTTATGTATTTTGAATTAGTTGGAAAAGAAGAGAAGAAACCTGGGAGAGCAATGAATGCATCAGCTTGTCGAGCCATTTCTGCTTTGCGTTGATGCATCCCTGATACTGCTCTAACTTCTCCTACTGTTTCTCCAGTTATCTATTCAATTTCGTTATTATTATAGTTTCTAATTTAATTCACTCACTAATTATAAATTAATGATAAATTATTTATTAAAAAAATAAAATACCTCTCTGGGCATAAGAGTTGTGGGAATGACCCTGCAATTGTTGAAGATGGTGAAATTATTATTAGGTGATAGATGAAAAAGAAAGAAAGAGATATGAAGAATTACCCTAACACGTGGCGTCCACCATCAAACACCACTTGTGAGATTAGCCCCATCAACCCAATGCTCCCTCCTCCATAAACTAAGTCGATGTTCTTCTCCACCTGCATGCATTCATTCAATCTCATTTCTTAATCTCTCACCACCTCATCAATCTAACAACCAATAACCCGAATTCAATTCTCTCTTATTACAACCTTTTCGATCTCATGAAAAATAGTCGGATTATAAATGAAATTAAAAACGATAACAATTACATTAATTCTAAATCAGATCATTATTGTTTTTATCGTAATTATATCTACACTAATTAGAAACTCATCCCAAAATCTATAAATACAGGTTCATCGAATAAAACTCAATTCAACCGAATGGTAGAAAGAAGATTAAAAAACAAAATATTGACCTAAACTTTTGAAACTTGAAAATTCTTTATGAGAAAAAACTTAACTTTGATCTCATAAACCGGAATAATACCATTTACATTGTTACGAAAAAGATAACTTGTAAAAGTTACAAGAACTCGAATTGAAGAGTTGTATTCTCATTTGATACATGGTATGAAGAGAATTTAAGAGTGGAGAGAAAGTTGTGTCTGTGATTATGTACAAACATGGTTTAAATTTTGAAAAACACAACAACATGGTTTAGTTTGAAAAAGTTAATGATAGAGTAGAAGAGAATGAGAATGAGTTACAAGTTGTTTGCCGAGTTGGACTGCAGCGAGTTGGTAGCTAGGGTTCTTGCCAGGGCTGGTGCCACAGAAGACACAGATACGTGTGAACCTTGACTTCATCTTTATTAGGCCTTCTTCTTCAATTTCCATATATAACACCAAAACTCAACAATATGATTTTGCCTTCAATGATGTGATTGAATGAATATGGATGATGCAAAGCTGTTTGTTTTTTTTTTTTCTTTTTCTTATATCTTATGCTAACTTGGAGAAGAGATAGGTGAAGTGAAGAAGGAAGCAATCTTATAAGATAATAATAATAATAATAACAATAATATAGAAAAGTTGTGTGAATTGAGGATAGAGAATTGTTCTCTTAAATAATGAGAAAAATGAGATCCATCTTCTATAATGCCCCCTTCCCTCCCACACCATAATATCACATATATCAATGTCTGCAATGCATCATATCTTACATCATTATTATCTCAATTTAATACTCACTTATTCTTCATTTGGATATTCCCATAATTTATTTTTCTTTTCTTTTTTTCCTCTTTTAAAATGGTAAACATTCCATTTGTCTTCTCTCGAAGACTATTGTTTCATCTGCAGCTAATGTGAATTTATATTATCTATTAAGTAAAAGTTACTTACTAGTAAAAAAAAGTTTTAATAGTTAATTTAGTCCTCATTTTGGTTGAAAAATCTCAATTTAGTCCCTCGTTTTAAAGATGTTTTACATTAATCTTAACTTTTAAAATAGTGGATCAGATTGGTCTCTTTCGTTAAATATAAGTTAACGAAGTTAATGGATGATGATGTGACACAGCTTAAAGCTGATGTGTTAGATTGGTCGCTCGTTAGCTTTAAGCTGTACCACATCATCATCCATTAATTTCGTTAACTTATATTTAACAAAAGGGACCAATCTGACCCACTATTTTAAAAGTTAGGACTAATTTAAAATATTTTTATAATGAGAGACTAAATTGAGATTTTTCAACCAAAGTGAGGATTAAATTGGCTATTAAACCTAAAAAAAATGAAATTATATAACTTTAAGTTATGGTTTGATAGCAATTTTATCTTGATCTTAAGTTTAAAACGTATAATGAAGATGATTGTTGTTACATATATAATTTGTGTTCGTAATTCCTATTAAAAATTTAAGATGAGTTAAAAGTTACGTATTAGAAAAAAAAGAAAAAGATAATTAATGTATAAATAAGGATTTATAATCTTATTGTTTAAGATTTTAAGTTAAATGTGGTGTCATAACATTTTATATAGATTTGTTCACGATTCATTAATATAAAATTTTATTGTTTGTTTTTTAAAAAAATATTTGATATTAGAGTCGATAATTTAATTTGATAATGGGTCAAACATATGGTATAAAATAGGTAAAAAAGTCCTAACTAAGAATTGGAAGTGATATCCTAGCTAATTTTTCATATGAACTTATTCACTCATATTGAATTTTTCTATATCTTTCTTATGAAAAAACCTCATAATTTAATCTTACATTTAATCGATATAAAATTTTGAATGATATATTCTCAAAGTCTGATCTATTATACTTAAATAATGTCATTTAAGACATTGATTTTAAATATGAAACCATCAGATTAAGTGATTTTAAATATTAAACCATCAAATTAAGTAATTATGTGCTTCAAAACTTGTAAAAACTTTAAATGACATGAGAGTCACATTTAATTAATTACCTTTGAGAAGCACCACTAATAAAAAAAACTCTTTTTTGTAATAGTTTTATTCAACTCATTCTACAAATTCCTCAAATATATAGATATAATAAGTTAATATTTTTGTGAAAAAGATTGCATTGATTGTTTAAAGTAAATGAAGAAATTACTTCTTTAACTATTTGTTTAGATATGTCCTCTATTAAAAAAAAAATATTTTTAATAAAAATTAGTTTAGACTTTCTAATAATAAATAAAGGGATATTAGCAATATTTATTAATCTTAAAACACTCATCATTCATTATTTAGAAAGAATTTTATTTGACTATCACTCGATCATGATAAGCTTCAATGTCCAATATAATATTTTTATGTATACCTAATGATATATATGATGCGATGCATAAAGGGGACCCAGTAATTTATCATTATAATCAACCTCATTTTATTAACTATATAATACTTATCACCAATTTTGAAAAGATTTAATTTGACTATCAACTTTAATTTAAAGTTGAATCCCATAATTATTTCCAAGAAAAGCATATATATGTTAATAAAATGCAGCCATGATAAATTCCACTTTCCAAATTCATAATGCCACGTGAGAAATAATGGGTGGAACCAAAACAATCATGGAATCCCTGTCCCACACACAAACACCACAAGCTTAAGCTTCTCAATTCTTTATTTGCTTTTTTCTATTGCTTGCTTCGATTTTATTTTTTCATATATCAAATTGCCTTTGTTTTCTTTTATTAAATATTTACTCCAAAAAACACAAACTTTCATATATATATATATATATATATATATATATATATATATATATATATATATATATATATATATATAGCTTCATGACTTTAAACTTAAATTAATATGATAAAAACTATACTCAAATCATCCATTATATCAACCCTAATGAATTAATTAGTATTCTAAATTGGAAGAAATAATATAGAAAATATATTGGAGTTTCTTAGTGCTCTACATATTATGGCAATAGGAATGAATGAATCTTCCACACTTCATAATTTCAGACTTATCCAATTCAAAGCTTTCTCCACAATCTTATCAAATTCAGGTAGGTGGTGGTTGCCTCATGCTTCTTTATGTTTCAATCATCTTTTATTATTATTATTATTATTATTATTATTATTATTATTATTTCTTTTATGTGTTTTTATGATTTGAAAATTACCAACCCACCTGTGAATTCATGTTACTGAATATGTTTGATGTAACAAAATGAAATATTTTTTTTTGTCAAAAATTTGATAAAAAAAAATATTGTAATTGAAAAATGTTGGGAAAGATATTAATGTAAGCGAGTTCCGACAGTTGGAAAGGGTTGGTCCTGGTTGTGGTTGGTTGGAAATGCTTAGTGTATATATGTGGAGGGGACTTACCCTTGAGGGGGAGATTGTTGGGGATTCAAGTGTGAATCTAAGTCGTATATTGGATAAAAATGAGAAAGTAGAACACTATATAAAGATGAAAAATCCATTAATTCATTGCCTTAAGGTTTTGGGTAGAGAATGGTATCAATATTCCTTTATATAATTGAGAATTGATGTTTTTGTAACCCAGATATAACCTCCTTCGATTTTGAATAAACAACATGCAGTTAAAAGAGGTAAAAACGATCCACTAAAATTTGTGAGCCATTCTTGCATATTTTGTACAAATAAACATTATGTTATAAAAAAATATTATCACATATGATAGTATATGAAACAACAGGCATTTTTTATATTCTATTTTATTGAAACTATAAAGTTTTGTTTCTTAATCATAATTAGTGAGGCTGGTGTTTCCAAAAGGCAATTAAGGGCATATTATAAAACACATCCCTTCATAATCCTTCATTATTTGATTACATATATTTAATTCAAGGAAGACTATTGACTGTACAATAGGGTCGGTTTGAAAATTGAACTTATAGTTTTTTAATTAATAGGGTTTTTCACCATGAAAGAGTACTTCAATTAGGTGTATTTGACTGAGCAAGGTTTATTTAATTAACAAGGTTGATAACGTGGTTTCACATAACAAATTTGATAATTAGGGTTGAAGTTTTTCATGTTTAATTATATATATCCTTTAGAAGGTAGGAGAAGAAACAAAGCTATGATGAAGTCTTTCTCATTTTATATATTATAGGTTTTATTTCATATGCATTTATATTTAAGATTAACCATGCATTCTATCACACCATGTAAAAATTTTTACTAAGTTGTTTTTGTGTAAATTTTATCATCTTTGTTTTTTTATTTTAATATATGTTCCCGATATTAAACATGTTAACATGTAAAAATCAAAATAAATAAATAAAATATGATGAAAATTATGTTTTTTTTTTCAAATTTCTTATATGTTAGTAGGCGATTGAAAATATTTAACAATTTGATGAAATATTCACAAACTAAATTAATACGTGATGATAAAATACAAATAAAATTGGGCAATGAGATTCATTAAATAGGATTATAAAAGGATAAAAATTAAAGTTTGATTATATAATTAATTATTTTCTAGACTGGCTTTTCTTGAGTTGGTTACGTCCTATCAACTATATATCTACTCCAATGGCTGTGGCTGAGGAAAGAGCCACTTGGCATATTACTAATACACAATTCTTTTAAGTGGTAAGTAGGAATATAAATATATGCATAAAATAGAGAAGACCCTATGAAGCATGGTGACATGTTTTTGGAAGAGCCAAGAATCATGTTGCAAAAATCAATTTCATGAAACTATACATTATTAATATAGTGATTTTAATATATATGTTGATTAGTGAATGATTTGAGTAGGCCATAAGAAAGCACTAACTTAGAATTTCATGTCATGGTAAAAAATAAATAATGATAATTCAAGATATTTGAGACATAAACGACTGAAAATAAAAAAAGAAAAAAGCAAAAGTTATATATATATATATATATATATATATATATATATATATATATATATATATATATATATATTTTTGTATATCAGTCAAAGATAAGGTTAATTTACAATACAATATACAAATGAATACAAATTTTATCTAAAAATTAATTTTCGTAAAGTTATATTAAACTTAAAATTTATTTTCTAATAATACGTGTTTATGTGAGTTCAAAATCATATATATAGACTAAAGATGATAATAAATTATAATATGTAAACAATTTTAATTTTATAAAATTAATTTAATAGGATTGAATTAAATTTAAATTATATTTTTAAATATAATATTAAAGTTAATCGTGATTTAAGTTTATGTTATATTCACGGTAGTCTTTATTCTCACACTTTATACACTCATGTGAGAGGAAAATATGATGAAAATTATAAATTAACTAAAAGAATTGATTTATAATATAAAAAGAAAACAATTTTTTTAAAATAATTTAATGAGATTGAATTAATTGAATTTTATTTTTTAATATATATGTGAAAGATTGAAACTCTTTTATATTCTCAACATATAAAATGATTTTTTTTATATATATTTTGAATGTGTCAAATATATTATATTCCTCTCTTCCTTGTTGTTATGATTGGTTAAATATATATAAACTTATGAACCACAAATTGGATGCTATTGAATTAGCATGGCTCGGAGTGATCCTTTTAAAAAATAAGAATTCATGATTGAAAATAAAGCAGCAATTTAATATGCATTTTTTTGGGAAGCATACATGTTATCTTTATGCTTTTTCGTACATGGAAGATATCATCACATCATATTAATTAATTAATTAATCATACTATAGCCTTATTAAAATAATCATTTGGTTTATTAGGGCAAATAATAAAAGGTTATAGGCTTTGGATTATCTTTCGTCATTGTTATCTTAAAGAACAATGCCAATAGAGCCTCTTAACTTCCTATGCATTACACTAATTTACTTTTTTTAATCTTTCACATAAATTAAATTCTACATTATTTTTTACAAATCTTACTTCTAAATTCATTCTCGTTTACCTCCAAATTCATTTAAATAAATAAAAAATAAATTATTTTCAAATTATTCTTCCTCGAATCCATTCAAGTGAACAAGACCTAATTCTTTTACAAAATATTAACACCTACCTCTTTAAGATGTGATTGTTCTAAACTTAAGGAGTATCAATGCAATTTCTTCTTATATAAATGTATAAGCATCAATGTCAGAATATTTAAGCACATCAATTTCAGATTTCGTAGATGGGCTTTTGAAGACCTTTGCTTGCTGCACCCTCCATAATTTCTAGATACATAAAAGGTTCAAATAGTTCAAATAATGTCAAGCAATCTTTTTTCCCTGAATGAACAACTAATGTTATAAAAAGTTATAGGTAAACTTAGTAAAACCAGATAGGTGAGAATAGTAAATTCCATTGAAGGGGTACATAGCCCAGTTTGATGATGACCCATATCCCTATTGCAGAATTGGGTTTAGGGTTTCAATTTCAACCAAATAGAAAAAGATTATTTTTCTCTTACACTCCAAACCTCTCTGCTTTGTGCTGCATTCCTTTGCCTTGCTTCCACAGGTAAGAAATCTCTTTGGATGCATGATTTCCTTCTATGGAATTTGTGTTCCTAAAACCTATGCTAATTGTAACACTTTTTTCTCTTTGAATTTCCAAATTCTCTGCCATATTACAATTTTGGGGGTTTAATGCCTTTTTAGTTCACTTCGCAGTTGAACATTCTATTAATGGATTTCAACCGAAGATTTGATTTTTCTTGTTTTGTTTTGTTTTTTATTTTTTATTTTTAAATCGAATTGCTGCTGTTGCAATTCATGTTTCTTAAATTGTCCAGAAGAATTAACATACATAGCAAGCATGGCAGTCACATTCTACGACCTGACCTCTTCCTCTGGGTTGAAGAAGCTTGACGAGTACCTACTCTCACGCAGTTACATCACAGGGTATGGATTTTATCCATCTTCATTTGTATTTTATTATTTTTATTTTTATTATTATTATTATTATTATAAATTGTTCCATTTCATGTGTTCTTTAGGTATCAAGCTTCAAAGGATGATCTCACTGTCCATGCAGCTTTGCCAACTGCTCCATCAGCAGAGTATGTGAATGTGTCCAGGTGGTACAAGCACATTGATGCTTTGTTGAGAATTTCGTAAGTTTTCTTCCCTTGACTTGCACGCCAATTATATGTGTAATACTTGATATCGAGCTGATTGTATTTGTGTGCCAATTTTTTGTGCACAGTGGTGTTTCTTGTGAGGGATCTGGTGTCACTGTTGAGGGATCTCTTGTTGCCGAGCCTGTTGCAACTCCCCCAGCTGCTGATACAAAGGCAAGTATCTTTCTCGTGATTGATATTTCAACTGTGGTGCGTCGAATGGCTTAACTGTAATGATTCATTGACATTTGACTGAGTGTAAGTTGATTTTCAGGCTGCTGCAGCTGAGGATGACGATGATGATGATGTCGATTTGTTTGGTGAAGAGACAGAGGAAGAAAAGAAGGCAGCTGAGGAACGGGCAGCTGCAGTGAAGGCATCTGGAAAAAAGAAAGAGTGTAAGTTTCAGCTTTGTCATTTACCTCTTATCATTTAATTTTATCCTGCTTCCTCCCCTGATTATAGCACTTTTTGTGGGCATTGATGTTTTGCTGATTACATTTTTAGCTGGGAAATCATCTGTTCTGTTGGACGTGAAACCATGGGACGATGAAACCGACATGAAGAAGCTCGAGGAAGCAGTGAGATCTGTTAGCATGGAAGGGTTGCTTTGGGGTGCATGTACGTCGTTTTTTGTATATACTTTGGCTTTGATTATTGATATTTGTACATGTTTTGCACTTTTTGAATTGTACTAATTTTGATCAACTTGCTAAAATAGTTGAATGATAAGATTCAATTTTTTGTATCTGTAAATGTTATATATGTTGCTCTCTAGTCTTTTGATTTAGAGAAAAGTCGTACTTTGTGCTTCTCTTTTGTGATTCTGATATCAATTTTTTCTGTCATAGCCAAACTTGTTCCAGTCGGGTACGGCATCAAGAAACTGCAAATTATGCTTACTATTGTGGATGACCTAGTTTCTGTTGACAATCTTATTGAGGAATATCTCACAGTTGAGCCCATCAGTGAATATGTCCAGAGTTGTGACATTGTAGCCTTCAATAAAATTTGTACGTATTTTTTAGATGGCCTTTTTCTCTCTAGTAATTCCCTAGTGTTTTTTGTGTTTCGTGATAAGATGCATATTGTATATGGTTTTACTGCTTCTTCTAATGCTATTTCATAACCTTTGTTACAGAATCGGCAATAGTTGGACTTCGAGATTGGCAACTAGAGGAGTAGTGATATTTAGAAACTATGGTCTAAGGAAAGCCCTCATGTGAGAATTTTTGTCTTTAGAAGCCTGTTTGTTACTGATTTTGTTAAGCCTTTGATTTCTGTTGTGTTCTTTAAGCCTTTGATTCAAAGGTAATCCTGATGAATATGATCAGAAACGTAGTCAACGATCAAAGCAAGAAGCCGAAACGACAAAGCAAAATGCATTATAATTTGTATTAATAACATTCTAATTCTTAGAACTTTCCCTATCTAAATCTCCACTGTCTTGTGTCAGAATTTAGAGTGGGACATTTAACATTACTAAATGAAAATTCACTTCTCCGTATGTTAAAAAGAGCATCCACATGGTAAGAAACCTCTTTCGATTCATGAATATTAGTGCACTGGCAAAAAAAAATTCAAAATAATACTAAAATTATGTTTGGTTAAAATTTTGAAAATGTTTTCTTTCATATTTTTTCAAAAACCAGATGAAAATGTGTTGAGAAGGTTCGTACTCTTCTATATCGAGTCAATTTTTTCAAATCTTAAAAACTTGGAAATGAGAACTGTTTTTAACATTTTCTCCTTCTCAGTTGTTGTTGTAGTTTTTGTTTTCCAATATGTGATTTTATCCTTTTATGTCTAAGCCCCAAGAAATGGTTGAAGCAGCTTCTGGATACCTTTTTAAATTTCGTTTGCTTCCCAAGGTTATTTATAATAGATTTCATGAAACTGATTACTTTATAATTAAAAATTGACATTAATTTGATGTATTTTAAGATCAAGTCAACTTCAATCGAATACGACAGATTAGAGTCAATGTGGAGTGTTTAATGGTTTTCATGGCAACTTTCTGAAATTTGTACAAAAAACTTCAAATTAGACTTAAATACATGCTTGAACTTAAAAGGGTTGAAAAAAAAAAAAACTAATTTTCAACCTTGACAACACTAAAATTTTAGACAGTAATTTTTTTTAACCAATATTAATTTATCTTTGATTTTAAAAATTTAAGTTACAACACAATATATCACCGAATATATATAATTATCATTGTTTTTATCATAAATATTTTCATAATTTAGAAATCAAATAATAAAAAAATTGAAAATTTAATTGTTGAACATAACAGAAAAAATATTCAACCATAACATAAAAGAATTTAAGCATATTATGAAAAAAAATACAATTTAAATCTGAATATAAAGTATTAGTTTTATGTCGTTTTCGTCGATTTGAAATTAAAAAGACTACATTACTCTGTTTCTAAAAACAAGTCAAACTTAATTGAAAACTTAAGAAAAAAAATAATTAATCTGATATTGAAATTAGACGATTTTACATTATTAATAACAGTCCGAGAGCAGGAAACTCAATTAAAACGCTCATTTTCTTCTAAATCCCAAATCCTAATATTTTTCTTTCTTTTTTTTTTCTTCAGTATTTGTTTTTCCCGACACCTCTCGCCGACAACGTAACGGTTCGCGGTGGCCGTTCCCGGCGCCGTCGTTGATCTCTTGCATCCTCTGCCGTCAAATTTACCTCTACTCCTCTCCTTTCGTATTCACACTATCATTTCATTTTTTTCTCTTTCTCTTTCTCCACCGCAACACACTCAACTCTAGGTATTTCTTTTCCATTTTCATTTCAAATGATAGTTTTATTGTTGATTTGCGACGTGTGAAATGAATCTGATTAGATTAAGGCTTTTAGTGCATTAGACGGTTCTGTTACCTGTGCTGGTTTTGTGGAGTTTGATCTTCGACGCTGATCTTTAATTTACTTCGCATTGCTTCGACCTAGTTCTTTGGTTCACCGGCTTTCGCCTCTACATTTTTTGTGCATTCCACGGTTGTGTATTGAGATGACTAATGAACACTATCTACGTTCAACAACTCAAAATTATTGTTGTAAGAACACTGTCCTTGCTATTGTTTAAGTTTGGAAAGAAAACCAAAAGGAATTGTGATTCTGTGAAGGTGAATAGGCTATAGGAATTAGGGATAGACTATTGGATATTGACATGTTGCAATTTTTATGAGTGTAATTGGAGGATTTTTCGCTTTGAATTGTTGAATGTTTTGAAATACAAGAATTATTATGGCAATGCGATCGTTGTTATTCAGTTTCATTTGCTTTAATGTTATTATGTTATGCTGTTTGGAGTGACCTTTTTTCTTCAATGCCTCTGTTTGTCATGATGGATAATGTTGCACTTTTGTAAAATTGAAATTGTTGATATGTGACTTTGGTTTGGGTAATAAGTTTAAGCTTCAAAGTCAAGAGGCCCTTTTGCTTTTTCTTAAAATTTTAGTGGCATCACTGCCGGAGGGGCTTTTATGAGGATGTTATTGAGTAAATTATTGAATTATAACAATTTGTACAGGTGTGGATGGAACTTGAAGCCAGCAATCAGCCCAAGCAAGAGCGATCAAGGACAAGATGGACAGCATCCCTTGACAAGATATTTGCAGACTTGGTTGTCAAGCAGATTCAATTAGGAAATAGACCAAACAATGTTTTTGACAAGAAAACATGGAATCATATTCGGGATGAGTTTAATAGGCAAACAGACCTTAGTTTCAACAACAATCAATTGAGGAAGCATCTAGATGTTCTTCGGACCCGCTTCTACAATTTGAAATCCGCTTATGATCAGAATAATGATTTTGTAATGGATGATTCCTGTTGCATTGGCTTTGAGCAGTGGGATGATATAGGGGTAAGTTCCTTTCAGTGTAGCGATCTGTTCCTTTCTTTATTCGTAACCTGAATACTGCTATTTTTTTATGCAGGCACAGCCTAGGCACGAAACAGTTAAAGGGAAAGATTGTCCAATATATGAGCAACTGTGCGCAATCTTCATAGATTCAGCAGCTGATGGGAAATACGCCCAGTCTAGTCATTATGAAGAGCTGGACAAATCTTTTGGAACTGATGCATCCGGCTTTACACCATGTCTGGAAGCTAAGGTCTCACATTATGAAAACCCATCAACATCTAAATCTATTCCTGGGAATATCTCAACTTCTGAGAAGGTGACCAAGAATTCTCTAGATAGGAAACGGAAACGGTCGTACGAGACACAAACTACTGGCCTGGATCAAGACACCTGCAATGCTATGGCAGAAGCCTTGTTAGATATGGTTGCTGTTTCAAGGTTAAGGGCAGTCGTTTCAAGTGTAAGTGATGACAAGTTTTCCATAACAAACTGCATTAAGGCTCTAGATGAGATAGAAGACATTGATCAACAGCTCTACTTTTCTGCCCTGGATCTCTTTGAGAACCCTAGCTTAAGGGAGATATTCATTTCTCTAAAAAGTGTCAAGATAAGGTTGACATGGTTACAAGGAAAGTGCAGTAGAAGTCCCTTCCATTAGAAAATTCAAGTCATCAGAATAGATTTCATAGTCACAACACAAAATGCTCAGTCTATTATACCCTCCCTTTTGTTTGACTGTAAGTAATGCCATTCCTAGTTTCAACTTTTACAACCTGCCGTAGTTGTTTATACAATGTGCTTTTTCAACTGGATTTTATAGTTACTCTTTGGAATATGACTTCTGTGAACCTTCTGATCCTATTGACTAAATGTAAACTATTGTATGTTGAAAATGCGCAAATACCATTATTCTAAATGGATGGATGTTGTTACAGTGTCTGACGCAAATTAGTAGTGTAATTTATGGACCCTTTAGATTTTAGTCATCTAATGCTTTGCTAAGCATGCTCAAATTTACTGGGGTGTGAACAAATGTATATTTGATCTTTTTAGAATGACAAGAACATCAGATTTCAATCCATTTTGTAACCATTTCAGATTAAATTTGTAACAGTTCCAAACATAGGGTGAAGGCAGTTTACCTTACAGATTTTCTTTCGGAATGGGCAGCAGTGCCATAATTCAGAAGAGTTCTATAGTATCACTGGCTTCGCACACCAGATTAAAAATAAATAAAATCATCTTTTTATTAAAAATAAATAAAATCATCTTTTTATGTTTAATTGTTCATTCAGATCAAAAGCCGAGAAAATGCACCCTTCTGAGCAGGAGTCTATTATATAATATTTACTTTTTTCTAAAATTGTCGCATGACTCTTTTTTTTAAATTATTTCAACTTACCATTCCACTTAGTTTTTAGGGTTTCAAAATGGTTAGCTATATTTCCTCAAAGTGTAAACTATTATTTTTAATTTGTTACCAGATATTTCTCACGTAATATGTTGAACGAAAAGTAATGTGATCATATATCAAAATCTTAAGAAATAAGTTTTAAATTTTTATGTTATTTATCTATTCTAAATGCTGGACACTACAATTAGTGATTTGAAATTTTGAAAGAAAGAAAAATAAATAATAATATTTGACAGGAATTGAAACCAAAATTCGTATATTTTACAATATTAATAAGAGCATTCTCAATTTTAGAGACATTAAAAACAAAGGAAAAAAAAGTAGGAACCAGAATAAGAATACATTTATTTTAGAAGTCTTTTGAAAACATTTTTAAACCTTTTATTTTTATTATTGTTATATGTTGATTATTCCAACTTGTGTTTATTGACCTTTTTGGATTGTCAATCTTTTAAATTTATCTTTTGTACTTATTATTTAAAAAATCAATTATACAAATATTATACTTTTCTATAAAATTGAAAAAAAAAACTATCTTTTTATTAATATACGCACAAATTCATTCATTTAATGGCCATTTAATATTTTTTTTTGTGCTTAATGATAAATTTATACTCATCAACCTTACAAAATAAAAATACTTATTTAATTATTTGTCTGTGTTCAAAATAATGCCCAAATTTTTTAATCCCAAAAATATTAGTATGTTGTAAGTTCAAACTCCTTCATACTTTAATGATCTTTTTATTTAATTTCATTGAATTTCTTTGTCCACTTAATTTCATTGAATTTCTTTGTCCACGTTGAAGTTTATTCACACTAATCTCGTTAATACAAGAAACATTTTTAACAGAGATCTTGCTTAGTATAATACGGACAATTTTTTACACACATTTTTAGCAGAGGACAAGCTGTTTTATTAAATGGAATGATAAAAAAACTTGATAATCAAATAACTAGAAAGTGAAGTTTGAATTTTACAAGTTAATAGAACTAATAGTTCTATTCTTTTTTTTCGAGTGAACTAGTACTTGTAATGAAACATATTTAAAATTACGTAACCAGCAAAGTTTACAAATAGTTTAATTTAATTTTACTTAAATAAAACTATTCATTTGTTTAAATAACCTATTTTAGTTCTAAAATACAATTATTGATTTCTATGAATAATAATTATTAGAGCACCATGCACCGTGTGGTACTTTTAGTCCAAGCCATGCACCTTAAAAAGCCTCTAAAAGTGTAATTTTCAGCGTTAAAACAATAAAAACATAATAATGAAAAGAAATTGAAATAACGAATTTTTGATAGAATGTGTTGATGTACAATTTTTGGATTAAATTAGAAGATGATAAAAAGAATAACATAAACATAGGCAACAAAAGTGATCATCTCACTGATTAAAATGTAAACAAATCAAAGGATGAAGATGGTTTTGACTTTTCCAATTGCATTAGGTGTGTACTCATATAAAAGACATTAAATAAGTACATTAACCTCATATCAGATCCAAAATCAGAGCCAATTATTCTAAGCTTGCCTCAGTCATCATCTTTGAATTCTCTGATTAATATGAAGCACAAAACAGTAGTCAACAGTACAATACAGAAGACTTGAAAACTTTTCTATGAATAATTATCATCACTTTATTGTCAGAAATGACTACTGGTTTTATTAGAAGATAAACTATCCAAAGCAATGCTAATAGTTTAAGGTTTCTCAAAACCCTTAACCTCTTATATGCTGACTCATTCCTTATAGCCTTATTGTTCTTGGTAAATTTTAAGGTAGATTTTTGCAGACATTGTTTTGGAAACAGAGAGATTTTAAGCAGGAGGAAGATAGGGTATATATAATATGTATTGCAATTTTAGCAGAAGAGGAAAATAACTTCAAAGTAAAGATGAAAGATGTAACATGACACAGTTCAAGTATTTTGGATCAAAATTTCAAAATGATGAAAGATTGATTTGATAAGAACTTCACACAAAAGATTCAAGTGGATGGCTAAGTATGATAAGAAAATATCTACCAAACTCAAAAAAGAGTTTTATAGAAAAAGGGTTAAATATATTTTTAATATCTAAACTTTGATGAAAAATTGGAATTTGTTTCTATTCCGATTTTGATACATTTTGGTTTTTAAACTTAAAAAAGGAATGAATTTACAAGAAAAAAATTAATGTTAACATGTTAAAAAGACTGTATCCATTTATTTTTAAACTTCAATTAAAATGTATCAAAGTTTGAGACAGTAACAAGTTTCAATTTGGCGTCAAAGTTTACGACATAAAAACATATTTAACTCTATGGAAAAGCTATGACAATGAAAGTTGGACTTTAGAAGACTAGAGAATGTTAGAATGAATGTATGAGAGCATACAAGATATGACACAAAACGATTTTAGAGAAATGACATGGCATGATTCATGTAGCTGATCTCAACTAATGGAAAAAAGCTTTTGCTGCTGTTGGTAAATTACAAAGGAAGGGAAATGAGGTTGCAGAACTGCATACCTGCGGTCAAGGTAACGAGGTTGAATTCCAGATCCTTGACAAGTTGTGCATG
The DNA here is from genome assembly GCA_036885675.1 of Vigna mungo. Lineage (NCBI taxonomy): Eukaryota > Viridiplantae > Streptophyta > Magnoliopsida > Fabales > Fabaceae > Vigna > Vigna mungo. Next base: position 147,708 of record CP144689.1, read on the forward strand.
TGAGTGAACCAACACCATCACAGTTTATGCATCTAGACACCTCCTTCTCACCCCCACCAAGTTCAACTGTCACATTGCCAGATCCTAAGCAAAATCTGCATTTCTCTGCCCACAGTATAACAAGATTGGTCAAAAACCTACAACTATTTGAATTCTCAATCAGAGGAAAGAAAAAAGATTAACAGCTAAATCTATGAAATAGCAGATTTCCTGCCATGCTGTAGTGCTGAGATGAGACAATCAAATTGTCAGAAATAATGGTTCCTCTCCTTTCTCATTAATTCATCATTGTTGAATTTGATTGTTTCCCTTTTCCCCTCATGAATGAGCCTTACCTCAATATCTAAGTCTAACTTAATCTTATAAAGTGACTTGTAAGATGAAATTTACATTTACTTATAGTAGATTATATGAAATCTTGTTATTGATAATTGTTACCTAGACAGGAACTGTATAACCAAGTACACTTTCACTGTGTGTGGAGTTGAGCTACTTCTAATGTGATAAGAACTTAAAGAAAAAACCTTAATTAAGCTAAATAGTAAAACAAATCCTTATTCAACAGTTATGACTGAATAAACAGTGTATGCACTCTGATAATAGAAAAAATATTCGTACCATCATTCAATCATAAACCATATTAGTAATAACAATAATTTCTGATCAATTGAGAAATTAAACTCGTTTCAGTTTCTGATCGAATAATGCATCATATAGAAAATAAAACTTACGAGCACCAGATCCAGTACATGGGAAGCAGGGCTGCGTGTTGTCTCTCTTAGCCTGCAACAAAGAGAAACTGTAATCAAAACCCAAAACATCAGATGAAAAACAGAACATACAAAAGGGCACAGTGCAAAGTAAAAACACTTCACAGCATTATCGATTTGGGTTTCGTAGAACACTGGAATGCCAATTCCAACAGCCACACTCACGAGTCCTACACTTATAGCCACTACCTGAAAAAAAACAGAAACAGATTAAGGTTATGTCTGTTACGTTGTAGAAATAAGTATAAAGAAGAAGTGGAGTGAAAGGAAAAACCGTGTTCTGATCAAGCTCCAAAGCTCTAATGCGAGGATAAGAAGAGGGTTTTGGTTGAATAAAAGTTGTTGCAGAAGGCTTGAATTTCAGAGGGCAAGAAAGAAAAGAAGAATGCAAGTTAGGAAGAGAAAGAGAAGGAGACAGTGTCATCTCTCACTCCCTTCAATTCAAATTTTGTTTTATATTTTGATCAGTTTTTGTGGCATCTGAATTGAACTGAACTGAAAAGAAATTGGTAAGAATGAGAAATGAGGCAATGAAATTCCCAACAACATCATCCAACCAAAACTAGTGGCAGTAACGACTACATAGTCATTGTCCCATCTTACACGTGGCTCTATTATCCTCATCATCATTTCTGTTCTTCATTATCCTATTTTAACACAATTTCTTTGCACTAAAACGCAGTTTCTAAAATGAAATTTTAAGAATGGAATGAGATGAAACTCATCAAATACCTTACAGAATATATTTTCTGCAATATCCGTATATGAAATATATTATTAAAAAAGGATTTTTGAAACACATAAAATATTTGGAAAAACGTTTTTTTTTATATATATTTTATTTCTTCTTTATTTCTTACATTCTTCCTCTACAGCAGCAGCATTTGGTGGTGACAGTGATGAGAGGTATCTGAGTCTTTTTCCAATATTGTGGGATGTAGTTAATAATTGTGAGGTGCAGAAAGCAATAGCCTGTTTTAATACGTCAGCCCATTATTCTGTAAAGTCCAATTCTAACTAGTCTAATGTATTTTTTTGGTTTGAGTAAATAGGAAACTTGATTTTTGGTGTTATATTTTGATTTAATTGTAAAGGCTATCCTTTCAGTTTTATTATCATTATTATTATTTTGCAAATTTTACTATCTATTTTTTCTTTCATATTCTACTGTCTAAATTTTCAATTCTCACAAATTTTACTGAAATTTTAAATTTCTAACGATATGATGATGGGTCGTGTCTTTTTAAATGAAACAATGTAAAAAAAAACGGCACTTTAAAAAAATTTAGTACCAAAGTTATGTTATCTATGTATTTCGAATTACGTAAACCAAGAAATATATTTTAGATTGTGTAATTTGGAAATGTATTTTGAAACGTAAAATGTATAATATATCTTTTATTTACGCAATTTAGAATTTATTTTTAGATTTAAAAACACATTCTTAAATTCAAAAAATCGTTTTCACATCTCATAATCTGAAAATGTAAATTATGGACAAATTAAATTTTTCCAACACTCTCACGGAGGAGCATGAAGAAAGAGAGGAGGTGGAGAAAGAAATTGCCTCGTGTAGTTTGTCTGCCTTCTTCATACACTGGGCTTAGCCCACTTTATAAATTAATTTTTTAGTTATTTTGTTTATGTTTATAAGTCAATCTCTTTCTCCATTATCAGTGCCAAAAAGCTGACCCAAAATTAATAGATAATATTATTTTTCTTAGAGAGGCCAACATTATCAAAATGATAGATTTTTTTTAATTATTTTTCTTAAATAATGATAATAATTTGAAACAATTTGATTTTGTCTTTCATTGTGACACCCTGCAGACACATTACGACATGCACATTTTTTTTCTGACACAATAATTCCCTTCTTTTCTGTTTGAATTTTATTCCAAATAATAATAGCATTCCAAAGACATTACGTTTATGCCATCTATCTTTTGTTATCATTTGCTTTATAATTCGACCAGGTTCGGTTCAAAATTTTGTTTGGACAAACGAAAATTCTATGATGTATGGTTACTATTACAAACAAAGTTTAGACTAATTTTTAAGAGAAAAATGTAACTTTGTTTTTTCTTAAATTCTCTCTAAAATGATAAGATAAAACTAACCATTTTTTTTTTCTAAAATAAGTTAAACTGAAAATACAGTAACCTAATGCGAAGTATATCCATGTAAGAAAGAAGATGAAACATGATATTGTTTGATATATTGTGTAGAAGGTAAAGGAAGAAAAAGTAGAAATGAGATATTGTGTGAAAGAAAGGGAAAAAGTTGCAAATAAGAGATGGGTATTATATACATAAAAAAATGAGAGCGAAAGGCTACCAAATAGACATAATTAGGTGGCACATGAGGGAATGACCAACAATGAACATTGATGTTGAAGTTGAGGAAATTGGTATCATGGTACATAGAAAATATCTATATTCAACATTCGCATGCCCCATAACATGCAATGAAATGGATCACTCATAAACTTTAAGAAGAAACGTAGAATCCAAGGCTTTCCTATCTTTTTCTTTTTGGTTTTCATTTTGATGAGGAAACATCAACTTCTCCAATCTCCACATGCTTCCCTTTTATTTACCTTTTATAATGCATAAATTATTAATGATACCCTTATAGTGTCATCTCATCTTAGGGTCCCTTTGCCTTTCTCAAATAAACTTAGAGCCTTTATTACATTAGGATAGTGCTCTTTTCTTCTTAGCTTTTACTTTTCAACCCAATAAATCTACCATCGACATGCTTCGTTGCTTCTCTTAGCTTTCTTCTGCTTCACAAAAACTCTACTTCATCGCTCAAAGATAATAATCATCCCACCCAATTTTTATGTGTTTTTTAATACATTATAATGACACTAAAAAATTTAATAAAAAATCTATTTTTTTAATCATTTATATATTATGTTTTGGATAATAAGTCAAGAATTATTATGTCTTGCTTTTTTTATGGTTTTTAATGTTGTCTCCAATTGTTATTTTTTTTCTCTAATCCTCAATTCTTGAACAGTAGTGTGTTTGTCAAATACACTATGACGTCAAAGTCAGTTAATAAATTCAATATTGTTATAATAAAATATTAATTTCAGTAATCGTCGTTACTTTATCTCTGTATCTATAAGTTTTGAAATGAGTTTTTAATTAGAGTTAGTCCAATTAGGACTAAAAAATTTATAGACATATTATACCTTGTTAGACATGTTGGATATGTGTTGATGGTTTTGATGTATTCATCAATCGATCTTCTGTGAAAATCATAACCGACCGATCGATGTTGCTCTGAAAATTAAAAAAATCTTCATTCTTAAGAAAGTTGATTACTCGGTGATTAAGAGAATGCATTGACGAGACAGTTATATGATATATTATAAATTACTCTAATTAATTTTTAAAATTATGAAAACTTTATATAAAATTTCGAAAAGCAATTCATCAATTAAAAATTGTGTTAATTGACTAAAAGATGTTGGTTTGTGGTATGATGAGTATTAGAGTGAAAGTGAAGGGTAATTGATGAGCGAAGATCACGCCACAGACAAAGGTTGCAACACCTCCACGCACACAATCTTTTCTCTAGCTACTCTACAGTGTAGTAGTGAGTCATAAATAGTCTATAATTTAATACACTGCACACACACACTCTCACAACTGATCCATATAATGAACAGAAAAACCATTTAAAACGCTTCGTCAGTTGTAAATCCAAAATCCTAATCCTCTTTCTTTTCTTTTCTTTTTCTCATACCACTGTTTTTCTCTCAACACCTCTCGCCGACAGTGTAACGGTCTGCGGTGGCCGTTTCCGGCGCCGTCGCGATCTCTTCCATATTCCGCCGCCAGATTTACCTCGGCTCCTTTCCTTTCGGATTCCGACTATCATTTTCTTTTTTTTTTCTCGTTCTCTTTCTTCAACGCAATACACTCATTTCTAGGTATTTGTTTTTCATTGTCACTTTAAATGTTGGTTTATAGTTGATTTGCGACGTGTGAAACAAATCAGATTAAGTCAAACGGTTTTAGTGCATTAGACGGCTCTGTTACCTGTGCTAGTGTTGTGGAGTTTTGATCTTAGACGCTGATCTTTAATTTACTTCGCATTGCTTCGACCTAGTTTTTCGATTCACTGGTTTCCTCCTCTGCATTTTTCTATGCATTCCACAGCTAGGTATTGCGAGGACTGATGAGCGTTATCTAGGTTGACAACTCACGATTATTGTTGTTCTAAGAACACTGCGCTTGCTATTGTTCAAGTTTGGAAAGAAAACTGAAAGGAATTGTGGTTCTGTGGAGAAAAATAGGGTGTAGGGAGTAGGGATAGTCTTTAGGATATTGTCATGCTGATATTTTAATGAGCTTGGAATTGGACAATTTTTGGCTTTGAATTGTAAATTGTTTTGAGATACATTAATTGATATGGCAATGCAATCGCTGTTATTCAGTTTTAGTTGCTTGAATTTTATTACGTCATGCTGTTTGGAGTAACCTTTTTCTTTTCAATGTCAGGGATACAAAATGATTGGATCCTTTCTTACCTGGGCGCTTGCGTATGTATTTTGATGTTCTAAATTCCAGTTTTTTTCTGATATGAATGGTTTGTGTGAGAGATTTGAAGGTTAATCGCTTTATTTGGTCTTTTTGATTTATTGACAGGATGGTCTTTGGCTATGCTTATCCAGCCTATGAATGTTATAAAGCGGTTGAAAAGAATAAACCGGAAATTGAACAACTCCGCTTTTGGTGCCAGTATTGGTATGCGTTTACCATGTTTGGTTCAGCTGTTAGCAAGAGAAATAATCATTTTTGTTTTCTGTAGGCTTTTAATGATTTTGCTGGAAAATAATGCCATTTTCCCCTCAAAATAGAGCTAATTTGGAACGCATTATAGATCGGTTGTTTGTGCTCAACTTAACGTGATAACTTCTACTGACAAATACTGATACCAACTTTGTTTTTCCCCGTGTTGCAGGATCTTGGTGGCCGTTTTAACAGTATGTGAGAGGGTTGGTGATACTTTTATATCATGGTAGAGGATTCTATCTTGGATGTGCTCAAAGAATATCTGCTTTCCTTATTAAAAAAAAAAAGAGTTTATAATGACTTCTTAGCTTTGAATTGATTTCTTCATGAAGGGTCCCAATGTACAGTGAAGCTAAGTTGGCATTTTTCATATTTCTTTGGTATCCCAAAACTAAGGTATGAAACTACTTATTATGGTTTAAAATCTTTTATTGCTTTCTTATTTGCTTCTCTTCAATATGACAGTAAAATGTAATATTGTTGTGTTAGGGAACAACATATGTGTATGACTCCTTCTTCAGACCATATGTTGCCAAACACGAGACAGAGATTGATCGCAACTTGTTGGAACTGAGGACAAGGGCAGGGGACATTGCAGTTTTGTATTGGCAAAGAGCTTTCAGTTATGGTCAGACTAGAATATATGACATTTTGCAATTTGTTGCTGCACAATCGACTCCAGCACCTCGACCTGCTCAGGTAATTGATTATGATTATGCACTGGTTATGTCTGCTATTATGATCGAGCGTGACTTAAGTATACTCGAATATCAATTATCGTCTTTCGTAATTTGCCATTGAATTGCCACTTATCCTGAATTTTTCTGGTTTGTAATAATAAAATATGTATTTTTTAAAATTTATGCATAAGTACGTTTAAAGGTGCCAGTCAGAACAATTGCATGCCTGTTAAAACGATATTGTACAAAAAAAGAAACTAATAACTGAAATTATACTCATTTTTTCCAAAGAAAGAGGAAAATATTGTAGTAGGTAATATTTCCTTTTTCCATGATAATGTTCAAATCAAGATACTGCTATTTGGTTCCGTTTTTCTACGTTGTTAAAAGTTATATACAGTTATTATCCATTTGTATCTTCACTTTGTAGATTATTAGTTGTTTGGTTTTTGAGGAGGATACAGTTATTATCCAACTCATTGTTCTTTATGCACATACCAATACCAATAAGAAAACAAATTGCTCTTGAAACCACAGCAACGCCCAGGTGTGAAGGTCCGTCAACCAGCACCTCCAAATCACCAACCAGCTGCTGCAACTGAACCACAAGTTGAGGAACCTCCATCCCCTACCTCTAGTACATCTTCGAGTCAGCTCCAGAAGGAAGTAGCAGAGGAATTGGATTCTCCAAAAGTTCCTAAAGCAGCCACATCTGCAACAGGTTTAAGTACTCAGAAATCGGGTGGAGCTGGTTTGAGTACTCAAAAGTCTGGTGGTACTGGTATGAGTACTCAGAAGTCTGCTGGAGCTGCTTTAAGTACTCAGAAGTCTGCTGGAGCTGCTTTGAGCACTCAAAAGTCTAATGTTGCGCCTGAAACAAGCATTCAGTCTGCACCAGCAGAGGCGGACGCAAAGCAGGTCGAAGCAGGAGCACCATCTTCATCTTCTTCAGTTAATGAAAATGGGAATCCTCCTACTCCTACCAAAGAAACCATAATGGAAGAAAGCATTCGGTTAACACGTGGCAGACTAAGAAAAACCCGATCAGCAGGAACTCGCTAGCACGCGGAATATTGTCAAATTTTAGCCTGAAATAGGAAGTAGGTGGACGATGATGAGCATTGAATTGTTGTAGAACTTGATGTAAATCTGTTTTCCCAAGTTTCCATTCCATTTGTTGCTTCATTTTATATATATTTTTTTTATCAATTGTGGTGGCATGGAAGCATTTATAGCCTGATGCCACTTTATATGGACTTAGTTTCCATCGAGATGTTTGCATCGGCTGCTTTTGTATAGCTGGTCTTCATGTTGGTGTAACAGTATTACCAAGTTTTTCATTACAGGGAAGACAGAATAATTTCATTAATTGGCAACTTTTCTCCATAATATACCTTTTTGCAGGCATTTAGGTGAAGCAGGTTGGTTATGCACCACATCAACCAAAACAGTCGGTTTCACAAATTTAATTTAGAATCTGCTAGCAACTGTTATTGATTGCTGTGATCAATACAAACAGTACCTTCAAAGAATTTTATTTTTTAAAATATGTCTTCATTTTTTATGTCAATGTCTCCTTTTGATACCAATTCGTCTCTTCTGTCTTTCTCTTCAGCATCTTATTGTTATCCTTTGCTTTTGTATTTCTGTTTACTTGTGTCTTTTACGTCTCTTTATCTATCTTTCTTCACCAACCTCTCTCCCTTACTCTCTTCTGTACTTCTCTGTCCCTAATCATTAAGAACTTACAAAATGAGATTCCTACTTTTTCCAATACTTACGTAATATTTTTCTTTTTTTAAGATGCCTGTATCTTACACAATAATTGGGAACTTTCTCTTTAACCAATTCAAATTATCTTTTTAATCTACTCTCTTCCAAATTGAATTTAAATATTTTTATAAAAATTTGTAAACTAAATTGGTCACTATAAATTTAAAATTATTTAATTTATTCAAGGATATGTATTATGAATTTTAACTATAATATAATTTATATGCTCAAAATGTTTATATGCTGTTATAAACTTTAAGTATTATACAAAATATAGTTATGTACAGTGTTTTTAATTGGTTTTAATTGTCTTTATAATTTAACCATTAGCTACATTTTATAAAAAATTATATTGAAATGTCAATTTTTTTTTAAAAAAAAATCAAGACTGAATTTCTCATGAATTATTTTATGCCAATGGAGAAATTCAAATATATGAAATTTGAATTGTTTTATCAGAATTAAAATTAAAATTCAATTGAAACATGATTTAAATATATTTTTAGTCGTGATTTTTTTTTTAAAATTCATGATATTTTTAAACATTAAAAATGAAAAAATATTAACTAATATAATCAAGGTAAATTTTATTTTCTTCAACCAATAATTTACTTTTTGTAGCATTATATTTTGATTAAAAATAATTATGATTTACTCATGCATTTATAATTATTTTCTATACATTTTTTTTATATTATATTTTTTAATGATTACAAAATCTTTTATTTCTTTAATATATCCCTAATAAGGATTAAATTTCTAAAGAGAGAAGTAATACCATATGCTTTATGTTTGTTAAGATTTAGAACTTAAAATATGATTTAGTATTAAATTAACTATAAATAATACTAAGGATTTAAAAAATGTTAAAAAATTTAAAACTGATAACATACTGAACCATATTTACTGGAAGTAAAGAGTACTTAAACTTTCAAACATTTACATTTACATTTCCATTGATTTTAAAAAGCTTTGAAATTTTGAAATGCTTTATCTAAATTTTACCTTAATGACTTTTCTTTATTCCATAATGTAAATACTTTTATAAGATTTTAGGTGAAGGACAGTACGTTGTAGTAAGTAAAACTTGAAATATGAAATTCTACATGGTTTCAAATTTTCAAACGAAAACTGCAAAAGGCATTCAGAATTTTACATTTTCAATATACCATTTAACTTCAGTTTGACTTTGGAATTTTATAACAAATTGAACCGTTGCAACAAAGACTTGGTCATTTTTTAATCCACTAGATTTTATATAATGTTAACTAAATCTGTACTTTTACTTTGCAAGGAAATCGTTTTTATCTTAATATTTAATATGGGTATCAATGTTTTTTACCTTAATATTTAAATCTAAGTCTAAGTTTAAGTAAAAAATTTAGAAGTTACTATTTTAGAATTTTTAATTAAAAATGGTGTTATTTGAGTTGAACTCAAATCATATTTACATAACTTTTTTTTCTAAAGAAAAGAATATACTCATCATATTTTGATATTAAACTTTCTAATCTATCCAATTGGCAAAATTTTTAGAATATATAAATTCATTCGAAGACTTTAATAATTAGAATGAAAATTGTTGTGATAATTGGTGAGTGGTTAATTCCTAAGAAGACAAACTTAATTTGTTGAGAAGATATATGAATTGTTAAAAGTTCTCTTATACATGTTTAATTTCTACGAAAAAAGTATTTTCATATTTTAGTATGAAAATAATAATAAAAAAAATCAATTATGACTAGTGTAATATACTAAAGTTGAAAATTCAAGTTAAATTTAAAAAAAGAGTTTTCAGCACATGACAAGGGTTTGGGTAAGAGAATTTTTTTCCACTAGCCGTTACCATTGACTTTTAACAATCTTATCCTCTCATTTTGTACTTAATTTAATCAATTTATATCATAATATATTTTTGATGAGAAAGGAAACAAGAAAATATAAACTTTTGTGGTGCATGTAAATGAAAAAGAAAAATGATATTGGTCATTGAAACTATTTTACTAAAATGGTGTAAATTTATTGGCTTTTTAAGTAAATAGAATTATTTTTAAAAAATTACAAAGTTGGTTAAGTTGTGAAAGAATGGGATTAGGTTAGAATGTGATTAGCTTGAAGTGATTGAAAAAAAAAATGTGATAACCAAAGTGGACCTATATTTGCAGTTGCTTTTGGTATGCAAAACCACTGAATTTGACAGCCCAACTAACCCTGCAAAAGTAGGGAAACCTCAACACAATCACTTTGCCATTCCATATTCTTTGCATATATATATATATATATATATATATATATATATATGTATATATATATATATATATATATGTATATATATATATATATATATATATATATATACATATATATATATATATATATATATATATATATAAATTCACTCCTATTTTATGTAAAAATATATTATCTTACCATTACTCTTTGAATAAATATTCTCGTTACAATTCTACAAGAAATATCAGTAACCAACTCTTTCATATCACATTCATTGCTCTCATTTTGTATTATCCTTTGTTCAGAATTAAAAATATTCTAATGTTGATATATTAAAAAGAATTTTAATATATTTTGAAACATTAAAATCAGTATCTATATCAGTATATCTTGAAGATATGATACAGCAAAGGAACAGCACAAAAGATCCACAAGAAAATTCAAATTATCCTCTTGCACTACATTACAATAGAATGTAATAATACTATACAATATACATTTATGTGAATCTCACTATATAACCCTTTCATCTGTGTTTACTAATAAGAGATATGCAGTTATACATAATGGGTGTTATTAAGTGAGACCAACTTTAACAAGAAGAGCAAGTACATCTTTAAAGGGTTCTTCTTTCTTTTTTTCTTGGAAAAGCATCAAAAAGACAAAAGTAAATTAAACAGTAATTAGAGATCACTAGAGAGTGATCCCTCACCAGCATTGTACCATCCTTGCTAGTGGAAGCATCTATTGTTATTGATGGCATTAATTCCATAACAATGAACAATTATTGTTCAACTGTACCTTTCCTCTCTTTATAATCTCACAGCAGCCGTAAAGTACAAATAAATAATAAAATATAATTTTTTTAGGACCATTTAAGAAATATTTAGAGTTATGGATTAGATTATAAAGTTTATTTGAATTGTTTAAAGTGGTAAAATTGATGTAGTATTATGGAGAAGAGTGAATTATATATACAGAATGAATTTTAACAACCTGATTGATGCAGTTGCTCAATATGATTTTCCCCTAATCAGTGTTAAATAAACAACTTTGAAAGTTACTGTTAATTTCATGTTTGTTATATCTCATTTATTGGTAGGTCCCAGAGTTGTTTTAAGTTTAAAAACTCCTTACCAACTTTTGTAATTGCATCTTGTGGCAACACTTGATGCAGTGCCTTATTTTGTTTTGTACTGTTGTAGTGCCAATTTGGTAAACTGCAACCACTAATTCTTCTGATTTGTGGTACATGTTTTGGTACACTTGCAGTGCCTTATTGGTTTAGACATGCATTACAATAATCCATCAAGGGTTCAAAATTATTTTCATCAAAATCCATCCTGCCGAACTAAATAACATAAAGAAATAAAATTACTTTTAAGAGTTGGATAGAAAGTTTAAGCACTGCAGTTGAATTCTAATGGAGAAGAACAAGCTTAAATTGGTCATAGTATCCTACTACCAAAGCTTTTTTTGTACATTTGTAATTCAAAATATGTTAACCCAAACATCACCAAAGTTAAATTCGTCAAAGGCTTCATGAAAGATATGATAAACAGAATTTAAGTTACTCAGATTTAAGGACAACATGGTCAAATAAATATTCTATATGGTAAAAACATTATCATATTACAGCCAACAATAAAATTTGTCAGTTAAAAGGATTGCAGGCAGTAAACATTGAAATAAATAACTAGTTTACAACCTCCATGTCTAGCCTTTGGCCGACCGAAAACCTTGTCGGAAACTCAAAAATGTTAAATTTGCACAGAGCACCTTATGCAGCAGAAAAAAATGAAAATTTGCCCCTGGAAGCATTGGGATTCATGTGCTATTTATCCAATTATATATGCATAAGCTGGAAATTGGACTGATGTAGAAAGAGTGAGGATGAAATTATTCTGTAGGAGCTGCGGAGTTAGCTGTGCTGCATATCTTAGTTCCACTGAGAATGTAGCCCCCAAATGCACTCATTTGCATGCATGGATGAGTTCTAGATGGAAGTACCTGTATATACATATACATGTATATGAATAAATTGTTAAAGGGAGGGTGTATTTTGTACCATAAAAGTTGTATAATATAGCAACATTGATATGAAAATGACATAAATAACGTGCGTGTACCTGGTATTCACGTAGCCAAGGCTCTGATATTTGCAATCCAATGGCCATTTTCCCAAGCTGTAGATTGTGCATGCAGGTTGCAAGCGGCTGCATTTTATACAACAGCGGACGAAGATTCTATTAGCTGAAGGCACAGTATAGGACAAGAGAAAAAGACAAGGAAGGAAATTTCATGAAACAATGGCGTGAAGAATTGGAGAGATCAGTTCAGAGAGATGCAAGACAAAACATATTTCTTAAAATATTTTGGTATTCATAATATATATATATATATATATATATATATATATATATATGTGTGTGTGTGTGTGTGTCCCCGGCTACCCGGAAAAATTCGGAACGTGACTACCAATATTACAGAATTTAAAGAAATCATGACATTTAATAGAAAATATAATCATTCATGAAAACAATAAATTAAATAATAATTCATAGAAAATACCTGAAGATATTGATGATAAATTGCAAAAGGAGCAGAGTTCGCTAAAAGGGGCAAGAGATCTTTAACCACTGTCCAAGTATCCAACTCAGGTGCAGCAACAATTAGACTGTAAAATGGAAAAGAAAAATGTTCATTTCCATTATTCTTTGAACAGTAAGGGACAGCTTTAAAGTCAGATACCTAGAAAAACCATTTTCCTTCCACAAGTCAATGACTTCTTTCTGCGCCCTCTCTCCAGCCTTTGGAGCTTTCCGAATAACAGGTTCAGTATTATCTGTCCCAATATCAGAAATTCCATTTTCTGACGAATGAGAGATTTCCACCATGCTGGCCGACGCAGATATTTGATCCTGCACACATCATAACTTGTTCTAGTCTGCAAACAAGATAAAATTCATCAAGGGATGCTACTTACATTTGACTGGCCTTCCACATTGCAGACATCATGTTGCAGAATTTGTTCACAAGATTCTTTTGGTGATAACAAGTCGGAAATGGGAGAACGTAGAATTCTGCAACAAATAAGAGATTATCAGAAAGCCAGAGACAAGAATCAAAACGATGGAACATAGACATTCAAAACGGCCACCTAAGGTGCCAGTGATCAAACAACCGGTTCAAAATCATTTTGAATGATTCATATGGTGCACGAGCATATAATATATATAACTATTATTTCTACTAAATTATCCATCATTATATCTAAAGAAACCTCCATAAACTTTTCTCTCTTTATTTTGGGGCTTCATAAATTATTAAATTCAAAAGAACACCCAAAACTGCTTTTGAAAAATTAAAGCTTAAAATATGCAAGTCATTCATTCTTTCTTCTAGTAACCAGTACAGCAAGAATGATAAAATAGATTACTATGATTTTAACAAATAAAAATTATTAATGCAATAAAATACATCATCTGACCTCTTGCAGATTTCATCACTTAAGTTAAATATCCTCACGATATCTATGGAACATGGAGCCTGCCCAAAATATGAGTTGCATACAAAACCGGTACCTGAAAAATATTTAAGTTACAACATGTCTATCACTTGCTCAGTCAGAAGATCGCTTAGAACAACAGAATATACGTATATATACAACAGTGAAGTGCTATTTCCTTTATGTTTACCATATTATTCACTAGCAATAATACATAGTTTATTACACATCAAGGACCCGTTTGTTACAGCTTCTTTTGTAAAAGAACCATTTTTATTATTAGGGGAAAATGCCACTTAGTTTAATGTATACCTCCTAAACGTTCTGCCACTGCCCCAGTGAGAAGGCCACCAATCATATCAACTACGAGAATGTCAGAATTTGAAGAAACGTTAGCCATGGAAAGTAGAAGGGACAGCGTGTCTACCCGCAAAAATCTGAAGCATTAATAATTAGTCAGAAACATTATCAATGATAGATGCATCACTTCATCTACCGAACATAAACGCAACATTTTAATTCTGTGAACAGCCGACTATGCATTGTAGTCATACATAGTCATAAGCCTATCTATTCAGTAAAACTTTAACTTTGAGATTTGCTCTCTTCTATTTCTTTTTCTTTTTCCGTTTGTTTTAAAACCACATACATATATAGGATATTTTAATACTTGTTCACAGCTTACATCTTGCTGCATAATAATAACTCAAACCAATAGACAATAAATACAAATAGTTAACATGTGAGGAAAAAAACCGAAGATAATACTCACCCAATTTTGGATGGATACTTCTTAAAATAGGCTTCACATATACTGGAGAAAAAAAAAGACTAACTGTAAGTAATAGAGTAGAGACTCGAAATATCAAAAACTGATACAGTATACATTTAAAGATATGGCAGGCAAAATATAAGTCACAAACAACTTCATAATAGAAAAATATCCTTTTCTTGACACAATTATTTGAATAACTTTTATTGAATCAATATAATGCTGCTTGGTCCCACCAACAGCAAGCAGTTCGTAGGCATAACAGCGTAATGTATTATCATCAACAGAACAAAACTCAGGAAGTCCATATAAGATATATCTTTCAGGTATATCTCTTATATCCAAGGCACAGTGATCAGTTGCACAAAAAATTATGTGAAACATTATCAATATGTAATGATAAAAGCAGCAAAGAAAAATAATAATGAAAACCTTCTAGCAACAGGACGCCTCATAAGTACTTTTGGTGCATATTTCTTCTGTTTCTTAAGTCTATATTTCTCCTGAAAAATGGCATAAGATTTACTTCAGTATCATTCCTAAAATAAAATATATACACACACAACTTGGTCCCAAAGAGATAATACTATGATATTTTGGTCTCCAAAGGTTTACAACAAACAAAGTTGTGAACATGCTAACAGTTTCATCCTTCCGTTTAGTTGGTTATTGCTTATTTGCAAACCCTAACAGAGAAACTGACATAAAATACTAAATGAAGATATATAATGTTATTTGTCAACATGGAATGACATCTCCCACCTACAACCATATAGGGTCCTGACATCAGTTGCTGCAGTACCTTTAGAGAATTTTTGGATAGCGTAAATTATCAAATCCAGTTGTTTTTGCTCGATAAAAAAAATATATATAAAGAAAAAAGCTGTTTGAGAATTTACAAAAAGCTTTTCATATATTTATTCCATAGTAAACCATGAAAGCTTCAAAAGTCAAAATACCTGTGAGAATGATGTTTTCTTTTCAAATGTCGCACTATTGGCAATGAGAGCTTCAATTATTTCATTACCTCCTGCACCCTGCCTATATAAAACATACAGGATATCCTTTCACCATCAAATCCCACAAGATTGACAAAGAAATAATATATTGATAGGTCATTTCAGAAAAGCAAGTAGACTTAAAAAAACAAAAATGAATTCAACAAATAACAACACTAAAACCACACTCACATTACAAGTCACAGAACCAAATCCGTTTAATCCCCAAAAGCTATTGCCAAGAACAGAAATTCAACCACAAGAAGTATGAACTCACCTTCTCATGGCTTCTATATCTTCACCAGTCAGACTTTGTGCAGTATTATTGTCAACCAATGCACGGTTGTCCCTTGACTCAATATTCACTGCACCATCTCTTACTTCATCAGCACTATTAACATTAACTTTGTCCCTCAACTCATCATTCCCTTGACCATCTCCTATTTCCTCAGCATTATTAACATTAACTGAATTGCAAATAGAGAGAAACCACACATGTTAGAGGAAGAGAAAACAATGGTAGAGTGCAGAAAAGTGCATAATTAACCATAAAGAATAAAATACAAAAAAATAATCACAGATAACCTTAGTCACTCACTCACATGACAGAAATAAACATGCAACGGAACAATGGTAGTTTTTCTTTATGAAGAGGCAAAAATAACTATTGAAATCAGACTTGAGCTCAAGGTGTTAAAACTGAACAGTCAAAGTGTTGCAAGAACGAGAAAAAGCTTGAGACAACACAAAACATGGCATATCCACCCATAGATTTCATCCTCAAACTATTCCACCCGTAAAGATATCTAAACTAATTTAAAAAACCATAACAATTCATCCCATATGAGGCCATGTCCATACATATTAGCTGGTACTAAGTGTACTGATACAGTTGCAGTAACCATTCCAAACAACTCAAACACCTTGTACCTTTTACACCTCCCCCCACACGTCTTTATCATCAAACTACATCCCTATAATACCGCGGCACCAAAGCCCGCCAATACGTGGCAGCTTCTTAAAAAATGGTCACCACCAAACATACATCCCATACGAACACAAGTACAAACTACAGCCTATAAAACAGAACAAAGCAATAACAAAACACAATCTAAAAATGGCAAATGAAAAATAAAGAAAACTATCTATAAACCGTAATGTAATTTTAAACTATCATCAACTAATCACAAATTGCCAAGCATGACAAATTTACTTACTTTTACAGCAATTACCAACCTGTGATTTCCCACTTGTTGATACTAAAAGTAGTTTACTTTACACTGCATAATCAGAAGTGAATGCACAGCGATAACAAATAACACTTTACTCAAAATGGGAATGGCCAAAAGTAAGTAAATGAAAAGGAACAAGAGAAAACCTTGTGCGGGAGAAAGACAAGGCCCATCGGGAGCGGTATCCACTTGAAAAACGGTACCAAAGGCACGACCAATTAAAGGTTGCAGAGAGCAGTTTTTATTCCCAATTTTCAATTTCCTGCAACACCAATTTTACTACTATTTAGAAACCAATGAACAATATTAAACACACAAAAAATAAAAAAAAGGAGAAAACTAACGCTGCCGGAGAGAGACGAGCGAAAACCAGACGGTCTCCGTCGTTGATATCAAGCAAGACGCTGCAACCTTCCCAAGTGACTCTGCCATTGCTACTGTTACCTTCTCTCATCTTCTTCACAATTTTATTTAAATAAATAAACTCCTAAATTGAGTGTTTCACAATGAAATTCAGTCGCACAGAGAGAAAAAGATCTAATCATATGATTCAACAACTATCTATACGTGTTTGTTGATCGTGCAGCCATTTTACTGTTTTAGTGCTAAGCGGTTTGTGTTGAGTCACAAGTATAACATAAACCCCCTTGTCACTGAAACTAGGGTACTATTAGAATTAGAATTAGGTTTTACAAAAGCAACTACTAACCGTTGCGTTTTATGTCATAAACTTGGGTTGGGCCTTCTCTTTCTAATATGTTGGGCTTTTTAACTTCTGCACCAACTTTTTAACGACGAGTTGTTATATTTTGAAGGCTTTTTCTTTCTGTCCGTCCATAATTCTTTTCGGTTATCCATTTTGAAAATTTTTCAAAATAAGTTATTTACAATTTTTGGAATATGATTTTCATTATAAAATTTTCAAAATAAAATTTCTGAAACAATTTTTATAATAAATTTTTGAAAACACATTAAATATATTCTGAAATAAGTATTTAAGAACAGAAACTTTAGAACAAATTTTTCAAACAGATATAACATTTTTCAAAATAAGTTTTTCAGAATAAAGTTTTCAAAACGTATAATATATATTTTTCAAAATACACTTTTAGAAACACGTAAAATTATTTTTGGAAATCATTTTTAGACAGAGGTGCATCAATAATAATAATGACACGGTGACATAAATAACGAAGAGATAGTAATAGCAGAGCAGTAGCAGACACAATAATGGTGAAGACAAATTCTTATTTTAAATAAGAATAATTTTGAATAGTAAAAATAGGTGGGAAAATTGATTGCGGTTTTCTTTAAAAATTAATTTTAAAATAATTCGGAGTGTGTGTAATTTTAATTAGGGAGGAAACTTTTTCCTATAAATCCTGATAAATATTATTTAAATAATAAAAGAGAAAATTGTCTTCGTAAAAAAATAAATAATATGACATTGATCCTCTTAGTTGAACAGAATAGTCCTACTTTATGTTATATCAAAACTTTGATTGAATTCTCTTAGACTTTTTATAATAATAAAATATTCATTGTTCTAGTTGAAAAATATTCAAGTTTCCGAAGTCTCACAGAATACGTATCAATTTCTTTTTTTTAGGAAATATAGAAAATTCTAAAAGTCCGACAAATATATAAATAATAATTTTAAGAGTTACTTATATTTTTGGGCAATTTTGGTTTTAAAGGACAAAATTGTATCTTAGTTTGAAAGAGAAACTAAAATTAAAATCGCTCCAGAATATAAGAACTAAAAACATATTTAACCATAATTTTAATAAATTAATAGTAACGGTTGATATTAATATTACGGGTAATCTAGGTTTAAGGGTGAGACTGGTCTCCTGACTATTTTATAATTTCAAATGTTAATATATTACATATATAATTTTAGGTAGATGTTATCATTTTATTGGTATGTTTAAATTTATGTTTTAAAATATATTTGAAATAGACCAATCATAAACTGTCACGTATGTGTTATAAAAAAATATTGTTAAAAAAGATTTTTTTCCATATATATATATATATATATATATATATATATATATATATATATATATATATATATAGATTCTGATAAATACAATCACATCTTTATATAAATTGAAAATAAAACAAATATTGTGTTTCCTTATGTAAAAGACTTTATTTCGGTACTATATTATTAAATGGTTAATTTTGTTTTCAATTTTAAAATTGATTTTACTTTGAGTATATTATTCCTTAAATACAGAAAAGATATATTTATATTTTAAATAGAGCTTATGATAATTATTTAACGCAAATTAGTCATTCTATTTTAACTATTTTTAAAAAAATAATTATTTTAATTTAAAAAGTATATATTCTCCCAATTTAACAAAACTAGGATTGATTTTACAAGTAGATATTTTAGAAGTTTATCATTGGAAATCGTTAACTTTCATGACAACTTTTTTTTTTCTAGATTACATTTCGAATATTATTCAATTAATCAATACTGTTGAATTCTAAAGGAATGAAAACATGTAACTTCATCCATTTTCAGATTGGATATGAATTGATCCTAAACCAATTTCTTAATCATTGAATGATTAGGTAATTTAATTAACAATTAAATAACAATTCATAATATGATAAGATAGGTGACCCATCAATGCTCTTGTCGGGTAGATGGTGTCTTTTCATTTTAGTTGTTAAATTATCATTATTTATTATTATTATTATTACTATTATTATTATTATTTTAACATATTTTGTGTTAAAAAACAGGGTTTGGATCGGTGATGTGTAGTTTATATGTTTTGTTTATGATAATTCTTCTAATTGAATGGTTGGCCAAATCTATGTCTCACCTAATAATAATACTAATACACTAAATATTAAAATTGATTTCTCAGCCTTTTCTGCGTTGTACGTTGAATCTCACAGAAACTCATGGAATATGACATATGCAATAAGACCAACTCCATGTTAAGTAAAATTATTTCATATTTAATTTAAAGTAGTGTTGTATGAACCTTTTATTAAGATAGTAAGAGTTTTTATTATTCTTGTATGTAAGTAGATAAATTTAAAAAAAAATAATTATATTAAAATGTCTACAAATCAAATTATATATAAATTAAATTTCAATATATGGAAAAAGCTTCATAAAAAGAATTGTCTAAAAAATATATATGTTTTAGTGGACACTAATCTTAGAGAAATTGGAAGGTGCAAATTAGCATATGTTTTTTTGGCTCATATGCTTTTAACTTTTGCTTGCTTTTGGAATCTTATAATGATCGTTTCTTGTTAGCAAAATTAAAAAATAAAAAAACCCAATCCACACTTTTTCAAACCAAATCTCACAAGTTGCTTCATTTCATTGTTCTCTTTCTCGGATCTATTTGACACTATTCTAATTGCTTTATTCTCATGTTGACGAACTTTCCAAAAGGAAAAGAATAACCAATGTTTTTTATTTTTTATATGTATATTTATGTTTAACGAAAAAAAGTTGAGAAATGAATGGAAACTTCAACTTTGATCGAAAATGTTAACTATAACTCACTTGTTACATTATAAAATAAATGTAAATATACATAAAAAGTGTACTTTTTTTTATCAGTTTTTACATAATATTTTTTATTTGTTCTATAGACAAACAATTTTTTTATGTTATCACATGTAGAATATTTTTAAAAATGAGATGTTTAAAAAACAAAAGAAATATACTATAATGTTAGAAAATTGTGCTTTAAATAAATAATACAACATTATAGGAGATAACATGTGACAAAATTGTATGAAAAATGACACATTTTTTTAAGTATTAATTAATTATCAATTTAAGTGATTCTAGGTAGGGTGTACCGCGCAAAAGAAGGAAAATAGTAATATATTGACAGCTAATATTATTTATATAATCTATTAAAACCCATTTATTTAATTACTTAACAAAATATTGTTAATTATTTCAAATATTATTACGATGAAGAATTATTATTTGGCGTTGTGAGATCATGATTTTGCTTAAAAGGAACTACACATCAAACATCTAAATTAACCACAACACAAGGTTTTTCTAGATTAATATTTAATATTGAGACTTGCATTTAGCCATAAATTATTTCGCATAATTAAATTATTATTTTGAAATTATCAATTTAAATATTACACCTGAAATTGTTTCTAATTGGTGTATAACGTAATATATGTTATTTTGGCGGATGATGTGTTAAAAAATTAACTCATGAACAATCGAGATAAGTTTGTGTGAGAAATAGTTTTATTTATATTTCGATGGAAGCAATTGGAAAGCATACGAATTATTTTAAAAAAATGATAAATTTTTATATTTATTTGATATTATTCTTTTTTATTTTTTATTTTTTCAAACATATAAAAATTTAATTTTTTTATAATTATTTTACCCTGTATTAAATAAATGTAAAAATACTTGATCTATCATTATTCTATTTAAAATGCACAGTTGAAAGTTACAAATGTTGGCGTACGTAGATATATACAATGCAACAAGTGATTCTTTATGTTCCATTAATGGCACCATTCTGACGAACTACACATCCTGGTCAAGTGCCTATTTCTGCGCATTCACCACATCCTCTTCTTATAATAATTAATTCTTAATTAACAAAACTACATTGTTTTTTCAACCATTTCCTATATCTTAAATTATTTTTTATTAAGACATTATAATTATTTTCTTCGCATATAAAGAAAGTGTCATAAATAGTAAAAGATTAACATTGACTTTATTTTCTTCTATACATTTATGTTTGTATATAGTTTTTCTCTAACAATCTGACTTACTATTCTAGATAAGTCATGTGCCACTATTAAGACAAAAAAGGAACAATGGAATCCCCTTGTCTTAACCCTGCTGGATTGAATTGTTTACTAAAACTGAAATCGTGGTAGATTCTAAACATTCTTTAATCCAATTTATTTTTATTTACTTTTCTTATTTCTAATATATATACATAAGTTGTATAAATTAGTTTCAAGAAAAATATCTTAATTTATTGGTAATTAATTCCTGTAAACAAATAATTAAACACTATTTTATCGGATTTTTTCTATTCACTTGTATACAACTACGTCTACAGTTGAAAACCCTGTAACACAGTTAACACTTTGGTTTTTTCCTCACCTCGAAGCACAGGTAGCCCACACCTTCCCACTTACAGGGGTGTTCACATGCCATATTTAAAAAGTATCAAATATTAATTACCATTTCATATCTTTCAATTATTTTTTATACATTTAAAGACATCCAATCGCACTTTCACGTTCAAATAAAATCAAACCCCAACTTCTAGCTGAGAAATTCAAATCTCCCATCAGTTGTACCATAAATTTTTAGTTGAAGGACAAACACCCCACCACCCTCTCTGTTAAAAACTTTAAAATGGAGAGAGAATATATGAATGAATATATATATATATATATTAGTATTCGAACACGTCCAAAATCTTAATGTTACATTTATTTATTTCATTCCCAATAGTGTAGCAGAGGTAAGTGCATTTTAATTTCACGCGTTTGTAGGTCCAAAGCAGTGAAACTAATAACTATATTATAAAAAGTAAAAAAATTAAATTTTTATATATACTAACATGAAGGAATAAATAAATAATAAATAAAGCATGAGTGGGTGTCCCACCACACACAGCACCTTCTTTATTACTCATCTGTGAGATCTTCTATTCTGCTCTCTCTCATTTATACACAGAAAAAAGAAAAATCAAAACTTGTTCAAAAGACAACCTTTTTTTCATTGTATGAAACACAGAGAGAATTACCCTTTTGCTTCTCAAGGCTCTCTTTCATGGCTCTCTTAACTTCCTTGCCTGAGCACTCCACCACCCCAAAACGCCATAAACGAAAACCACAGCAACAGCAACAACAGCAGATACAGAAACAGAAGCAGAAACAGAAAGCAGCTTCTTCATGGGATCAAATCAAGAACCTCTTGACCTGTAAACAGATGGAAGGGTCGAGGGTTCATGACCCTTCAAAAGGGTACTCAAAGATAGGGTCTTCTTGCAGCTCCATATGCAGCTTCAGGGACGTTGTTCATGGCAACACACGTGTGGTGCATAGGTCTGATAACTCTTCGCCGGAGAGTAGTTCTCTGGGTCAGGAAACTGGTTTACTCACCAGGAAACCGGTGACCGCTTCTACCCGCTCCACAGCCGCAAAATCAAACGCTGGAACAACCTACACGTCATCATCTTCTTCCAGGGGAATGCAGTTCAGAAAGCTATCTGGCTGTTATGAATGTCACATGATCGTTGACCCTAGCAGGTACTGCTACTATGCACAAACACTTCGAATTAATTGCTTTAATTTCTCCTGAATTGATTAATTTATATATTTATATTTTTTATAGTAAAAATTCAAACAATTTATTTAATGAAAATGGCTTGGAAAATGTTATAATTCAGGTTACCAGTCGCAAGAAGCACTGTGTGTGCTTGCTCTCACTGTGGCGAGGTCTTCCCGAAAATGGAGAGTTTGGAGCTTCATCAAGCTGTTCGTCATGCCGGTATTTTTAATCTCTCTCTCTCTCTCTCTCTCTCTCTCTCTCTCTCTTTTTCTGTTTTTTATTTTATTTTCAGAAGAATATACATGCATCATGTTTTAATTCCATTTTGTAATTTGATTTAATTTCACAAAAATATTAATTTCTTACTTTAATGCCATTTAATTATTCATTTATTCGTTCTCGAGTGCTATAGTATCAACAAAGGTTAACGTTTTATATCTTTAATCCTCAAAGAGAAACAGTTACAGAGGTCTTCTAACATTTACTCGAAGAATTAATATTTTTTTTCATGATATTAAAAAATGCTGTACTTCATCTGTTTTTGTTTTTTTAATTTCTTTTCTAACTGTGACTTTTTAGTTCAATTTTCTTTTCAAATTCAAGATAATACGTTGTCGTTATTTATTACATTTTTTTTCACTTAATTTGATTTCGGCCTGGCAGTCTTGAACTACACTTAAAAATCAATTATAAAACGAATTTAATGTTCTTTAATTAATTCATTTAAGTACATCCATTGACTTTATTTCTTTTATGAAGATATAACTTCTTTTTGTTTTCAATGAATGTAACAATTAATTAGGGTACTATAATAAGATTTTTATTCTGGTTACCTTTCACTAATTAATATCATGAGTGTTTCACTTTACTGAGGGAAAAAAAAAAACTTTAGATTTGAAGCATTATAACATTTATGTCTCTGTCAAAGTTAATTGATTGAACTGCCTTGTGCTTGAGGGAACGTGTTTGTGGGGTTAAAACGTAAAAGTCAGCTTCGAAATCCGAAACATGGACTCCATCCATCCATGCATTCGAACCTTTTCTCCGATAATTTTGCTCTTCATGGTTACTTCTGTCGCAATCAACCCTAACACTATATTCTTTAGGATTGGATTCATCTTAACATGTTTGAAAACTTGATTATCATAATTTTTTTGAAAGAACCACATGAATTGAACATTCAGAAAATGATAATGATATTTTCACACATCATTTACGTATTATTCTGAATATTATTCTTTTATTAGTATATGATAATATTTATAATTAATATTAATCATAGAGTAATTTTGAATCAATAAAAAAAAAATAAAGGGAAAGTATCATTATCCATGAGAAAATCCAACCACCAAAATTTCAGTGCATTAGTTTGTGGGGGCAAAACATCCTCGATAGCTTGTTGTGTAGGAGAACACGTACGAGATCACAGCTGTCTGCTGCAAAGGAAGATAAATGATCTGCTTCCACAACGCGCCACCTCTTTATTGGTCCACACTGCACCACCCACCAAAAATAACAAAAAATGGACAATTTCGAATTTTCAATTAACTATGACTGTTTAATTATAGTATTTATATTCTATTTTTACATTGAATAATAATATTAATTGTGTGTTGGGGAACAGTTTCGGAGCTGGGTCCGGAGGATTCGGGGAGGAACATAGTGGAAATAATATTCAAATCGAGCTGGTTGAAGAAGGATAATCCCATATGCAAGATCGAACGGATACTAAAAGTGCACAATACCCAACGCACCATCCAACGGTTCGAGGAGTGCAGGGACACGGTAAAGAACCGTGCGCTGGGCAGCACCAAGAAAAACCCCAGGTGCGCAGCTGACGGCAACGAGCTCTTGCGGTTCCACTGCACCACCTTAACGTGCGCACTGGGCGCACGTGGGTCATCCTCGCTGTGCGCCTCCGTACCCGGCTGCGGTGTCTGTACAATCATCAGGCACGGTTTCCAAGGCAGCGGCGGCGGCGAACACGCGAAGGGAAAGGGCGTGAGGACCACCGCAAGCAGCGGTAGGGCACACGACTCCGTCGTGTGCGGCGACGGCACGCGGAGGGCCATGCTGGTGTGCCGGGTGATTGCGGGGCGCGTGAAGCGCGTGGCGGAGGACACGCCGCCGTCGGAGGAGGAACACGTGTCGGTTGCGTCATATGATTCTGTAGCCGGGTACGCTGGAATCTACTCGAATCTCGAGGAGTTGGTTGTTTTCAATCCAAAGGCTATCCTTCCTTGTTTCGTGGTTATTTACAAAGTGCCTTCGTGTTAAGGAAACACACAAAAAAGAGAAAATGTTTCTATGATCGTAGTAGTACTGTATATTTAAATTTCTCCTTCAATTTTCACAACTCTACGAAATAACAATGAATAAGTTACTAGTTATTGGTAATTGTATAGTTCAGTTACAAGTTGATAACTAGTAATTTATTGATCGTTAATTATATGGGGTTGTGGAATAGTGAAAATGTAAAGAACATCATGGTAACTGAATCATGGTTCTTGAGTTATGGAATTAGAATGTTGTAATGTACTTTCTGCTGTTTCTGCTATTTCTGCCATGCACACGCATGACCATCTAATTATGGATGTGGAACCCAGTTTGATTAGTTACTTTTTCTTGCCATGAGTTTTCTAAGTTTATATATTCTCACATGATCTTGTGCTAATGTAGAATGTTGTTTTCTATACGCAACAACACTTAATTAAGAATGTATGAGTTTATGGAACAATACTAGCATTTGAGGACATTTTGTGCTTTAATTAAATTATAGTAATGTGATTATGTTATGTCAATGTGTTAAATCTATGGTTATAGGAGTAATTAGATGAAGAAAATGGAGGATTAATGTGAGGGAGACAATGCATATAAAGCATTAAAACATTGCTCTCTTAGCAGGACCAGTAATAATTAGGAAGTCCACGCTTTTATTTTTCTTTTAGTTTTCTACCTATAAACAAGAGCAAAATGTCTTTCCCCAAAATAAAATGATTAGCATTGGTAACGGTGCAATTAGAAAATGTTACTTCCTAAGTTTTCAAAGGAGTGAAATTTGAATCTCAACTCTCTGAAATCACATGGGTAAGTGATTTGTTTCTCATTTTCATACCCATCAAGTAAATATTATTTAAACAATGTTTAGAATCACAAATTTATTTTTCATTTATACACCAAATGAAAAAATTAAATTTAATCATTTAAAATTAGAACGAAACGAACTTACTTTTTATCTACCAAATTTAAAATTGAATTTGTTTGCATTTATAATTTCAACAAAATTGTTAAATTAATCATTTTATTCCAAACAGGTTAAATTTGATTAAAGAATAATCTTTTTATACATTATTTCGTATTTATTAACCTTTATGACATTTGGGTATAATAATGCCGACAAAGGGCCGATTTTTTTAAAATTATAGAAATTAAAAAATAAATCTTAAAATATTCTAAAATAATAAGACGTAGTCTTTCTTTGTCAACTTTGTTCATTATCACCATATAAACTTTTATTTTTGTCGTGGTTGCAAGAATTTCTTCTTCGAAGGGGAGAATCTTTTATTAATTATTTGAAGAATTAGAAGCATCATTTAAGAGTTGAGTGAGACACAATGATGATGATGGTCAACAAATTAAGGAGGTAGAATTGTTGTATTAAGCATAATAATTGAAAGAATAAGAAAAGGAAAAAATGAGAAGAGGAGCAGGTTGGGTCGTGATCTGTTTGGGTTGTCATTCTCTCAGCAACACTTTACTGAGCAAAGCATGATGAAGAACAATGCTTTTCTATTCCTTTTTTTGTTCCTTTTTGAAGGCATCTATTAGGGTTGGTTCATTGGAGAACAACACAAGATGATAATGATGGTGATAATTGCAGACACATGCACCAGCACATGGATATTTTTACTGTTTTTTTCTCTGTCTTTGTGTGATTGTATTTTGGGACAAGCCATGCATTCCAAACACAGGACTTTCCCACCGAATCTAACATCCCACAAGGTCTTGCTAGAGGAGTAAGTATATATGTATCATTTTGTTGCTTCCATTTTCTTAATCATTAATTAAAACTAAGTTTAAAGTTGTAGTGCTTTTCCACACCAAAAACGACAAATTTAGGGTTTTTGGGTTTCATATTCTTACCATTTATAATCATTCTCAAAAGCTATAGCCTCTTTAGAGAAAAATTGGTTTTTACTCTATACATTTTTAATCCCATTAAAAAAAAATACTTTGTATTGTACATATAATTAATCATCTCTCAATATTTTCCGAATTACAGAACTAAAGAGTTCTTGTTCCTTAATAAGAGAGAACTAAAAGGATTTTTGGAACATAAAGTTCTTCTAAAAATGCTAATTTTTGAATATGTACAACTTTTTTCATTTTATAAATGTTTTTCTTTCTTTGGATTGTAAAATTAATTAAATTTCATGATAACTGGTCATATAAAAATTATATTTAGAATGTTGAATATTAACGATACTTGATGTCCGTATGATTACTCCTACAGATTGAGCGAGCAGGGTTAACTTGCTACAAAGACCGGTTAGTCATGTTTTTGGGACAATCAAGTGACCATAAATTTTAAAGAGCTTTAACTACAATTTATAATTCAGTTTACATGTAAAGTGTACTTATTATGTATCGTGCTAATCACAAACTTATTTTAAAACCTATAAATATGAATTAAAAGTATAAGAAGGTATCCGCTCACACGGTTTAAAATTGAAATTTCAAGAATTTATGAGAACTTCACTATAGAAATCTAGAGCAACGTTGAGTGAGTGATCTAGAGAAAAAATGTGTATCAATGTGTTGATTGTGATCACATTTTTGAATTTTTTTCAAACAAACTTGTAACAAACAATGAAGACAAGTGGTTGGGAGAATTTCTTCTTACAAATGGTAGCTTTTTTATTCATACTTAAGCTAAATAATTGTAGTTATAATTACGTATATAATAATTTTTATGATACTAATAAAATACTAACTAATATTTTAAAATTTGCAATCTTATGTTAATGATGTAAAATATGTTGATTATATCGTGTAAAATTCTTCAGAATGTTTGTTCTCTCTTCTTGTATTAAAAAAAATGTTTCCTTAGTGTGTTGTTTAGAACCTAAACATATATACGTGAGGAAATTATTTTAAAATCACATACATTTTATTTATTTATAAATATTAGGTTTAACTATTTTTTTAATTTCCTAAAAAAATACTATATCCTTACTAAGTTTCAATATTTCATTGGATTTGGACGCCAGCAAGTTTTTATTTGGTTATGGGCTCAAAGTTTGGTTGGCCCATCAAGAGGAAGAATGAGTGGAATACTCGGGCTTTATCATCCGCAGCCCAGCATTACAAAAGACCAGAGAAAAAAAAAATCTGAATACTTACTATATAGTCCAGTTTTTTAATTTTTTTTATCGGCCTTTGATATATGAATGCACTTTGATATTTTATTTTTTTAAGTAAAGATACATTAATTTCTAAGTCTATCAATGTAATAAAATGTTTTACCCCACAATGAAAATCTTTGCAGTGGCATTATCCTTATATAAAATTCAAAGCATTCAATAAATCTTATTAATCGTATATAGAGAAAATTGTAATCACTTCTGTCTATGATATCAGATTATATTCGTATGTTTTTGGTTTAAATATTTCACTTTTAATTTATTTCCCTCTTTTGTAAGTTTTTCTTAGATTTATAAGTATGATTAACATTGTTCTAATAATAATATTAATTAATAACAAAAATAAGCCGTGTTTAACTAATGCAAAAGTTAAAACATAACCGTTATGATGACTGAAATTGGTTCATCATCAAGTGAAGGAGAGAGAGAGAGAGAGAGAGAGCAAACAAGGGACTTCAATTACTGCTGTGTTTTTTTTGGTCACATAAAGAATGCGTTGGATCAGCAAAAAAGAGAAAAACAAGCATGATGTCCGTTACAGTCACTGCCGCCACTTGCTTCGCCGCAGGCTCCTACTTTTCGCGGTTGCCACGGCGGAGCTCCACGGTGGCTCTCCGATCTGACGTGTCAACTACAGCAACGAGAATATTGACGGAATTGAAACACGAGTGTGCCACTCCTCTCCCCCTTCTTCAGCATGTGGCCAAAACCATGTCCGATGATATGCGAGCTGGGCTTGGGCTTGGGCTTAAGCCCGGGCTTCCCATGATACCCACTTATGTTGAAAATCTTCCCACTGGGTATGTTATGTTATTCGTCAAGGTTCTAGACAATATCTATATGGCATGTTAATCATTTAGGATTGAGCTAAACTTATATTGGGATCGCCAGTGCTGTTATTAATGATTTGATGTGTGTTGTGTTGGATTGTGACATGTAAGGAATGAGAAAGGGTTGTTCTATGCCTTGGATCTTGGTGGAACAAACTTCCGTGTGATGAGGGTGCAGTTGGGTGGGAAAGATGAACGTGTCATCGACACTGAGTTTGATCAAGTTTCTATACCACAGGATCTCATGTCTGCTACATCAGAAGTAACTAACTAAGTCATTTATTTGCATAATATATGATGATCATTTTGCTTTTCGCAAAATGTCGCCATGTTTAAGTAGTGCTTTCAAATCTATAATTTGTATGTTCCCATGTAGCGTATGATATTTTGTTATATGTAAACTTGCCCTTGATCACTCACTCAGGACATTTCTGCTATTTGATTTTAGAACACTTATTTCGGAAACAATTTCTTAGAAAATCAGAAACTAGAGATCATGGTACATATATAGTTATTATAAAAGTCACGATGATAGGAATAGCTTTTAATCTGTCAGATTATTTTTTCTCATCAAACAGATGCTGAGTTTCATTGCAGGAGCTGTTTGATTTCATTGCTTCAGGGCTTGCAGAATTTGTGTCAAAGGAGGATGGTAGGTTTCATATCTCACCGGGAAGAAAGAGAGAGATTGGATTCACGTTTTCATTTCCTGTGAAGCAGACATCTATTGATTCTGGCATACTAATCAAGTGGACAAAGGGTTTTGCAGTCTCTGGAACAGTATGCATTTATCTACCTTTCCTGAGTGCAGAACTATTCTCCAATCTCTATTATTTAACTTGGTGTGCATTCATTCAGAGAAAAACTTCAAACAAAACGAACATAACAGTTGCCTTGCCACTATATTTAAAAACAAACGATAAATTTTAATACAAGGGCACTGTGCATTATGAGGGGCAATGTAAGTTGTGTCATTTAATCAGTACCATTAACTACAGTTTTATGTTTTGGTATAGTTAAATGGTAACTGAAATATATTAACCCAATTCTAGCATGGCTGAAACTTCAAACTACTTACACAGGCAGGAAGAGATGTGGTTGCTTGTCTGAATGAGGCAATGGAAAGACAGGGAATAGATATGCGAGTTTCTGCTCTGGTATGTTGTTTTGATGTCAATAGTTTTATAGAAGTTCAAGAACATAACCAAAACAGACTGATCCAATCATGAATTGTTATATAATATAATTCAAATTTTGTTGCTTCTTTGGTTATTTACTTTAAAATTCATATATGGAATCTAATTATACAATGTGTCAATTTGTCAAAATTAAACTCAAAGTGCAAACCTATAGACTGGTGCTGTAATTTTAGAAAATGGGTACCTAATAGGTGAATGATGCTGTGGGAACATTAGCTGGAGCAGAATACTGGGACAGTGATGTTGTGGCTGCTGTCATTTTGGGCACCGGAACCAATGCTTGCTATGTTGAGAAGATCAGTGCCATTCCTAAGTTACAGGGCCATGCCTTTTCTTCTGGCAAAATGGTTAATATAGACTTCATTACTCTCCTTTTCTTCATATTAATGCTATGGATGAAGAATATCATCTCAATATGAGCAAAGCATTCCTTGATTCAGATCATTAGCACTGAGTGGGGAGCTTTCTCAAATAGTCTCCCTTCAACCGAGTTTGACAGGGAAATGGATGCTGCTACCATCAATCCAGGGGAGCAGGTAACTTTTGAAACATCTTCTCTATTATTTAGATGTTCTTCTGACAAAGTAGCAAGTAGAAGAGTCACTGGTTCTCTTCACATTACTTTGCAGATCTTTGAAAAGACAATCTCAGGACTGTATCTAGGCGAAATTGTTAGACGAGTGTTACTGAAAATGACTGAAGAGGGTGGTTTGCTTGGCAAATTTGTCCCACAAAAACTATCTACACCTTTCATACTCGGGTAAATTTTATTTCAGTTAAAAATCAGAGGTGAAATCATATGACAGTCACTCTGTTCACGTAGTTCTAATTCCAGTTTACCATTTCTAGTTTTCTCTCAATTATTCCTTCTCCAAAGTATATATATTAATGCATCCCAATTTTCATAGTTCATTCTTTGCATCTAGTAACTCTACACCTTCATATCATATACATTAACACTGGTTAAGGTATATTTTTGCCTTAAGACTCTTGAGCTATATTCTAACTGAAATATGCCTTTATATAAACTTAACAGAACCCCAGATCTATGTGCCATGCAGCAAGACTATTCTGGCGACTTACATGCAGTTGGGTCCCTCCTCTATGATATATTAGGGGTAAAAATTTCTTGTCCTAAACTTGATGAAAATGCAGTTTAAGCACATGTTCCATAACTCAACATTACCAAGTTACTAACAGATAATTTTTTTCATGGATAAAGAAAGAAGATGGTAATTTCCCAAGAAAACTATAATAGTAGTATAAAGAAGCACCATTTGGTTATTTTACAATCCAAATATAAAACTCATTCTCTCGATAGTGTTTCTTTGAATTAACTCTTCAAAATTTAATTTATTTAAAAGCTTAAGGAAAATGGAGAAAAAATGTCCTTGTGCATCAGACTTTCAAGATGATGAAGAGTTATGATTATATTATTATGTGTTTCTGTTTTGCTGACACTGGCTGATTCTCTTCAGGCTGAATCCAATTTAAGTGAAAGAAAAACAATTTTAGAGGTTTGTGAGACTATTGTAAGGAGAGGAGGGAGGTTAGCTGGTGCAGGAATTGTGGGGATTCTACAGAAAATGGAAGAGAATGAGAGAGGTCTCATATTTGGCAATGGGAACAGAAGTGTTGTTGCCATTGATGGGGGCTTATACGAAAATTATCCTCAATACAGGACTTATTTGCAAGATTCAGTGAAAGAGCTGCTAGGGACAGAAAAATCAAACAATGTGGTGATAGAACATACAAAAGATGGATCTGCCATAGGAGCTGCTCTGTTGGCCGCTTCAAACTCCATCTACCAACAACACTTATAGTATTCACTCTGACTCTGCTCGAGGATTTATTTATTTTTCATTTGTAGTATTGAAATTTGAACTTTATGTAAATTATTCCAGTGTCTTCTTCTTAGTTTAAATATTAGTATAGTTTTTTTTTCTTCATGAATACCAGTTTTTAACAAAATAATCCAATTCAATAAAAAGAAGAAGCAAAGTTTAATGAAGAGTTATTTCTACCAAAAAATGTATTTAAACTGTCAAAACAATTTAATCTAGATTCAGTACAATGTCCTTCAAATAATTTCTTGGTGTACTATGTATTATGATTCAGTGGCTTGATACTAAAATGTATACATTTAATATGTTTTAGTAAGGTTATAATTTATAATAGCTTTTAAGCAAAAAAGAAAAGAATCTCAATAGTAGTAAGACACATGAAAAAAATAAAAATAAAGAACTTCTGTAAAAGTCATAGCAGTTATTGTAAAAAAAAAAAAGTAAGGAACTTGTTCTTTTAAAACAAATTAATTTAATTTTAATATTTTTATCTACATTTGTCAAAATTTCTTTTGTCTGTTCTTATTTGGTACTTGTTACTATAGGGACCTAAGATATTTATCCATCTAATATTAAATATTTAGACAAAAACTTTAAAACTAAAAAATGATAAAAAAAAATTGCTTAAAATGACCAAAATCAAAATTTACATGTTTTACAGTAATAAAACAACAATTTTAGATTTTAAAGGAAAGAGAGCTATTTTATTATAAAAACTAAAATAACATTTTCCTCCCTCTAAATTTAAATTATAAAAAGGAGATTATATAAAAATGTAAATTATTTGAAATGTTTATTCGAAATTAATTTGAATGTTCAAACTTCAAAGAAAGTCAAGTATGGGCAAAACCCTTGTCTCTCTCGTCTGCGTCATTACACGCTAGCAGCATCGAAAAAACAAAATAAAAATAACATAGAGAGAGTTTCAAAGTAAAGTCGTTGGTATGATCATCTTCTTCGTCTCTCGCATTTAGATACATTGCACAATTCACCCCTCTCTGAAACCCTAATTCATCGTCGCAAATGGTAAATTTCTCATACTAATACTCGCTTTCATTCCAATTTTGAATTTCGTTTTTGTAAATTGTTGTACCCTTTTCGTGTTCGCAGATCCGATTCATTCTGTTGCAGAACAGACAGGGCAAGACTCGTCTTGCCAAATACTACGTTCCTCTTGAGGATTCCGAGAAACACAAGGTCGAATACGAGGTAACAACAACACGATTCCACCTCTTATTCGCACAACTAACAATGCCTAAACCTAATTTTCACCTCAATTTTTTCAGGTTCATCGCCTCGTCGTAAACAGAGATCCTAAATACACTAATTTCGTCGAGGTCAATTTTCTCTCCGCCATTTTGATTATCATGTAATTTGTTGTTTGTCTGTTTATTGATTGATGTTATGGAACTGTGATGAGGTTCTGGTTCGGTCGCCCTTAGGCTGGCTGAATTGTTACAACGTTTTTGTCTGTCGGTGTTCTTACCGTTTGATGGTAACGTGTCTTGCAGTTTCGTACGCACAAGATAATATACAGGCGATACGCAGGCTTGTTTTTTTCACTCTGTGTTGATATCACTGATAATGAATTGGCATATTTAGAGTGCATTCATTTGTTTGTGGAAATACTGGATCACTTCTTCAGCAATGTGTGTGAACTTGATTTGGTTTTTAACTTCCATAAGGTTTGATTTTCATCTTATTTTCCCTCTACAATTGTGATCTTATTTTCTTTGCTTGTTGTAGTTTATTTTCAGTAAAATAATTGTGTGACTGTTTATGTGGATGTAGGTGTAGTTTATTTTCTAGTCTCTGTATTGCTATTAATTGATTTCTTCTGCTGCGTATATTCTTGAGCTTATCTTAGAATATTAACAAACCATGCTATTAATTGATTTCTTCTGCTGCGTATATTCTTGAGCTTATGTTACAATATTAACAAACCATACCCGACAATAATCAGTATGCTACATTGATTATTTAGCTGCACTAATCAATATGTAACACTATAAATTAATGTCTAAAAAGGGGTCTCAGACAGGATTACCTCATACTTGTAGAAAACCGAAGAATATAATCAATATGTAATGTCATCGTTTATATACATCAACATCCTCTGTTATCTGGTGGATGTATGTATGTATGTATGTCTGTTATAATGATTTTTACTGATCTTTGTTTTGTTTTTCTTTCTAAGTACAGTTCATGGTGGTTTAGTGTTTGGACTGTAATAGTAGTTATTGGCCACCATATTGAACGTATTTTCTTCCTTGAGATTATTATTACTATTTTTGATCGCTTACTTACTCATGTAATTTACCTGTTTGTCTTGAAGGTCTATCTTATACTTGATGAATTCATTCTAGCGGGAGAACTGCAAGAAACAAGCAAGAAGGTATGCATTATTTTGGTTACTAAGCACTTGATGTGTGGCTGCTGCTTTAAGGTTTAAGCCGTGTTGTTATACACTATGATTTCAGGCATAGTTGTCTACTTCTATAACTTCTTCCTACACATTTCTCCGCTTATGAAAATGCTGTTTTTGGTGTAATTGTTTCGACATGGCTATGAAGTCAGTGGAACAGAAAACCTCAATTCGATAACAAACCTGTTTTTGTGCTCGCAGGCTATCATTGAGAGAATGGGGGAATTGGAAAAACTGGAGTGATACATTAATTTTCTGCAATCGTAGCAGTTTGGAGGTTTCGATGACTTGCTTTTGCCCTCGGCGTAATTCTTGCATTTCAATTTGTGATACAGAATTTTGAAAATATTTTTTCTTGAGCCGTGTATTCAGTAGCCTTTTTATGTCTTTTTATGTTTATATTTGTAAGACATTAATCAAATCCGGGTTTTCAATAGCCTTTCTTTTATTGTCGATTTCTATTATGTATTTTTTAAGAAAAATCTATTTGCTCGTCGTGACAGTTTGTAAAACACTTATGGAATATAACTGGACAATTGCAGTGTATAAGCAATGAAAATCGATTCACTTTGTTGGTAGGGATGAACCATCAGGGAACAGATATTGGTGTTTTATTTTCAGTTAGATGGTGCTAGTGTCCTGCAAAATGAAAAATGATTAGGGGGCAATCCTTCTAAGTTTGGTTGGGGGATATCTTAGCGCAAATAAAAAGAGTTCTATGTTACTTTTAATATGAAAGGTGAAGCTCTAGAAGCTGCCCGTGTAGAAATATAAAACAATGAATCGTAGTACTGATGTTGGTCATGACTTTACAATCGCATTGACAGCCAGATTGTTGCACTAGTTGGGAGTGTGTCTCTGGTTTCTTCATATAATGAAGGGGGATGATGAAGGTCTAGTCCATTTGTCTTGGAAGGGTGCAAGGAGCTGCTTCTGTTGCGCAGGTATTGAAGAAATCTTAGATCCCAACGTATCTTGTGATGCAGAGGAACAGGGAAGAATGGCTTGGGAACATGGATTCATTGCAGAAGAGTCATGCCTTCCACTTTGCCAATTAGGAAATTGGGTCCTCATTATGTTGAAATTTACTGTGGACCTACTTTGTTCTGCTTGTTGCAACCCCCAAAAGCTTCGGTGATCTTGTTTATGTGAGAGCGTTGAACTATAATTAGTTCCACATAACGGGTTACCAAAATAATGAGGTTGCTGCAACCGAACCTGCACTTAATTAAAGCATTGCGTGACGATACTAGCAGGACAATAAGAGTGCATATTTATGAGATATTAAATTGCACGCTAGTTTGTTCAATTCATTACTAGCAATAAACTTTAGGCACCTCATTTCATATAGATAATAACATTAAACTATTTTTACCAAAGTTGGACCCTAGATTTCCGAGCCTATTTTATTGGATTAATGATACTTTAATAACGTTGCTCTTGCAACAAAAGAGATATTTAATACCTGTGGTCCTGCTACAGAAAGCTGATCAAGGAAAGAAGTGGAGGCATACTGACTCTGAGCTACAGGAATTGGCATGACCACCCCATGCTGCTGTGCTAGTGACTGAAAATAAGGCATTTGCAATTTTGATAATGGTTCCAACCTACTTCCAATTTTGTTATTATTATTATTGTCGGCCTTTAACCCATTACTTCCTGCTGACAAGGACAAGAAGTTGAAATTCTGCATAATAAGGATAATCATTAGTGCATGAGGAAGAGGGGTGGCATCATCACCAAAATTAACCTTAGGCTTACTTGCTTTTGAGGGCCATAAACCACAGGTGTTGGAGCAGACTGTGATATCTCTCGATAATGACATTGCTGCTGGAGAATAATATTCTTACTCTCATTGGGATTCGTCACAGTAGAAGTAACTCCATTTTTCATTCCGTTTAAGCTGTGCGCTTGTAAAAGAACTCCACGCTTTGATCCTTCATGTGCTCTCGGTTGATGACAGTCAAAAAGCCTAGTTTCTTTGATAACCTGTCTTTTTGGCATCTCTAAACTCTTGATTATATGACTGATGTGAATATGAGCTGCACACTTCTTCCATGATCTCTTGGGAATAAAACCCTGCATGGTTCGGTATTGGCAACAATAAATTGTTGTTTGAGTGGAATGTACACAATTTAGGATCAAGAGAATTTAACATAATAGTGTGTAAGTCAAACAAAAACAGCAGTGATAGTAAATTTGTTAGTCCTTACTCTCCCACTTGACGAACAAGCTGAAGTTTCCATCAAATCCAGTTTGGAGGCTCGGATTGCAGCTTCAAGCCAATCAGGAGCTTTAATAGCCGAAGACCTTGGAAAGAAAAACAAAATTATCAGAATTGGGACAAACAGTAATGAAGGTACCTAACTAGGCGAAAATGAAGAATGAAAGAAACTTTACTGAAGATAAGCCTGGCTAGTTGGTGCCAGTGGAGACAAGCCTGGCCACAATGCAAGGCCTTCTGGAAAAAAATAAAAGAAGTTCGAGAATCAGCAAAATTAAGGAAAAAACTTTTCGCCTATACTTTAGTCATCAAAATGAGATCAGCCATATCAAAAGGGGCATTTGATCTTCGAGAATGAGGGAGCATACCGTTTCCTTTTTGTTCCTTGATCATATGCTGTTGCTTGCAATCAACGTCTCTGGCCTAAAAGCAAGCCAATAATACCAAAAATACAAGTGTACCAGCTCAGAAATCAGGTTATGGTAGGACCTTATAAACTGTAAAAGTTGAAATGTTCATCACCTCAAATTCCACGTGTGGTTTCCTCTCAACTTGAGAAATCCTTGATTGTCTGGGCATATTTAATCTGCAATATGATGATGAAGCATGTCAATACAAACAGACAAAGGACTTGAAAAATAGAGATATTTCAGAATGTAACAAAAAAATTACCCACCCCAT
Organism: Vigna mungo; assembly: GCA_036885675.1. NCBI lineage: Eukaryota > Viridiplantae > Streptophyta > Magnoliopsida > Fabales > Fabaceae > Vigna > Vigna mungo. The sequence continues at coordinate 185,438 of CP144689.1, forward strand.
TGCTAGACTTAACTCAGAGTCGTGCAATGCAATTCTGTTGCCATTTTCACTCTTAACAATCACACTAGGCATGTTCTGGTTATTTATTGTCCGAGAAGTGCATTGAGATGGCATCAAGGGCGTCGTACTCTCAGGAAAATCAGGCTGCTGTTGTTCTTGACCAACATCTGCATTCAAACAACTTTTTTTTGAAGATTCTACAGGCGAACTCTCATGACCATAAGCGCTTGCACCCTGAATAGTTGCTGAGGCTAGAATAGAATCTATGACAAAATGAATAATAAGAGAGCGAAAAAGATTGAGTATATATTTTTACAAGTATCCCAGATAAGGGAGAGAATGAAAAACAACCTTCCAGAGCAAGAGCAGCACTAGAATTATCCTCCGAGTTTTGCAAAACTGATGAGTTATCTGGCAAAGATTCCCCTTCTAGTTCCTTATTATTGTGATTGGAGCCATTGTCAGGGAACATTCCAGCCAAAGCATAGAGAGTCTCAGCAACCTCTTCCTCATCTTTTGTGATGGGCCCAGAAACAACTTCTCTTGGGGTCCATTGTCGTCTTATTCCTTGTTTCTGCAAAAGCATAAAATTCCAAGCAAAAGGTGAAGGAACAGAAAATGCTGAGAAATTAAACCAACAGAGCAAAAGTGTCAAGTTTTGAAACTGGCAAACACAGCCCACAGATGTCTTACTTACAACACTCACTTTGGACTTCTTTACACTATCCTTTTTGAGAGATTCTATTCCATCCACCTTATTCTTCACCTTTTCTGAATCAAGTAACATGGATTCGCGACCCCGTTTCTTCGTAGCTATGTAATTTCAAAATACAAAACAAAAAAATCATAATATTTTTAGCAAACAATATTTTTTCCCCACTTTCTACACAAGATTGCATGCAGAAGAAGTAAACTATTTGGTCAATTAAAAGCTTATAGTATATTAAAATATCAGTGGAACTAAAACGATTGCAATAATTCACGAGTAAAAGAAAAAGACCAAAACCAAATCCGTAGTCCAACAATTGCAACAAACAAACAGATAAAAAGAAAAGGAAAAACAAAAGCGCTTCTCGCTCAGACTCTAATCCAAAATCAACAATCGAAGAGAATTACAGAGGAAAATGCATATTATGAATACATTAGAAACGCTGGGTTTCGAATTTGAAACTCACGCACCTGAACGTAGCTTCCGTGGAACAGAGGCACCGTTGCAGTCATTAAAAAACTGTCAAATCATTCAGAGTAGAGAAAGAACCAAACACAAGAAACTCTTCAGTGAGAAAAATATCCCCGAATTAAAAAGTAAGCAAATAAATAAAAAATAAAAACCCACTTCCTTATATGCTTTTACTATCAATTTTACATTCAAAATGAAGTTTCAATTCTCAATAATCTATATAATAAAATTTCGTCAAAAATAATGTGCTTATCCAGATAAATAAAGTTCTGATTCTGAATGAAAAACACACGAAAACGCAACACGTAAGTTTCTTTCGGCGATTCTACCAGAAAAAAAAATTGAAATATACTTCTCTAAAATAGTTTCCAAGTAAACTAAAATTATCTTCCAGAAAAATTAATTAGAGATAAAGTTTGTATAAATTAGTGTAGAATAAAATAATTTTAACCTTTGTTTTGTTCAACTTAAATTTCGTTTATGAAACTCTACTTGGAAAAAAATCATACAAAATCAGGCACGAAACAGAATATTAAGCACATAACAAGAAGAAGATACATTTCTATGAAGCTTGAATCTCTTGGTGGTGGCAATGAGAGCCGAAGAAGAGTCACGTGTTTGTTGTTGCTGTTGTTGTTGAGAGACATGGCAACTCATTTGAAAGCTCGACGACGCCGTTCCCACCGCACTCAAGCTTCTCACCTTCTCCTTCTTCAATTTCTCCGAGAATCGAAGGTCTCCGCGGCTGAAAACTACGCCGCACAAACCAAAATAGGTAAGAACGCAAGGAAACAAGAGAGAAAAACGAAGAACACAAAGCGTTATCTGCAAACTCTTCGTTATCGTAAAAGATTAAGAAAAAAAAAAGAAAAAAGAGACAGGAATAACGACAAACGTAAAATAGGTTTTGTCTGGTAGCGCAGAAAAAGTTGGTGCTGTGTAATTTACCAGCGAGGAGGTTGTGTTTGTGCTTGTGCTTGTGTCGTCGCTTGTTCGTGCTTGAGAACACACTGCTTCCACGCCTCACGTTTCGCGCTTTGTCCATTTCTCCACGGAAAAATAACAAACAAACAACAAGAGCTACAATAATAACAATAATAATAATAAGTTATAAGTTATAGAATAATATCATAACGATAATAGCGATAAGTGAAAGAGAAGGTTGAGTGGTATGGAAGGTGTTTGATGTAATGTCCGGTGAAGTTGAAGTTGAAGTGGAAGGGTTGAGAGAGACAAAAAGGAAGTGAGATTGTACGGTGCTTACTTGTTTACATGTTAAAACTACAAACACAGTGGTTGGTTTTGGCTTTTGGTTTTTGGTTTTTGGTTGAGTTCAGTGGAAAAGAAGGCAGAGAAAGTAATTGGTGCCTCGTGTTCAGAGAATCAGGTTCTTTTTTTAAGTAAAGGTATGTGGCAGAGCAAAACACACCCAAAAGTCAGAAGAAGAGTGCCAAAGATCTAACCACCAATAAAAGGCAACAAAATTTCAGATTTATGGTTCTTAACAATTTTATTTAGTTATCATTACCAAAAAAATTAAACAAAATGGGTCAAGAAATTAATGTTGGAGACATTAATTTCATGCTATGACTATGGAGATGGTTAAATGAGCATGGAAATTGTAGGGTAGGGTTGTAGGGAAAACATGAATGGATTACTTAAAGAAGAAGAAAAAAATAAAGTGTAAATTTTGTGACATATTAATTCATTGTTACTTTATACCGGATGTTAAATAGATGTAAAAGTGTTTTATTTTATCATTATTTTGATATAAAAAAATAATGAAATAGAAAAAATAAAAAGAATAATGATATTTTGATAACATATTTTTAACTATATTTTAATATCATTTACGTGTTATTTTGTGATTGGTTCAAGATTATTATACAGTCAATAATAATAATTATAAACACTGGATTAATAACAAAATGATACATGATGCTAAAATAATTTAAAAGCATCATTATCCAAAAAGAAAAAAGAAAATAAGAAGATTGAAAATGTTGATGGTAAGTTTTGATTGAACATTGAAGTGTGAGAAATGATTCCATGGAAAAAAGAAGGAGGCTTTGGGTTTAGGGATTCTTCTTCTTTAATCCGATAGGTAGTTACCTAAGTCTTTTCAATGTTGTCTCATTAGGATTTCAAATTCGCTTCTTTTTTGGTTTTGCTTTATTTTGCACTTTTCTGCTTTTTTATTTTATTTTATTTCAATTTTAATTATAATGATAAAAAAAAGTTAATTATCAAAATATTCCTTGTACAACGTTATTCACTAAAATATTCTCTTTTTTCGTCAAGAGAAACTGCCCAATTGCGTGGATTTATTTTTGTTTGATAATGGGGAGAAGTTACTTTTAGCATGTTCAGATACTTTTTTTAATAGAAAAAAAATCTATAAATTAAAATTATTTTGTAAGAAATTTGATTGTATGATTTTTAAATTTTTATTTTTAGCTTATACCTAAACTATATTTTGTTTATTTTTTCCTTAAATTTTCATCAAAATCGTTCCGAAAAATTTACAGATATTCCACGCTAACTACTTATATGAACCATTTGTGGTGATTTTTCAAGGTTTATTAAGGAGTTTTAAACGTCAGGAAACTTTCTATCAATAAAATAACATAAGAAATTGTCAATGTTAGAAAGTTTTCGAGCTGAAGTCAATTTTTGAATATCTTAAAAGAAAATTAAAATTAAAAATAATTAAATTTAAATGATTTTTAATATATGTTTGTTTTCTCTATTTTGGAAGATGAATGTTGGAATCATTTTTATACAACTATACTCATCCTTTATCATAAGTAATTTTACTTAAGCTAATATGAATAATCTAAGAAGTCTCTTTTTAATCATTTCGAAATTCAAACTTGATATCATTTATTAAAATGAACTCACTTACTTGAAGGTTAATTTTCACTCATAATTCAATTAAGAGCATTTATAAGATCAACGAGATATTTAAGAAAAATTAGGTATAGAAGTTACATTATACCATTATCGAAAGTACTGGTTACCCGAACCCTTTGATTTGGTCCCTGCACTTTGAAGCTTCTTATGGGCTTTTTCCTTCTGCACCTCCATAATTTCTAAAATAATCATTTTACTTTTATAAAAGTGACTTCCCAAATATTCATTTAAAAAATCTTCTTATAACAAAAATGATGTAATATAACAATGAAGGTACTTTAGTCTTTTTCTTTTAATATGAGATGCAGTTAGTAATGATGGAGGTGCAGGGAAAAATTATATCTTAAGTTCGACCATTGGCCCTAAATATAGAAGCCGGGCCCAATTTGACTTTGGACTTCAACTTTTTTTTGTCCAAACTTCATTTTGTTATTGGGTTACAATAGACACACACAAAAATTCACACTTACATTTTATTGATAAATAAAACACATATTTTTACAAATTAAATTTGACATAAATGAACCATGTAATCTAAAATTTGTTTATTTATTCTCTATACTATAATTATTTATTTGTTGTATATAACAAATTTCCATAACATGGACACATACGTTGTTTATTCTTTACAAAAAAGAATACACTTTTGATTACTTTAGAAATCTTCAACACTTTTATAATCTATACCTTGAAGGAAAGAAAAAGGGACCCACTTTAATGGAATATATTACTTTTAAAGAGGCTAATAAATACAACAACACTTCTCTCATTTAACTCTTCCATGCAACTATGGCTATAAATACAACTACACTTTTTCTCTTCATTCTCATCTTCAAAACTCGCCTACAAGTCATGGCCATTTTCAAGGCTCTTCTATTTTCAATTCTCATTTCTCAAATCATCGTGATTCTCGTGGAATCGGATACAATGGTAAACCTAAACGTTTTCCTTTAATATATATACATATAGTTATAATCTTCTTTCAATTTCATACAAATCATATTACGTATATGTTGAAATTTTGTTTCTCTTTTATGTTTTTCCCCGACCAATCTTCAAAACTACATGATGTTTTGTTTTCTTAAACATCGTAGGTTGTTATCAAGAACCCATTAGAGCGATCAAATGCTAGCCCTTCTCCTTCACCTCCAACCATAGGTACAAGTTCTATGTAAACACTAAAGTTATTAACCTTTGATGCTATATAAATGATGTTTTAAGAACTTTGTCTATGCTACTTAGATTGTGATGGTGAATGCAATAGAAGGTGTGAATTATCATCAAGACCAAAACTATGTAAAAGGGCATGTGGAACTTGTTGTGAAAGGTGCAATTGTGTGCCTTCGGGTACTAGTGGTCACTATGAAGAATGTCCATGCTATGCAAATATGACTACTCATGGTGGAAGACACAAATGTCCTTAATTAATTACACTAAGTGTGTTCTAATATGAATATAAACGTTTGTAATAATTTAGTTTGGTTGTTATTATATCTATGCACTTTAGGTGGTGCATAGTTACTTATTACTAAAGTGAAGTTTCTCACTTTGCTTTCTTTTTAAGGAATTTTTCCTCATCTTTCATTCATGTCTTAAAGATATATACAAAATAGTTGAATTCATCTTCAAGCATTGTTAACTATTTAATCTAAAAATATGTTATTTATAAAGTAAATATATTTTCCTTTGCTTTAAAATTATCTAAATATTTGATGTTTATTGGATATATTTCGAAAAATATAATATGATCTTTTTAAAGATATAAAAAAATAATTTGTACTTTTTTTAATAAAACAAAATGGGTAGATGATGATTTTGTTCGCTAGCTATATTTTTCTTTTGTAATAATTTAAAAAAAAAAAAGAGAGACAAGTAATGTAAATTTTTTCATAAGATAAAATTAATTTACACATAAGTTAAAAATAAAATTTTAGATGAATCATAAGAATTTTTATAAGTTCATTTTTATCATTATAAGGAAAGTTAATTTACTTCCATTTCTTCCAATTTAATTTGGTTTTACTTATCTACTCTACGTTTTATCAGATAACATTTCCCATCAAAGCATCTCATCCATCATATATTAATTCATAGAGTTGAAAGACAGGAAAAAATGCAGAGTACACACAATTTCACGTGTTAGGTCTCGTAACTTTTGCTATGTTCATTGTTGCATTCTCTTGTTGGAATATACAGAAATTTAGCTAAACAATAATCTCTCTAAAATTCGTTAGCTTTTAAATTACCATCTTAAAAATTTTATTATTATTATTCTTATATTCAACATTTTCTGAATATGTAAGTTCTATCTCATTACTAATGTTACTAATCTTGAATCAACGATGTTAATATGTAAGTATTTTAATCAAATGTTTTTAGTGAACCTATAAATATTAGTATATTACCATAACTTTAAAAGTACCAAAATACTTGTTAAAGCTAAATTAACATATTTTTTAAACGTTAAAACAGTAAAAAAATTGGATTTAGGAAAAAAAATAAGATTATTTACTTTTTATTTGGTGGGTGTAATTAATATATCTCGTAATAATTAATAAATTTGGTGCTTATCTACCAACCAAATCTGCTCTTACATGGAAGATTTAATAATAACTAACATGATTTAGACAAGTAACATTTAATTGGAAATAATTCATTTTGTGAACATGTGATGTTCAGGATTTGTTATGACACTCTATTTCTGAAATATTTTATATTATTAGCTGAAATTATCAATTTTAGTGACTTGTTTAATTAACATTTCTCATGGCAATTTCATTGAAAAAGTTTCAAAAAGAAAATATAAAATAATCAGTAGAATGATCACAGTTAGTTCAATGCATAAATTCCTCATATGATCTTAATCTGGCCCGCACTGCCAAAAAATATTTTTAGATTCTTTTTTTCAATTTAAAAACTATGGTGATACTAAAATCACAAGATTCACTCATTTTAAGCATACAGGATTATTTTAATTTTACAAATAATTCATTTAGTAGATTTTTTAAAATATAAAAATAAACGAGTAATATATTTATATATGACAGAAAGAAAATAGGAGAAGTATGTTTTGCATGGTTGAGGTGAGAGAAAACAATTAAAATAAAATAAAATTAGTATAGTAAAATTGATAAGTACAAAATAGAGGTATATGATTAAAGAGTGATAGGAAGAAGTGAAAAATAGAAATAAAAGATTATATAAAAATAATACAATATGTATTATAAATTTTTTTAAATGACTTTTGTTATCTGCATCTGTTTCAATAATATGTATTATTTCAATTTTTATTCTCAGCCAAATTAAATCTTAGAATAGAAAGAAAGAGAAAGGATAAAGTAGAATACATGAATAATATATGTATGTTCGGAATTGTTCCATGTGTAATTGCCATGCACACAAAAACAAAGCAATAGTTTGGTTGCTTGCATGTGTGAGTCAGCAGCAATCAACATCATCACCGATTGCTATTTGTCACGTATGTTCCTTTTTAAGTTTTCACCAAATTTTACTTTGGTTTTTAATTTTAGTTTCTATTTTTAAGATGATGCTAAATTGTTTTTCATCGACTTTATAACTCAGAATTAATTTTTTTTAATATAATTCCAATCAGTTTAACTGATTAAATTAAATTTTATTAAAAATCTAGGGAAAAAAATTCAATCAAAATTCTTCTTCTTATAACCTTATACATATTAGGATCGAATTTATATTTTAAGAGATTAAAGTAAAAGAAAAAATTAATTAAAAAAAATGTTAAGCTCTCTCGATTTTAAAAATACAAAAAAAAATAACTAAATTAACTCATTCGGAAGAATCAAATTACAGATATATGACATATTGAAGAGATCAAAAAACATAATCAGATTTATGTTAATTAGGAAAATAATCCAACGCTTTTTCCAACAAATCTTTATTATTTTTATTATCATCTATTCATAATATTCATAATAGAAAATAAAAAAATGATATTTTAACACCAACATTTTGACACTGCACACGTGTCATAATGTGGTTGGACGATTTTAAATTAAAAAAAACTAAAATAAAGTACATATTTGGAAAAGAAAAACCAAATTTTTTTTTTTTAATTTGAACCACATTTTGACACGTGTGTAGTGTCAAAATAATGTTAAAAAATTAGTGTTAAAATATTATTTTCCAATATTTTTTTTCAAACCTTCTCATATATATCTTCAACGATACATAAATTAGAAAAAAAAAATATTCAAACGCGTCAGAAACGTTCAGCTTCTCCTTTTAAGATTTGACCCATGTTTGTACAGTTTTCAAAGTGTATATGAATAAGCTCTAAAATGAAAACTTTCTTCGTTATGATGAATTTAGCCAGCTTAGAGCACTATAATATTAAAAGTTGAATATTAAATACAAAGTCAAACACTAGGAGATGGTATCATAGACGAAATTATTATAAATAAAATGACGTAATTCTCACTGATATGAACGATGAAACGTTACAACGAAGGCAAGTACAACCTTAACAGAAACTCACAACATAGTTCTTAATTTATGTAGTGTCTAAATATACATATCCACGTCAAGACTCGATGATTCAACAAGAATTGAAAAAGGGGTTCGATATTTCAGAACGTTATTCTTCACCTCTCACTCAAGAGCACACTATATATATATATTATTTGATGATATAATATATAATATGAAAGAATTGTGCATGAAGTTTAAGGGCACTTGCGTTTGCCACCATGAGTAGTTAAGCTAGCATAGCAGGGACACATTTCTTGGTTTCCAGCAGTACCAGGTGGGACGCAGTTGCAGCGACTGCAACAAGTTCCACAAGCTCTTTTGCAGAGACGAGGACGAGATGATAAACGGCATCTCGCAGCACATGCTCCGTTACAGTCTGAACATCAAAATGCATATATTCATATACTTATCTTCGTATGTTCAATTTCAAATTAGTTAACAAAAAAAATTGTATATATGAAGGTTTAATTTAATTAGTTTTTACTTATATATATAGATATAAATATACCTATCTTCTGAAGAAGAGAACCCTGCGTTTGTGCTTGCACCTGCAGTTTCTCAAAACCATGCATAAATTAGTGAGTTGTTGTCGTACGTATATGATATATATGATTCATGAAGAAAGAAAGTGTTTGAATGTTTGTACCGATTGATTAGCATCGACGAGATGAAGCAGGAGAAGCGAGGCGAGAAGGGAAGCGAGTATGAGCTTGGAAAGAGCCATGGCTGAAGATGATGATGATGAAGTTTATGTGTTATTGGAATGAGAAGCATGAAGAGAAGGTATTTATATATATAGTTGTGTGAGGAATGACGAAGAAGGTGATAATTGTCATAAATGTGGGAATATGAAAGTGGGACATGGTGATGTGGTGGAGCATAAGTTGGCTTTGTGTTAATGACTGGTGAAGGAAATTTGGTAACGAAAACTCAAAAGGAGTCTTGGAAGCATCCAGAGAAGTATCAAGAGGGATATGTTTTTTTTTTTTTAATGTCTTTTTCCAGTTAACACGTAATTATTGCCTATGTTAAAAATTAAAAAGTGTTTAAGTGGGGTTTCATCAATTAAAAAATGAAAAATGATTTGCCTAAAGTTAGACATCATCCATTGTAAAACGATGCAAAAACAAGTTTCTTTCTTTGTGAAATATGATAAGTCATTTCAAGGATGCTGTAAAAATTTGGCGGCGTGTGGTTTTAGTCAAACCATGTGAGCTAAGAGCGTCATAAATTGGTGTTTTTTTAGGTTTATTAGGATGTTTTTGTTGATGTACTGTTTCTTTGGATATTATTTAGACGATCTTGGTTAATTGAATCTGACAATACATGAATATAGAATGTGTATTAATTGAGGAAACATTGCATCATATAATTTATGTTTATGTTGGTTGTAGCTAGGTTGTTGCATTATTGGGAGGGGAAGATATTGCAAGAATTATGATTCGAAGGGGAAAAAAAATGTGTGAGATAGATGGTGATATGTGGAATTGGATGCATATAAAAGTGTGTGGAGAAGGAAGAGGAAGTAAGTATGAATAGAAAGTAGGAAAAGGATTGCTGAAGAAAACCTTGACAGCTGTGTGCGGTGGCAACACAGCTGGATTATGCTAAAGAAAATGAAAAACTATCATCACATATCACTTACCCCCACCCACTCCAAAATTATCATCGATTTATTATATATTTTGTGTTTATCTTTATCCTGATACATTTAACTAGTTAGTTATCATGTTAGTACAATTCACATCAAACTCTTTTTTTTAGTTTATATTATATTTTCTTTAATTTTAAAAAGCAGATTTTAAGTTTAAATTAATTTTATAAAATTGAATTATAAAATAGATAAAGAATTTATAATATATCTTGAGTCGAAACATATACATATTAAGTGTGAGACTATATATTAATGATAATTATTTGATTAAGAATGATACTTTGAGACGATAGTTTACCTTTTACATTAAAATGACACAATAGATCCCATCTTTTTTAAATATTTTTTAAAAATAAAAGGATAATTTTGAAAGAAGAAATTAAAGAAAACTGTATTATTTGAATGTTATAAACACGTGTCTTATTTGATAGTAGATGACATAATAATTTAATAAACAATAAATTTTTCAATAACCAACTATATAATAAATCTAACCAACAACAAATTTTACTGTAATAGATTTTATTTAACTTTAAATTGATTTTAAACTGATTTAATTTTACAAAATTGTCTACTAAAAATAAAGTTTGCATTTATTTATATGTTATAAATTTGTTTTATTTAAACTTAATATAGAATCTCTAATATATAATTGAAGTAGAATTTATATTTTAATAGTATACCTCTCACATTCATATTTTTAATAATTTTAGAATAAATTGAAATGTCATCTTAATTTTAGTAGTTAGACCTGGCTAAGTATGATAAAAGTGATTTGTAATGTTTTTTTTTCATTTTTTTTTTCAAGTGATGTATATCTTAAATTGGAGTGTTGTGGATTAAAATAAACATAATAATAGAAACGATATTTTATTAAAATAATAAAGAGATTATATTACTGGGATCGGTTATAAAATATTATAAATGCTTTTTCGATCTTAAATTCATCAATCAATCCCTTTGTTTTTAGAATTTAAATCTTTTTCTCACGATTTTGTTTCTGAAAAACATTTTAAGAGATTAAAGAAAAAAAATTATTTGAAAATCAGCCCATAGCATTTGAATACGTGAAAAGCTTTAGGCAAAAGAGAGAAAGCAAACGGTGAATTTGAAATGGAATTCCACTTGGTATTTTTAGAGTGAAAACTATGGTGTGGGGACAATAATATAAAGGTGGACAATGAATAAAAAAAAGAGTATGCAAAAGAAAAAGAGAAAAGGAATAATAATACATCTCAAAAGAAAAAACAGTGTCTTGTAAAGTGTATATGTTTATTAAATATATGCATAATTAATGTATAACCTATCTTTTTCTCTTAAACAATTATTTATAAATTTTGTGATGAGTTTTTTTATTAAGATTCATTTAATTATAAATCAAATATAAATAATAATAATTTAATCTTCAAGTATGATAGTTTTAGAGTTAATTTTTTTCAGTTTAATCGATCGGTCACCACAATATCTACATCATTCATTCTAGATTGATGGTCCGATTAATAATTATTAAAAATAAACTTAAAACTCTATGTTTCTATATATAGATACGAATTTAAGACGATGAAATTAGGCTGAATGGAAGTGCATATAAAGAAAATGATTTTATATTAATTTACAAAATTAGAAAGGTGGTTAGATATGTATTAAAAAAAGTTATATATGAAAATAGAAGTCATACGTGAAACAAATTGAAAAGAGAATACACATCTATACGCAATTGGGTATCTTAATTTCTTCTTTTGAATGCATTGTTATTACACGTTATCTCTTAAAACTAGTAAATTTCTCTATCAGTGTTTTCTATTTTTTTTCATTTTTTTTTAAATATTAAACGTGAGTTAACATAAAGAAAAATCAGGCAGTTTTCACGGATTTTTAAGAAAAAAAAATTATTATGCTTTACAAAAAATAACCACACGTATATATATACATATATACATTTACATATATACATATATATATATATATATATATATATATATATACACACATATATATACATAAATATATATATATATATATATATATATATATATATACACACATGTATATATATATAATATGCACCAATTTTTTGCAGACATGAATGGTAGGAGTCAAGGTTTTATTTTTTATAACTTGAGAATCATTATTTCTATAAATAATTAAAAAGTGTTTCAGTGGTAAAAAAAATATTTATCTATTTTTTAAAACTCGGAGTAATATGATATTTTCAAACTAAACTAAAAAAATCACAGTGATTTAATTAAACTAATATGATATTTTTTTCCAATTGCAGTAAAAGAATAAACTCAAAATATTAAACTCCCATATTCCTATAAAAATAATTTTATGCAAAATAAAGATAAAAGCATTCTAAAAAATTATCTTTTGATAATATTACTTTTTTAAGAAAATCAATTGAAAACATACATTTTACACAACTTTTTTTTTAACATATATAGCTATAAAAGTATTAAAAATAAGTATAAGATTATGTTTTACCGAACTTCCACATAAAAAAAAAGTTTAATAATTTTCTTCGAAAGTTAAAAATTAAAATTTAAAAAATAACTAAAACAGACCTTTTAAAGCACAAATGTTTTACCTTCAATAGACTTCAATATTTTACTATTTAAAATATTTTTCACGTAACACGTTTCTTAATTTTTACATTATTTTACCAATTCTTCAAATTAGACTCCACAACATACCTATACATATATAATGAATGCATAAAATGTATAAAAAATATTATAGAAATTGCATAAAAAGTTAAAAACAATACTCTTTTAAGAAAAATAGAAATTTTTATATTTTTTTTAAGAAAAAATAGAAAATAAATAAGAATAAAATCAAAATGAAGGTAAAAAAAATTTAAGTGTGTAGAATAATATTTTTTAAAATTAAACGTTGAAAGTTGTGGACAAAAACGTAATAAACTGAGCAATTATCCACGATTGACCCAATTATTTGGTTGACCTAATTTATCTATAAGGATGAATTATTAAACTTGCGTAGCTATCCAAATTCAGATATCTGAAAAGGAAAATTGAGAAAAGGTTTAATTTACCGAACAAAGCCGAAAAACATGGTTAAGGAAAAAAAAAAGAAAAAAGTGACAGGGACCTCCTCAAACAGCTGTTTCATCAACATACTAATTTGTCGTTCATCAAATTAAGGATATTTTCACCATTTATGAATGTTTTAAAAATAATTTTTATGTTAAAACATGATAAAAAAAACACAATTTTTTATTATTTATTGAATAAATATATGTGTATAGAATATGTTTGTACATCGTAATCAATTATCGTACTTTTAAAATATTGTTTGCTTTAAAATCTTATTGGTCAATTTTGACATCTCAAATAATGAAAGAAAATAAAATATTTAAATTGTTTTAGATATTAATTTTTAAAGGACTATTGAATATTATAAAATAGAAAATATCAGCTTTTCTCGCAATACTTAAAAAAAATCTTTCAATCAAAATAATATCAAACTTGTTACTTGAATTATAACAAGCTTATAAACTAATCTGAATATTTATATGCTATATAAATAAACTATTTATTTAGAAGACTTTTTAAATTTTTATATAATGTATAAAAGTTTGTGGAATCAGTTGCCTGATAACTCAAATCAGATTAATTTTTTTGAGTAGAATGGAAAAAATAAACAGTTATAGATAAAAAAATTTGCGAAATACTATATAAAACAAGAAAGTTTTTTAATTGTGGCCAATGTAAGATTTCAAAAATATTTGATAGTAAATAATCTTGTTTTGAATTGTTATATTAGTGTAGCCCTATTTTAAAAAAGAACGATATTACTATCATGTTAGATTTTTTTTACAGTTATTTAATACAACTTTTGTTACCTTTTATTTCTTTATTTTTAGAAGTATAAAAGTAAACTTTTTGTGTAGATCATTTTATTTTTATAAAAATTATTAAAGAGTGTCAACAACATTATTATGATCATATTTTGAACAGCTGCGTTTTCCATATACACTCCGTTTATTTATAGATCCACCCATAAAACTTCCATTATCTCAATTTAAGCCCAATTGTAAAATCCGTTTAGTGAAGTATTAGTGTAAAATTAAATCGATAATTTAGGTTTTTGAATTTCTACATAATTTTTATACTTTAATTTAAATTGTAGTATATAAATTAGTATTGGAATATACACCATCTCTTAACCTTCCCTACTGATTCTTTAATATAGTCAGAGTACCTATATATTAAATTCTTTACCGTTACAAACTTTTGGACTAAATTTTTTTATAAAGGCTTTTAAGAGAGAAAAATATTAAAGAAAAATAAATTCAATACTTTTATAAATTAAAATTAACTTATGTACAAATAAAATATAAAAGGATAGAAAAATTATATAAGAGAATTTTTACAAAATAATTTTATGCATAAATTAATTATAATTTATAGAAAAGTTATTTTTATTTTTTTACTGTGATTTTTATTAAAATTTATTGTAAAGAAGTTTGTGTAAATAAATTTTAAGACTATAATGTAATTTTCATTAGTTGAAATGTTCAACTATCATCATATAATAGTTTTCATATGATAATAGTTGAAATGTAATTTTAATTAGTTGAATATTTATTATAATATTTAATTTTGATTGAACTAAAAACTGATCTCACTATCGTAATTATGATTGGCCTGATTAATTTTCCCAGGCTATAAAAGTTGAATCAAAACTTTAAAAGGGGGTAAAAGTTTATTTATATATCCTGACATTAATAACAATTAAATGATAATCTACTTTTAAAAATTAATTAATTTTCTAATGTCAGTATATGATTTATATATTTTAAATATATTTTTCTGCTAACCTAGACATCATTTTTCGTAGTCATATATTATATATTATTATTATTTAATCCAGCAATTTATTTACAAATATTTTTTTATGTTAAAATATTATCTTTACGTAGAATAATTAATATTATTTAATAACTGAAGCAGAATTGCCTTATATATATGTCCATATTTGTTATTGTTTATGGTATTCAAGTTAGGTTGTAATACAAAAATCTATTATTTAAAATCGATTATAGGTTATGTATTATTTTGTTAGTTTCTTTGTTTTCCTGTTATCTTAAGACTATGCTTTCATACAACTCTCATTACGTAATTTTAATACATAATATATAAAAACGATATTTTTATTTATTTATTGTCATTTTCTAAAGTCTTCTTTAACCTTAAAAAAATATAAATAATAATAATAAAAAAAAAAAGCATCAGTGTGTGTGAGAAAGACACTTTTTTTCAATTTAACTCACTTCAATTCACTAAATTTTCGTAAATCGTTATAACTATTTTACTGTAGTATGTTCCCTATTTAGGTACAATTTACACTAGTGCAGATAATATTATTGGTTGTATTAAAGACCCTGTTAAGAGACATAAGAATTTGATTATAACAGAATTCAATATAACTAATCAATTGATTCTTACATGAATTTAATAATCTACTCTAATGAACCTGAATTTTGACTATTTGGACATGCAAAATGAATTACAGATTTAGTCTAATCTAAATCTCTATGTATAGAGTAACTAACTTAATATAAAAAAAATAAAATAAAGTAAGGCATAGCTAATAAAAAAAGCTAACAACAACAAATCCTTAAGAACATATTATAAAGATTTATTCTTGCTTTTCTTTCTCAGGGTCGGTTTCGATTAGCTGTTTAAGTTCCTCAACCATGGTAGGTCTCGATTGAACAACTTCAAGATTCGTCAAAGTGGTGACAGTTTCTTTTGGCAAAAAGCACTTTTCCACCGCATACAACTTCTCTTGAACAAAGGGAGAAACAACAAGAGCGTGTAGAATCTCAGAAGGAGGTGCTGCTTTATCTTCATGCTACAGTTAGAAAAAAGATAAGATACGAGTGAGCTTTAAGAAACAAAAATGGAAAATTCATTTTTTAATGTTGTTTGATAAAAAAAGTGTATCACAGACAAAACCAACCACGTAAGAAACAAGGATGTTTAACAGAAAAACATGGAAGGGACTGAAAAAACAATGATGTTCGGTAAAAATGGAGGTGAGTGAAGTTAATTACCTCAAATGAGTTCATGAGTTCAAGCATTTCAACTTGGACTTGAAGATACTTAACATATTTTGCAGCTGCATGAAGCATCTCAGCAGTGTTCATTTTTGTTCCACCAGGAACCAACTTACTAAGTTCTTGAGTCTTATTTGTAATCTTTCTTCTTCTTTCTCTTGCGGCTACACTCTGTGGAGATATGACTCTTTCCTTATTATTACCTTTCTCCTCATCCATACAAAAAAACTGTGGTTGTCTCTCTTCTGATTGAAAAGAGTAGCAATTAGCAAACCCATCTATATGATTGGATGGTGTGGTAAGCTCTGGTTGTTCCTGGGAGAAGAACTTTTGGCGTTTTGGGCACGGGAGAGGATTGTAATCTTCATGAGTTGGGAAGATTTGATGATGAGGGAATGAAGTGAAAGGATGATCTAAAGGAGAGTGAATATCCGAAGGACAGATAAAACCATCATTTGGGTCAATGCAGTACTCAAAAAGGGCATTTGGAAGGAAAAAGCTTTCATCTGAGTAGGGAAAAAGGTGCTGGATATTTGGTGCTACTTCTTCTGCCATGGCTGCATTACGGAGGCTTGCTTCTGAGTCGGAAATTTGAAGAGTGTTCCAGTCGAAAAACTTGCTTAGCGACATCGTAACACATTAATCTTCTGCAACATGATGCAACAACAAGTTCACTTCAGTGAGAAGTTTAACAACATAGAAGAGAAAGAACAGAAAAAATGGTGCAGTAGTTGATAACTCAATATATATACGAAAACGTTGGTTATGCATGCATGCAAGCAGTTAAAAGTTAAAGCTGAAGTGAATAATGTAAAAGCAAAAGAATCTTTAGCATCTACCTAGAGTGTCGTAGAGAGGGTACAGACATGAGAGACGGAAATACGATGATGTAGATTTGTTGAGTGTGAGAAGAAAAACAGTATATAGGAAGACCTTTATAAGGAAAATACGAAAACTGATTCAACCCTCACCTGCCTGTTGCTCCTTTGTTGGTGGAGAGATTTCAGGAGGAGAAGTTGAAAGCAGTTACCTAGAATCATTATTACCATATTTTTTATATTTTTTTATCCATTTCATAATTAATATAGTATTTTTTATTTTAAATTAATATTAATAAATATGATAATGTATATTGAAATTATCTAACACCATAATAAGAAATTTGACTCCATCCCACTTACTTTTTGCATGAAGAAACCTATCATAAATAAATATAGGATAATGATATTTTAACAATTTTACAATATTTTTGATAACGAAACACATGTCATTATTTTATTCGTCTATTTGAATTTATGTTTAAAAAATATTTAAAATGGACCAATAACAAGTTACCATTTACATGTACATGTGATTAAAAAGTTGTTAAAAAGAAGTTTTTTCATCAATATAAGAGAATCATATTCCTATATAAATTTAGAAGGGTGAGGTCAATTAGGCCTTTTTAAGTCTGGTTGCCCATAAAAAAGTGAGTGGACTGGATTGATCTACCATTTAATAACATAACATGTTGACTTTTATAATCCAATTTGTCGAATGGTCGATCTGTTGGATTGATAGGTTGACTGTACTGCTGGGCTGATATTGGTTTGTCAAGTGTGCTGTCAGACAGGGCTCGTGTTAGCTTGCTTTTGAATAACTTATCATTTATTTATTCAAATATAATATTTTTATCTATATTTAAATTTTTCATTAAATATCAAAATATGTTTATACATTAAATAATTTATCATTTATTTAAATATAATATCATCGCCTGCTAAACTGAGTAAATTGACTTATTAGATTATTGCACATGACAAATTGTGTTAAACTAGACTGTTGGACATAACGAATTGTGTTAAACTGAACCGGACGAATTGTGTTGAATTGGACAGAATGAATTATATTGAATTAGATAACTTTTATGATAAAACTAACCAGGTCATGTCAATGTCTTTCAAATCTAATCTAAATTATTATAAAATTGTTCTATAACCTTTTATTTAATTTTTAATTATCCTACCAAGTTGTCTTGAACTCCAAGTAATACTCCAATCCGTAAATAGCTAACCATATTTAAAATTCTAGAAAGAAAGAACAAAAGTAAATATATGTAATAAAATAAACAGAAGAAGATTAAGTCAATATTATTGTCATCGTTACGCACAATAATAACATCATTTTATGATATCTCATAAGCGATATCTAAACCTTAAAAACAGAATTATCTTCTTCCTCGCTTCAAATTCCTCTTTGTCATCTATTCACTTCTAAAAAGTAAAACAACATAATAAAGATAAAATCCAGATAAAAAAAAAAACATCTACATGCAAATCAAACAGATAATAACAAAACCTAGAAGAGAAAAACTAATATTGAGATAAAATGTGTTAGGCTTAGAATTTGTTAAATTTAATTTTGATTGTCATACTCTAAAAAATATGGTTTAGTTTTTTCTTATATATATAAAACAGATAGTTTAAGAAATTTAAAATAGAAAATATGTTTTTCTTAAATTAAAAAATGCTCTACCAGTTAATATTCTGTAGCACAATATAAATAAATGAATATATATATATATATATATATATATATATATATATATATATATATATATATATATATATATATATATATAAGCAGTTTGGAATCAGTTCAGAAGTTGTTGAAGATGTAAACTAGTTTTGAAAAAGTCTAATAAATAAAAACTGGTTCATTAGTGGGATTCTATGGACTCTTTAAAACAGTTATCCTTAGAACAAATTAGGTTAATTCAAAAATGATTTTTGGAAATCATAAAGCAAATTTATAAGGACTAACTTCTATTATTATAATTAAATTAGTTAAAAATAGGATGATTATCAACAAGACTTATTTTTAAATTAGGAACAATGCTCTTTTAATTTTATATAAATTAAAACATTATAGCACTTTTCTATTGATAGTATGGAACTATATATTTTGACAGTTTCATGCTTACACACTTTGATTTGGTGGTTGAATTAAACATAATTAATTTGTTAATATTAAATTATAAAATATTTGAATTTTAGTTGTTATATATTAGTTCTAATATGTTTGGTACTTAATTAAATTTATATCAAATGATTTGATGAGCCTAAGTTTGAGTTTCATTTTAATTGATTAACTAGGTTTTATAGTTAAATATTTTAGTTTTAAAGGGGAGTATTTTTTAACACTACAAACAATACAAAATTCGAAAATAAATAAGAGGTCTATTAAAGTAACAATGGTAGTGACATATACTTAGAAAGTTCAAAAAATACTATATAGTAAAACTACAAGCATTTAACATATTTTCATACTTAAATAGCATATTAAACTATAAAAAATTCTAAGTACGTTTTTCTAATCAGTAAACGAACTTTTTATTTTAAGAATTTCAAATTTGAAATAAAAAATACGAATTTTAAAAATACATACATTTTTGCACTGACGGTTATCAAGTTAAGTAAGTAGTAAGATTAAGAGCTAATCAACTTATTATGCACACAATTAATATTTACATTATTATTCATTTTAAAGTTAAAGCAAATTATTTACGAATAATAAACTACGTTAAATGTAAAAAGTTAAAAGAAATATTTGATAATAAGATATAATTAACATCTTATTAATAAAATTGAAATCTAAATTAAAATTGGATACCTAAATTACATATATTTTTAATTTCTTGAATTCAACGTGGTTTATTTGTTTTTTGGCGTCAAGAATCTTCTCCTGCGATTCAATTCAACTGTCTCGTACTAACCCCATCGCGGTGGTGGGTTCTAACCTGTGACTGTAGACGAGCGATCTCGCGCAACTGGAAGAGAATGATTGCAGAGAGATTCGAGGACGAAGAAAAATGGCTCGCCGAGGGTATCGCCGGGATTCAGCACAACGCATTCTTCATGCATCGCGCACTGGTATTCTCCTATTTCTTCGTAACCTAATACATTCCCCTTCTCAATTCGTCACGGTTCGCTCTCGCAGGATGAAGACAATCTCAGAGACGCTCTCAAATACTCTGCGCAGATGCTATCGGAGCTTCGAACTTCTAGGCTCTCACCGCACAAATACTACGAACTGTGTAAATAAAATATTCTTTCTTATAATTCGCATCGCATGTAATAATTAATCGAACTTCTAGGTTTTCAATTCAATTGTTCCATTGCATTCGGTGTTTCCGTTATAGATATGAGAGCCTTCGATGAGCTTCGGAGGCTGGAGATATTCTTCAAAGACGAAAGAAGACACGGCGTTGCAATTGCTGATCTATACGAGCTTGTTCAGCACGCTGGAAATATATTGCCTAGACTGTGAGCGTTTTTTGTACTTTTCCCCACTGTTGTTGAGTATCGAGTACCAATGCTCGTGCTTATGATTTCAATTTGAATGATTGTGCGGTCTCTATGTTTGCGTTGGTGATTTACTGCCAGGTATCTGCTTTGCACGGTAGGATCTGCTTACCTTAGAAGCAAGGATGCTCCAGTAAGGGATGTTCTTAAAGATCTAGTGGAAATGTGTCGCGCTGTTCAGCATCCAATTCGCGGTTTGTTTTTGAGGAGCTACCTTTCTCAAGTCAGTAAAGATAAGTTGCCTGATATTGGACATGAACATGAAGAAGGGTAAGGCTGTTATTTGGTTTGTGATGGATTAGTAGTTTTTGAATGTGGCATGCTTGTCTATCATTTTAATCGGAGTAATGCTATATCCTATAATATTACCCCACTAAACCACAGAGAAAAATGGAATATATGTAATTTCTTGATAATATAAAAAAAATTCAGTACTCTCTTCATATAGTAAATTGGAAGATTGGTAGGAGGATTTAGATTTTTTTCTTTCATTTAATAAAGATGCAGTAATTAGAAAGTCACTACAAATATAACTTTTTATCTTTCTGAAATTTTCTTCCCATGTATTTGGTATCAATTTTCAATATGGACTATTTATTTTGGTATTATGTGTGGGACTGAGTGAACAAAAATTAAAACGGTGGATATTGAAAGTTGCTCCTGTTGTCGTGCAGGGAATCTAAGGATGTGATGGTTGCAGTTGAGTTTGTTCTACAGAATTTCACAGAAATGAATAAGCTTTGGGTTCGGTTGCAGCTGCAGCATCAGGTTCATTGAACTTCCTTAACTCTTTTCTAATCTTATCTTATGAGATGCATAGCACCACAGTACTTGCATGCCATAGCCATTGAGGTAAAAATAAATCATGAGAACATGATTTTTGGCCATGCAGGTGTTATGGTGCTTGTGAATCATGCTTAATCTTTGGCGATCCTGAGCTGAGGTCTTCAATTGGGATTTCTGGTCTGCAGGGACCCAGTCGGATAAGAGAGAAGAGGGAAAAAGAAAGGAACGAGCTTCGTGATCTTGTAATATAAACTATTTCCCGATCAAGCACTGTGTTATACATTTTGATAGAAAGATAAGTTACGTGATTTTGTTTCCTCAAATTATTAGGTAGGGAAGAATCTGCATGTTCTGAGTCAGATAGAGGGTGTGAACCTTGAGATGTACAAAGACATCGTCCTTCCAAGTGTCTTAGAGCAGGTCTAATAAAGTACATTTTCTCCCCAAAATGTAATTTTTTCTCATATTGTAACCCTTGATGTCATAATGTCTCTCAGCTGTCTAAATTGGCTTGAGCAGGTTGTCAACTGTAATG
Organism: Vigna mungo; assembly: GCA_036885675.1. Classification (NCBI taxonomy): domain Eukaryota; kingdom Viridiplantae; phylum Streptophyta; class Magnoliopsida; order Fabales; family Fabaceae; genus Vigna; species Vigna mungo. The sequence continues at coordinate 207,437 of CP144689.1, forward strand.
ACGAGCTTGCCCAATTTTATCTTATGGAGTGTATAATCCAGGTTTTTCCCGACGAGTACCATTTGCAGACACTTGAGACACTGTTAGGTGCTTGCCCCCAATTGCAGGTGGGTAGCATGATTAGATTGGAAATAGATAACCTTTTTGTGTGCTTGAGATTAATTATATTTGATCAGTCAACCTTGGAGAGGCCTACTATACTTTTTGATTTCTTAACCCTTTGTTAATATTATATTAATTCCTTCTCGAGATCTGTTTTTTAGAAGTTTTAAGGTTAAATATTATTTGATGCTCCATGATTTTTGAAAAGTTTATCACATATTTGATTGGTAATGAATCTAGGCAATTTGGAATGATGACTACTGACCCTCAATTAAATTTTAATAACACCGTGAATGTAGAGCATAAAATTATTGCACATGTTATGGTTAATGATAAGAACAATTGGACATACTTACAGTGCCCTTAAAGAGATTTTAGTGGTCAATGTAATTTTTAAGTTTATTTTACAGAAATTTTTTGCTTGCATACTGAACAAGTGAATTTAAAATCTCTAAGCAAATTGGATGAACATAAAACAAGAATTTTGAAATTCTGCCTATTGAAGTGGAATTTCATAAATTCTTCAAGAACTGAGTGAACTGTCGTCTTTCTTTCACACTTCACCCTGTGCCTTTTGTCCAATTCTGCAGCATTTGTTCAAACAGCTGCATAACTAAAGTTGAAGTTTATACATATTTACCCACTTTTCTTTTCAAGAATAAAGTCTTTCCTTGTTATTTATTGCCCTAGATTATTTTTTTAGAAATTATTCTCAGTTTGTATATTGGATCTTCAATCTCTGTTGTTACCTGACTCTGTATAGGCTACAATTGTCTTTCTCCATTCCTCTATCTATTGTAAATGCGTATAGATTCATTCTGTACTTATCTCAACTCATTACGAAATGTTTTGCTTCACACTATCAATTAACTTGGTCAGTGAATCATCATACTTTTGCTAGGACCACCAATCAATCATTTGATAGCATTCCTAGTCCTTATACGGAATATTCTCAAAGATCAATTCTGTTCTATCTATCTGATTTTTTTAAAGCTGATATCCATTTTTATTTACTCTTTGACTAACTTGATTGTATTTGCAGCCCACAGTAGACATCAAAACAGTGCTATCTCAGTTGATGGACAGGTTGTCAAATTATGCTGCATCTAATACTGAAGTAAGTCTGATGCACTTTTTTTGTCAAAAGTTAAGTTTCCATGTGTTATTGATATCATTTATGTCTCAGGTATTGCCTGAATTTCTGCAAGTGGAAGCATTTGCCAAATTAAGCACCGCAATTGGCCGGGTAAGCCAGATTTCCTTCAGTTTGTAACTTTTTTAGTGCTTATTTTGGGAGAACTGCAGAAAAGATGTCCTGGTAAAGTTATGGACAATGAAGGAACTAAATGTGATGGTGTTTGCAAATGCTGTTTCCCTTAATGATAATTATTTCCTTTGATAATTTAGTACGTGTAGTACCTCGACTATTCCTTTAGTACGGATTTCTTTTCCTTGTTTTAAAACATTTATGAAATCTTATGCTTAGAAGTTGTACAAGTTTAAAGTGCACTGTTAAAGTAGTTTGAATTAAAGGCATCTGTATTATCTTATGTGTTACAGGAAGTTCTGTTCAACTCTCTGAATGAGAAAAACTAAATATTGATTATAGTCTCTTGATTTGTGCCTACTAGATACTAGATATACCTTTTATTTTATGGACTATGGAGCCGCAATCCAAACCATATACCTGCTATTGACTGCAGGTGATAGAAGCACAAGCTGACATGCCTATTGTAGGAGCAATTGCTTTGCATGTTTCCCTTCTCACATTTACTCTCCGTGTTCATCCAGATCGATTTGATTATGTGGACCAAGTACTGGTATGTTACTTTTCAAACATGTTTTGATCTACCATTTTTTGAGATGTGGTATTTCCATCTTAGCTCTAATCTGCATCTTTTTGTGGAATTTGTTCAGGGATCATGTGTGAAGAAGCTTTCTGGAAAACCAAAGCTTGATGACAGTAGAGCTACAAAGCAAGTCGTAGCACTTTTAAGTGCCCCACTTGATAAATACAATGATATTGTGACTGCATTGACACTTTCTAATTATCCTCGTGTAATGGATCATCTTGATCATGAAACAAATAAAGTCATGGCCATGGTTATTATCCAAAGTATTATGAAGAATAACACTTGCATCTCTACTGCTGATAAGGTATTTTATTTTGCCTTTAACTCAACCTAATAAAATTATTTCTATGTAACAGTTTTCATTATGCCTTTGCAGGTTGAAGTTTTATTTGAATTAATAAAAGGGCTTATAGTAGATTTGGATGGAACAATTGTGGACGAGGTGAGCCTGAGAGTATTGTTAGAATATCTTGGGATTTTGTTTATACGGATAAAAATGTTCTCTATTATATGTTATCTTAAATTTTTTATTCAACTTTTTTTGTATGTTTATCTCATTAATATTCTATAATTATTCCCTACATAAATATAGTATTTTCCTGAGATCAGCCCTTTTTTTTATGTCTAATCTGTAGGTTGACGAAGAAGATTTCAATGAGGAACAAAATTCTGTTGCTCGTCTCATACACATGCTTCATAACGATGAACCAGAGGAAATGTTCAAGGTAACAATGAGTATATTCGGAGTCAAATTGAATTTCACTGGTATCTTTCTATTAAGTGTTTCGTACTTTATTGACCTTCAGATAATTTGTACCGTAAAGAAGCATATTATGAGTGGAGGACCAAGACGCTTGCCTTTTACAGTTCCTTCCTTGATATTCTCTGCACTCAGGGTATCCTTCCTTAAAGATGTTATTCTTTCAATTTGTGTTATCTACACCATCTTTAACATGCTTCTTGAATTGAATTCTATGTGATGATAGTTTGAAAATTATATGAATGGAATTGCCTGGTCTGTGAGGTCCATATTTCATAATTAAAGCTGCCAATGGTTGTACAAGGATCCTATTAACCATGTACAGCAGAGCTTTGAGACTAAGTATATATTTGAAATCACAAATACTCAATCTTTTCTTTCCACTCTTCACTTTTTTTTACCCCCTTTAGCTTGTGAAGTATTCTGTAACACTTACAATATTTGTACTGTGACATTAATTTCAACTTTATGTCTTGAGGTTTTATATATGTGATTTAATGGTTAAGCCTCGTTATTTTTTAACCTTGTGTGGGCTTTAATGGTGTCTAATATTATTACCCCATTATCTTCTGAAGTATTCTGTAACACTTACAATATTTGTACTGTTGCATTAACTTCACTTTAGATCTTGAGGTTTAATATATGTAATTTAATGGTTATGCCTTATTATTTTTTCACGTTGTGGTGGCTTTAATGGTGTCTAATATTATTACTCATTAGATTTATTAAAATCCGTTGTTTTCTACTTCCAATTGGATACTTGATAGCTGGGAAGGTCTGAAAATATTTACTTAAACTGTATGCCAAATTCTAATTGGGGGGTTTACTTTTTGAAATTTGAGAATAATACATACAATGAATAACGCATTTTGCCTTTATGAATCACATTTTTGCTGCAGTTGATCAGGCAGTTGCATGGCCAGGATGGAGATATAGTTGGAGAAGAAGTTCCTACAACACCGAAAAAAATATTTCAGCTTTTAAATGAGGTGATTTAAAATTTATTATCTTAGTGGGGTGGACGAGAATAATGTCTATCTTTATAATTACATGTGCACAACTCTACATTTTTTACTAAACTGTCATGGAGTTATTTTATCTAACTACTGTATGGCATTAGCATAACTATAAAGTCATTTATTTATTTTTTTATATAACGTTGTATGCACCATATATTGTTATCATGTGACGGACAAATATTAGTTATTTTGTTACAGATAATTGAACCTCTTTCTTCTGTGTCATCTCCTGAATTGGCGTTAAGACTGTATCTGCAATGTGCTGAGGTATGCTTGACCCTGCAAACTTGAATTATCTAATCTGATGCCTTTCGCCTTTGTTTCTCTTTATATTTCCAAACAGCTCTGAGAAGACCAACGAAGGGGATTTGCAAATGAAGTTGGGTCTTGAAAACTGATTCTCTCATGGGCAATTCTTTCCCCCCCCCATTAAATTGAAGATTTAACATTTTAGTCCGAGTGGGGAATTGATTTTTAAGGGCTATACTCATGCTGGACTTTTGGCTACTATTACAGCCTTGAATTTTAATATTTTCCTGACATTTTAATGCCTATTTATGATGATTATGACACTTCTCATTTTGTGGAATTGTTTCAGTGTATTTTTTTCTCACTTTTATTAATATTATTATCAGGCTGCTAATGACTGCGACCTTGAGCCTGTTGCTTATGAATTTTTCACTCAGGCATTTGTATTATATGAAGAAGAAATTGCGGTAATTATTATTGAAACAATTCAATTTTAACATCTTCTTAGTATGACTAAGAAATAGATTTTACTAATGACTGTTCATACTGGTTTTAGGACTCTAAAGCCCAGGTAACAGCAATTCATTTAATTATTGGGTCTCTTCAGAGAATGAACGTCTTTGGTGTTGAGAACAGGGATACGTTGACACACAAGGCAACAGGGGTATAGTACTGTTACTTGTTTTTACTTTTTCACCCTTGTCCTTTTACTTTTTAAGAGTCTCTTTGGAGGAGGAATGATGGCAGGATGAAAGGAGACCGGATGGGGAAGGAATATTCCCTCTTATTTGGAGGTGTAAAACTTTTTTCGAGGGAAAGGAAATGCCAGGGCAATCATTCAACTTCAGCTCATAAGAAAATGGATCGTTGCAAATGTATTCATGTCAAACTTAATATGGTTTTCTATCTATTTCTACAGTATTCAGCGAAACTTCTAAAGAAACCTGATCAGTGCCGAGCAGTTTATGCATGCTCTCATCTCTTTTGGGTTGATGATCAAGATGGTATTAAAGATGGAGAAAGGTATACTCTACTGGTTTGATTGGGATAATTTGATCGGTTTTATGCATCTCTGCCTCTGCTTATGTTTTCTAAAATAATTATCAACTCTGAATCAAGCTTTATGAAGTGTTATGGCTTTGCACATTTAATACACACTTTTACAATTGCTTAGAAGTTTTGATATAGAATTTTACTGTTTCCTGAAAAGTCTTCAACTTGTCATCTTTTGTTTTCGCTGTTTCTTTCTTTTGGGATGGGGGTGTTGACTGTTTCATTACAGGGTGTTGCTTTGCCTTAAGCGTGCTTTGAGGATTGCAAATGCTGCTCAACAAATGGCCAATGTAGCAAGGGGTAGTAGTGGTCCAGTAACACTATTTGTTGAAATACTGAACAAGTTGGTTCCTTTTGCTCTAAAACTGCTTATTATACTATCTTCGTGACTTTCTTACTGATGGATGATTGGTTTCCAGGTACATATATTATTTTGAGAAAGGAAACCCGCAGATCACTAGTGCTACTATCCAGGGACTTATAGAATTGATCACGACTGAGATGCAGAGTGACTCTGCATCAGCTCTACCAGCCTCAGATGCTTTTTTTACCAGCACATTGAGGTACATCCAATTCCAAAAACAGAAGGGTGGTATACTTGGTGAAAAATATGACCCTATCAAGGTCCAAATCCCCGCCTAACTTATTCAAGAAGCCCAAACGTGAAGTAGTATGAAAAACCAAGCATGTAGTTGTCAGTGTTCAAAATTAACAAAGGTTTATCAGTGTTCACTACTTGTGCATTATAAAATGTTTGCATTTAAAGTGAATAATTATAGATCTTCACATTCTTCCTACAAATTGTATGTATTTTATATTTCCAAGATATTAAATGTATTCACTTTTTCATTTAATATTTCTTAGAAGATTAGTAGGAAGATATACCATTACTTTTGTTTCAAGTACAATTGGCATGTGCAGATTAATGTCAATTAAAGCTGTTTGAATTGAATGTTCATTACGTGATTAACATGTTCGCTGAGGCGTCAAGGACATTTTGAAGCACGATTACAATTTGCTGTCAAGGACATTTTAAAGCACGATTACAATTTGCTTTCTAGAGTTTCACTAGAACCATATAAATGGTTTTTCCAAGTTCATTCATAAAAAGGCTTTTTTAACATTCTTTCTATAGCAGTCTATCATTCCTAATTGTGCTTTCTGTCGTACCATAAGGCTCCGGCACTGCTGAATTAGTAAAGCAGATGACCCGGTCAAGAGCCCCTGGACATATCCTCCCAGCTATCAGGTGTTCTGCTAATTGGTCTCATGGTATTTTATTCTGCGATGAAGACAGAAATCAGGTTATTTTTAAGTGGCCAAAATAATAATAGTATTTGGTAGAGGGGTGTTTGGACGAAAAAGTATTTTTTATAAAAAATTTAAAATGTTTAATGACAATATAGTGTTTGCATAGGAAACCTTAAGAAAATCGAATTATTTAAATTTGTTTTTGTATTTAAAGTTGTGAAATTGTTACTTTTTTTCTTTTACATTAATGTTTTTTTTTTCCACCATAAGCAATCCATAATTACCTAATGTATGCCATTACAATTTAAATTTTAAAATTGATTTGTCCAAACAAAGTATAAAAGTGGTAGAAGAAGTCAAAATAATGCCGAGTATGATCACATTCACATCGACAATTAATATTTGTAGTTTGTTGTCATAAAACAACAAATGTTATTAGTAATTGTACACAACATGAAATGTGATAAGATGAAATCGTCCATATATGTTAGTTTTTTCGTCTGCAACAATGTAAACAATACACTCAACGTGTTAAAAAAATCTCATGTACGATACACCCATCCTACTTTTTGGGAGGACTATTAATCAACTTTGTTGATTCTTCTCCGAGTGAACAGGTATAAAATAGTTTCACAATCGACCCTCTACGCCCAACGAAAAACATGAAAAATAGTTACGATTTGATTCAATATTTTTTTGGTCTCGTTTTCTTAAAAGTAGAAACACCTCTTATTTGTTTTTATATAGGTTTTTCAGGCAACCATTCATTAAAGAAAGTTTGCCTTAATTTTTGGGATACAAAAGTTTAAATAAGGCTGGCTCAAATGCTACCTTATCACTGCAGAAAAGATTTTAGTTATATTTAATAATTAATGTCCTAGCAAGAGGAGGGAAGGGTTAGCCACGCACCACCAAACTACAACCAAGGTACAAGTTCGAACTCTATCATGCATTCATCTCACAACTTGGTTCCAACTACAATTCCTGTAACACCAAGGGCAAGATGCTTTAGTTCGGGGAACACTGAAATGAAAAATCAAAACACTAATAACTTTCTTGATTGGTATAGGTTCATAAATGGGTGAATGATAACGAACCAAACTAATTTTTTCAAAGGCGTACACCATTGGTAGTAATAATTCACGGCTGGCCTTGCTAATAAGAAGCAAGTATACAAACTCGTGGTTCTAAATGACTCAAGGGTCTTTTTCTTAATCCATTTTAGTACTCTAGACTTTTCTTCACTCATTAACTCAAACTACCATATTTAATGTGCGAGAAATGATAAGCAAATTCTATATAATTGGCACTTGGTGGGTGGCAGTGTCAGCAACAGTATCCCACAAACATCTGCACTGAATTGGATAAAAGGTTGGGACGTACCCCTTTCGTTGATGTTGACGTGCATAAATTAAGAAGTTGAAACCATGAAGCTATATTTAGTAAAAAAGAAGGATCCATGCATGTATCCACCCCTTTTATAAGATTTATTTTGGTCAAAAGTGGTAGCACTCTACAACAAAGCATCCAATCATAGGCTTTTGAATTTTTCGAAGCGCTCGTGTATATATATAAACATAAAACAATTGTCGTATGAAAATAAAGAAAAAATCATTCAGGCATGCTCTTAAAATAAACTAGGCCTTGCCTCAATTCAAGTTGTAAATTGCAAGTACCCTTTTACTTGGGAATTTGCAAATGAATAATTCATCAATGGTTTTCTTGGTCTCGCGATTCATGCTGTAGACTAACCAATTGCTTATAGATGCTTCGAGGTTTGGCCATCAGCCTCTCATGGCTTCCCATTTCGGCAACGCTGCCATTCTGCAGCACTACAATGCTGTCAGCATCACGAACAGTTGATAGCCTGTGAGCTACCAAAATTGTTGTTCTACCTTCCATTAGTTTATCTAGAGCCTCTTGGACCAGCCTCTCTGATACTGTGTCTAGAGCGCTTGTGGCTTCATCCAGCAAAAGAATGGATGGATCTTTCAAAATAGCTCTAGCAATTGCAACTCTTTGTTTTTGTCCCCCTGACAACTGTACCCCTCTCTCACCTACCTCAGTGTGGTACCCTTCTTGCATCCTGCTGATGAATTCATGAGCATTTGCTGCTTTCGCTGCCTTCATTACCTCTATTTCTGATGCCTCCTCTTTTCCATACTTGATGTTTTCATAAACTGTTGTTGAGAACAAAGCAGGTTCTTGCTGAACCAATCCTATTCGCAGCCTTAAGGATCTCAGGTTTAGGCTTTTGACATCACATTCATCTATAAGGACTGATCCAGAATCAGGGTCATAAAACCTCATTACCAATGAAATCACTGTGCTTTTCCCTGAACCACTTTGACCCACTACTGCCAGACTCTTACCTGCCGAGACTCTGAGATTCAAGTTCTGAAAGACGGTGATGTCAGGTCTCATAGGGTACTTGAAGCTTACATTTCTAAACTCTATCTCTCCTTTGACAACAGTTACAATCTTTGAGTTGGGATCATCTGGGGTGATGGATGTTCTCCTTTGGAGAATGCCAAAAACCGATCCCAGTGCCTGTGATCCCTTCACAATGTCTGGGGTAAGAGCTAGTGTTTCTGCTATTGCCAGAGAAGTGATGATTAAGACCATGAAGGACTTCATGATGTCTCCAAAATTTGACTCTTTCTTCTTGATTAAAACTGATGCATACCAAAGGCCAAGTGCATAGGAACAGAAAGCCAATAGCTGGGTTATGCCATAGCCAAAACCTGATATGTGGCCTCGCAGAAGAGCTTCTTTGTTAGGTTTATTCAATTCAGATGCAAACTGGATTGAAATTCGATCTTCGGCGCCAAAAGCAGCAACAGTTCGTATGTTGGCAATAGCTTCACGAGCCAATGAAGTTGCTTTAGAGTAAGCATGGCTGTAATCTCCTCCAAACCCCTTCAGAAATAATTGCTGCAAAAATAATTTCAACTTAGCTATTCTTCTGCTAAAGAAGGAAAAATGTTTTTTTGACACTGAATGAGAAGTGGCGTTATGAAGCTAACCTCAGTGATAGAAGCTCCTATGAGAAGGGGAAGGCAGGCTACAACCACTGCTGTTAGTTTCCAACTCAATGTGAAGCCAATAACAAAAGCTGTGACAGTGAGAGCTACATTTTGCACAATGGTTGAGAGTCTATCAGCTAGAGCACTTCTCACTAGTGTTGCATCAGCAGCTAGCATGGCTGAGAGTGAGCCAGTGTTGTTCTCATCCTTATCAAACCATGCAACTTCATTCTTGAGTATAGCTGCAAATGAGTCCAAAGACGAAATTAAAGTTTCTCATTTCAGAAAAGTTAATGCATAACAGCAAAGCTTTTGCAGCCATGGAGTACCTGAGAACATTAACAAACGTACACGGGCAGTGAGATGTTCTCCCATCAATGTATAAAAGTAGTGAAGCAATAGATAAATAGGTATAGTAATAAGAGCCACTCCAAGAAATATTAAAGCGACCCGATCTACTTCTTGCTTGATTTTAGAACTCTGAGGAGAATAAAATGCAGTCAAAATGTGAGTGATTCCAAGTGCAAAGAGAGGAGCTTCCATGCCAGCCAATATTGCACCTACCGACCCAAGTATTGCATAGGGCCATTCTGGAGCATTCAGTTTCAGTAAATCCAATATTGTTGGAGCTGAGGTTGTCTTTGATGGCAAGTGTTGTTCACTTGATTGCATTTCTCCTGTCGTGTCCAACATCAGCTGCTCCTCTAAGGTCATGTTCTCTGAAGGTTCTCTAAAACTAGAATTTCTTGAACTTTCAGAGCGAGATATTGATCTTGAGTTTGAGAGGTTTTGTGATGCCTGCAAACTCACCAGATTCACATACTCTCCATTGTTGGACATCAATTCCAAATGAGTTCCACTTTCAACAACCTGGCCGTTCTTCAACACAATAATTGTATCTACATCGCGAATAGTGGACAACCTATGAGCAACAACTATTGTTGTTCTGTTTGACATTATTTTTTCCAATGCCTGTTGGACAATGAGCTCTGATTCAGAATCTAGAGCACTTGTGGCCTCGTCTAGAAGCAATACTTTTGGGTTTCTGATCACTGCTCTTGCAATGGCAATTCTTTGCTTTTGCCCCCCTGAAAGTTGGGTGCCACCCTCTCCAACCTGAATAAAAAACAGTGTCATTATGTTAAGTAGAACAAAGATATTATGAAGCTGTTGAAGATGATTCACACATTTCTACAGGTCAGAGAACTTATGATATTGCAAAACTAACCTGAGTTTGATAACCATCAGGCAGTCCTTGAATAAAAGAATGAGCATTTGCAGCCATGGAAGCTTGTATGACTTTATCCATGTCTGCATCTTCTTTTCCAAACAAAATATTTCCAGCTATTGTTGTTGCAAACAGTGCTGGTTCTTGACTCACCAAGCCCATCTGTTCTCTCAACCATTTCAATTGGAGATTCTTTAGGTCATATCCATCCAACAGGATCTTACCTAGTGAAAATTAATGCATTAGCCTCTCCTCCTAAGTATTGAACTGTTCATTGACAAAAAGAAAAAGTGGATGTACTACCTTGCTAAAAAAAAAATATTATTTCACACAAATTTTTTTATTTTCATTTGATATTATCTTTTCTTATTTTTTATTTTCTTCTTTATTGAAGAAGAGTAGAGGTACCTTGACACGTCAATTTGACAAAAATATTCATTTACACACCAAGTGTTATTAAATTTTAAAATTATGCACCGTGATTGCCAGGAAATTCAGTAAAGATAGATTCTACGTCGTGTCAAATGAATGTTAAAAGCTAAAACCGTGTCAAAATATTATTATTACTTAAAAAAATACAAAGTGTACACTTTTAAATCATTTTACTCTTGTACTGTATCTCAAATGAATATAAAAGTGTATGATGGTGTCATTATTTATTAAATAAAAATGTGGGGTATGTTTAGCATAGGTTAATTTTGTCCCTACATTTTCTTCTTTCTAACTTGGTTTATCACTCTCCTACTTGTTCCAACTTGCCATAAAGGGCCATGGAAATTTCAAATGCAGCCAACTCTTAAATGGTAATATTAATGATTACCTGAAGTGGGGTCATAGAACCGTTGAATAAGTGAAACAATCGTGCTCTTTCCGGAACCACTGGGACCAACAACTGCTATAGTCTTGCCAGCACTCACTGAGAAGCTCAGTTTTTCAAAGATCATATTTGTTCTTGAAGGGTAAGAAAAACAGACCTCACGAAATTCAATTTCCCCAGCAACCAGTGGCACGACAGTGCCATCATCCAACCTCTTAGAATTGCTTGAAGCGGACGCAATCATGTTCATGATGTTGGCTGCAGCAGCACGCCCTTTGGCAATGGAACCAAGATTTGGAGCAGCTTGACCAAGAGCACTTCAAAGGAGCAAAAGTTATGAGTTATCATACGATATGATCATGATAGCAGTTTCTGATATACTTACAATCCACTAAAGATGACATTGATTATTGTTGTGAACGCTTTTCCTCCATTTGTCTTGTGATGCCTCACGAGTATGCTAGAATACCATAGAAGCAATGCCCAAGCACAAAATAACAAGCCATACGTGAAGCCTACTCCAACTCCTTTTGCCAGACCACCCTTTTTGCCCAGTTTCAGAGCATTATCAAGAGACTTTGAGTATGAACCGATTGCTTTCTCTTCTCCTACAAATGAGTAAACAGTACGCACTTGAGAAATCACCTGATCCACCCAAACATTGGGAAAGAAAGAGATATGTTATGCAATTTAACTGTTGAAATAGCCTCAATTCACAGATAGGTTTATTTATTTATTTACCTCTTCTGCAACCTTCCCAGCCTCAGCATAAGCTGCTTCACCCTTTTCTGATAAAGTAGACATGATTATTGTATAAGCTCCCCCAGCTAGAGCTATCAGTGGAACCACAGCCAAGGTGAGTAGTGTGAGCTGCCACACTGAGGTAAATCCAATGGCAAATCCAACGATGAATTGAGAAAGGTAACGAATGGCGTGGCCTGTCTGCATTATTCAGCACAATGAACAAGAGCATTTCATTTCACCACTAAAGAACCAATCTCAACAATCTTAAAACAACATAGTTTCTTTCAACCACGTCACACACCTTGTCACCAATAGCATCTTGTACCAGTATTGCATCACTCGAGATGTGGAAAATGATATTAGCATCCCTTGCTTCGTTGTCAAAGAAATTAATATCCTTCTTTAGCACTGCCTGCAAATATTTCAAACGCAAACGTGCGGTTTGCCTCTCCCCTGTTTGCATCCAGAACGCTACACCTGAAAAATAGTAGTCAAAAGTGATTATTGAGGAACACCCAGAAGAACCATCCCTCGTTAGAAGCATTACTTAGAAAGAAAGAAATGAAGTTCAAGTTATAAGACGTACCCATCCAAGCAGATACCAGAACAACTCCACCAAGGTATAGCAAATACAAAGCATGCTGCAATGAAGAAAAAAGCCAAAACTCACTTCATCCATCACATATATACACATAAAAAACTTCCATCTCTAACACAAACACGATAGAATAGAATCTCTTGCACGTAAGAAAATACAATATTCCAGAAGATGGTGACACAGCACCTCAGAAACTCGCGAGGACAATTTGTGAGGATTGTTAGAAAGATGTCCCAAAGAGTCGATCATGCGACCAAACAAAATGAAGAAAACAGGAAGAGCAGCACCATGGAGACAAGAACCGACACTTCCGAGGAACATTAAGACATAGTCAGATGAATCTGCGGTGGCAAACAAGCCAAAAAACGACACAGTCTCAGTTTTGGTTTGTTGGTCGGTTTTAGATGGCAGGGCTTGTTGGGGAGCTAGTTCCAGTTCAGCCATTGTGCTTGAATGTTGAAGATAGAAAAAATAAAGAAAAAAGAGTGTAGTGTGTTATATGTTAAAGATGAGTTAGTATAGAAAGTAAAAGAGAGTGCCCCGTGAGGTACGGTTGATGTAGCAGAGTCTATTCCCGCCAATAAATACAAAGTAGTTAAGGTTAACTATGCCAACGAACTCTTCGGTTCCATAACTATATTATGGGAAAAATATTATTAAGCCAACAACCTCTGTGCCGGTTTTGTGGTTCTAAGAGCACCATGTTTGATCATGTTACCTGTCACTCTATGAGCCCATGCTTTTCTTTACAATGATGTTCATAACTTCACTTCATTATGGTTGCTAATGGCCATAGATTTCGATGTTTTTAATCCAAAGTAGTAGGTGGAACTCTCCAACATATAAGCTTAAAGAGTGTATGTAGAACAAAAAGAGAAAGGATAATGATGTTTTTTACAACATCTTAACACCATCTACGTGTCATTCTCTTATTCGTTTATGTTGATATTTATAATTAATATTATTGATTGTGAAGTAATTATGAATTAATCATAAAATGATATGTAAAAATATTAAAATGTTATAAAAAAATATGGTCAAAGTTTCATTATAAAAAAAATTACATGAATTTATATACATAAAATATTTGAATTAATAAGAGGTTTTTTTAAAATAGTACGAAAAAAATTCATAAAGACTTATTTAGAAATAATTTTAATGTGAAAATGATTTTTTTTTATCTTATCTGAATTGGCAAGAGATTTTCTAAAAATAGTATGAAAAACAAATTCCTAAAAATTTATCCACAAATGATTTTCATGAGAAAATGAAAATTTTTTATCTTGTGTCAAGTACCATTTAACAATTTATTATTAAGGTAAAATAGTTTTAACAAAAACGAATTTTAAGAATAATGATATCTTGACACTAATATTTGTTATCTTTTATTTTTTATTTTTTATATTTATAAATATAAAAATTCACTTTTTTATGATTATTGTATTATATAATATGTGTTAAATAAATATAATATGTATCAAAGTATTCGAGCTTTGATAATTATAAAAGAAAAATATCAAAACAAAAATAGTAAAGAACAATGTGAAATAGAGAAGAAAAAAATTAGTTAAAATTATCATTATCCATAAAAATCAAACTTCAATTTTCTTGCACATTATCTAACTAGTTTTTCTAGATTACATTACACAATAGGTTCAATTAAGTCAATGAACTATTTTTTTATTGGTTTTTTTTCCTAAACTAAAAAGAAAAAGCTAATCTTAGAGGTACTTTTTTACTGCCTAGCTAGCTCATATGATACATTGAATACTATATAAATTTTACCTTGTGAATATTTTTAATAAAGTGTGTTGTTGACTTTTTTTCTCTAACTAGCTCAAACTTTGTTGCTCACGTAGGTTTTGACTTCAGAATGCTGGTTTACTGCATTCACATCTAGTTGCCAAACTTTAATGCTACATACCTTTGAAGCTATATATGTTAAACTCCTCTTGCTTCTATATAGTATACATAAAAGTTTATATGTTGAGACAATCACTTGAATAAATTTTAAGATATTAATTTCTTTCTGAATTTCCATTAGAAGATATCTTGCATTAAAAAAATATAAGAAATGATGCATTTATTGGATATACCCAAGTACATAAAGTTTTATGGTGTAGTCTTTTTATTTATTTATATGTGTTTGCTAATGTACAAAATACCTTAAATTTCATAAAGAAGCGATACCACAAATTTTGTTAACTTTGAGCAAACTTGTCATTATGTTGTTTTTATACAAATTTTGATATTCAATTTATAATAATTCAAATATATATTATATTCAATTCATTTAAATAGATTTTCTTATATTCAAATATATAGTTTTAGATTTTAAATCCCATCCATTTAAATAGATATGGATTTAAAAGAACAATTAGATTTTAAAAATTTAAATCTCAACTCATTTAATTATATTTGGATTAATCTCAATCAATTTAATTAGATTTAGATTGAATATGTTTCTAATCCTAGTCGTTTCCAGCTAAAGATCGACCTTAGTCTTTTCTACTGAAAATTTAGTCCGAGTTATCTTCGGTCGAAACTCAATCAAGAAAGTATCGACAAAAGTTTAGTCAAGTTGACCGAGTCAAAAATAAACCAAGAAGGTCCTCAAAAAAATTCAACCAAGTCGGCCTTAGTCGATAATTGGTAAAGTCGACCCAACTGAAATTCGACCGAGCGGGCCTAATAGAAATTTAGTGAAGTTGAAACCGGTCAAAATTCAGCCGAGTTGGCTCTAGTCCAAATTCGACAGAGTCGGTGTCAACTAAAATTCGACAAAGTCGATCTAGACTGAAACTCGGTCACATAAGCCCCGATAAAAAATTTGTTAAGTCTACCCCAGTTGGAATTCGATATAGAATTTTGTTGAGTTGACCTCAATCATAATTATACAAAGATGCCCCAAATTCAAATTCAGCCCAATCGACCTTAATCAAAATTTGGCCAAGTTAAGCCCATATGAAATTTGTTTAAGTCAACTTAAAAATTCAGCCAAGTTGACCACAAACAAAATTCAGTCAAGCCAACCTGGATTAAAATTAGATTGAGTCAGTCCTAATTGCAATTCAAATAATTTAATAAGAATGTTAAAATAATTGTATAAAGCATATTAATTAATTATTATCAATGAGTAAACTAGAGACATGATAAATAGTTATATAATACAACTTTTTAAACTTTTTCTGAAGGGGTCTACAAGTTACAATACAAAAATAGACTACTAAAAATTATGATTAAATATATTTTTAGTTCTTAGATTTTGACGTAAAATTTATATTTGTCTTTATTAGAAACTTTATATATTTTACCTCCAACATTTAAAAAAAATGATATATTCATCTTAATTCAAACATGTTAATTTTTTTTTAATGGTTAAATGTTATTTATGACTGACATGTAAGTTGTTTACACAATTTATTAATTCTAATTCAAATGTCCATCTACAATATCATTTAATGCCCAAGGTAAATATTATATGATTAAAAAAATTATATCAAAGTTTGAAAAAAAAAAATTATCAACTCATAATCAGTTTTTGTTAGTTTATGAGTCTTTTTTCTTACTTCCATTAAAATTAAATTATAAACGAAACATTATTACGAAGAAAAAATAACTTAAATACTACAAAGATAAAGTTTGTTAAAAATAAGTTAACTAACAACTTAAGAATTGTTTTCTACATTAGAAATTGTCATAATTTCGGATTTCATATCAATTAATCAGATCTCAACAGGTTGAAATATGGCATTATATTTTGATACATTAATTACATATATATGACTAGTATTTTAATTTATGTATTCATATGATAAATATGTCTTTATATGTAATTAATTCATAATAGATAAACATTTAAAATTTGTAAACTATACTATAACTAGTGTTTCAATCCTACACAACAAGTACAGGTCAAATTAACTCTGTAAATATCATGGTTAATTATAATTAGTTATCATATTTATGTTAGTTAAAATTTATACATATTTAATTATTTTGATAATTATAGATCAATCAAATCAGAAACAAAACTTAAGTATTCAACAAGGTCCATAGAAATTCACCCAATACAAAAAGGATGCCCGAAAATAGACCGTTAAAATATATGGGTGATTTTTATTTTTTTTCATGGTGTAAAAATTTAAACATTTTCTTCTTTAACTTTTCGTTTTAATATTTACATTGAAATTTTTCACATTTTTATTTTCCATAAAAATATTTTTTTACATAGTGTAGTCTCTTTTATTAGTTTTCTAGCAATATAAGTATATCTGTTATATAAAACATCAAAATATAAAATCTATTTATGTAGAAAAATATATAAACCACATTTTCAGTAACATGAAATATATAACAAGTAAAATTATGAATTAAACTAATTAATTTATCTATCTAATAGTAAAATCACAACTTCATATTTCTTAGGTCAAAGACATAATCTCATAAAGAGAAAATACGCAGAAACATTCATTCGAGATAAGAATACTTACCATAATTGATTAACGTAACAAGTTAAAAAGAAACTCACTTCATTGGTGTGCCCCAAATTAAAAAACATCGATGGTTCACACAAACAAAACAAGTAAACACCATTGATAACAAGAACAAGGAAAAACAACTTCATCATCGTAGATGTCGTATGTTAATTAATAATTACCACACGCTAATCTTTAATTAGTCTCTGCATTGCAACTAAGCTTTGATCTTCTCACACAAAACTTTGGCACCGGCAAACTGCTTGGTGGCGGTGACAAATCGAACACCCAACTTGAAAAATCCACGTTTTCGGTGCCATAGCCAAAACCTTTCCCTGCCATAGCCGTTGACCTAAACGACGGCGTATAAGCCATAGAAGTTGTACGAAGCTCCATCGTGGGTTTCTTCTTGAGTTCCTCTCTCATGGGTTGCTTTGGTTTTCTGTTCGAAATTTCTTTGCTTCTGTTTTTTCCACTGTTCACAACACTTGCAGAAACTGTGGGTAAAGGAAGCAGTGGCGGTTGCTGCTTTGGGTGATGATAGTAAAAGGAAGAAGACAGATCAAATGGGTAAGGAGGAAGATTCATGAGACCTGCATAGGTTCCAACATCGTAACAAGGATTTGACATGAACTTGTTTCTAATAAGGTTGTTCTTCTGGATTTTCATTCTGTTTTGGTTGTTTGGAGCAATAACTTTTTGTTCATCTCGGTGAGGTTTCAAAACACCATTCATTTTGTTGCCACAACCACACAAGGTATGTTTTCTATAAACCTAATTTTATACAAGAGCAATGCGATCGTTCGTTCATTCAGAAAACAAAAAAATTCAGAAAAAATCTAAAAAAAAAATCTTTAATTTATAAAATTTTGACAGTATCATAAAAAAAAATAGATTGAAATATATGCATGGAGAGAATAAGATGAAGATGATTATATTTGATATTAAGAAAATAAGATGATTATTTTCTATATATGCATGCAATGGATCTACGTTCTTATAGGATCTGTTTTTCGGGATAGTGTTCTTTTCGCATATTTTATTTAATGTTTTGGAATGTTTAAAAGGAAGTCACCGTTTGCTGCGGTCGGTTACCGGAAAAGAATAGTGTAGGACGGTGACCGCCGGATTATCGAGTGCCGTTGGATTGTGTCCTTAGAAATAGCCGTTCAGAGGAGTATGACCGTTGATCCATTTCTTGTACTTGATGATCAAATTAATAACCTCTTTGCTACAGTGTAGTTTGTCTTGTGTGAAAAAATTGTAGATTAATTATCATACTGGGAATATAAAAAAATTTATATCATCGATTAATGAAATAAATAAATAATATGATTATCATAAAGTCAACAAGTATATGTATTGTATTATATACGGCATTTAATAATAGATAGTAGTGTGATTTTTTTTCTTTAAATTAATAATAACGCATATGATTAATAGTACCAGATATAACCACTTTTAACCATGTTTTTAAAGTTGAAAAACATATTTTCTAAGTTAGGGATCTAAGTTAGACATTTAAATATGGGAGTTTTAAATTAAATTAAAAAAAAAAACTGAATAATGTATTAAGAAAAAACCTGCAAACACGTTGTTTGAAATATTTTTCGAACTTTTATAAGATAATATCATATCTTATAAGGTTTGCTCTCACTTCAAAGTACAAATATAATAACTACTACTTGCATTAATTCATTTACTTGTAAATTAAAAGAGGTATAAGATAAGAATTAGGATAATAATAACTTTTTTGAATTATATTATTATTTTCTTTTATTTTTAATAGTTTATTCTTTTGAATTTATTATGAAGTAGAAAAAGAAGCAGATAAAATAATTTATAATTATAACTATTTTTATTTAGCTATTGTCTTAAATTATGTTATATTAACAAAATGTTGAATTATTATTTTTTAAAATTTACAATATGTAATAATATAGTTTATTTATAAATTGTTATTATGTATTAGGTGTGATTTTGAAAAGTGTAAGTGGTAGACATGATGAATGGCGTGGCCCAATGGATAGCCGGCAAAGGCACCGTCCTAACTCACAGCCATGTGACGATAAATAGTATAATTAATAATGAGTGGTTACTTATGAGCATAATTTTATTTTTCTAATTTTTAACATTATTATGGATATATATTTTATGTAATTTTCCACCACGAATTCTTTTAATTTTTTTATTTTAAATTTAAATACATTTTTTTTCTTTGTAAACTTTTTTGCTCTTAAAATTTCCTCTTTCTCTATTTTATGGCATCGCATTCGGTTATTTTATTTTTGTAAAAATCAAACTAATTACAAAGACTTACATTAAAACATTTGAAAACTACGTGAAAAAATTATGGATGAAAAATTAAAATTGATCGAAAACGGATAATTAAAACAATAAAAAGAATAAATCTTCCATGGAAACTGTCAACTTATTCATAATTATGTTGTATACGATATTATTTGTTATTGGTTAACTCTTTTTTTTATCAACAGAGATATTTTTCTTTTATTTCATATTCTAAGGTAACAATAAAGTAGCATTAGTTCTTGGAAAATGTTAATATTTTGAAATTAAGAAAAATCTAAACAAGCCTTTAAAAATGTTTTGCTCTTTTATATTCATTCTTAGTGTTGATGATCCGTTATTATTTTAATTATTTAAGACGAGTATTTAAGTTGTAAGTTTTTAAAAATTGTAAACCAGTGCGTGATAAATTACACTTTCAAAGACATGGTGAAAATTTTCGTAATTTCAAGTATTAACATAATAGTATTATATTGAGAATAAAATAGTAAATTAGTCTTGAATTAAACTGATGATTTTTAAACTAATCCGATACAAAATATACCATTATTATATTTTTGAGTTCAAGGGTTGAAATGATTTCCACGTGGTCTTTTTCATTATTGTAGTAGTTGGACCACGTGCTTCAAGGATCTCCACATTTCAAAATTTTGATCATAACAAATACTTCTCCTCGTGTTTGGATTAGGATTTTAAATTTTTAAAAATTGAAATGTATTATATTTAAATTATTGGTTTTTTAACTTTCAACCATGTTTGTATGAAATAATTAAAGTATTGCATGGTTTAACTTTTTATTTTAAATGAAATAATTTATTTTCTTTCTTAAAATTAAATTTCGTTAGAAATATTTTTTTTTTTACAGATATATGTCTTATAACTTCTAAAATTCTGTGAAATACCACTCAAATCTAAAGCTATTTGGTTCTCTCGTTGAAATGCAATGGCTAAACATATAGGAATAAAGAATTATTTTGATACAAATAACAATAGTGATATCAAATGGAGACAAGCTCCAAATGTTAAATATGACCTCAAAATAATAATGGTTAAGGTTAGTCAAATAATGGAGAGAAACTTGATTGTCAAGAGGAAAATAATTTGAATCACCAATTATATGATAAAGGAAGTAAAGACAATTGGGATGTTTGTTTGGAAAGTGTCATCCTTAAAAAGATGCGTAATAGTTCAATGACCAAGTATTTTTAAACAAAAGATGAATGAGACTAGACGATCTACTATGGTAATTAAATGAATAATTGAATTTGTATAAAGTGATAAATCTCAAAATAGTACTTATTAATTAGTAATATTAGGAGTGACAAAATGGGTCAAGCTAGCTCGTTTAAGTCTGATTTGAGTTTGACTCGTCAAAAATTGGTCAGATTGAACTGACACATCACTTAATAATAATGAACTTTTACAGCCTGATTCGTTGAGTTGTCGAGCTAGCCAGACTGCCAAGCGAACTACTAGGTTGATGTCGGATTGTCAGGCTCATAAAGGGTTGTCAAGTTGCCTTTGAATAGTTTATCACTTATTTAAATATAACATATCTACTTACATTTGGATTTTCCATTAAATATCAAAACATGTCTATATATTAAATAATTTATCACTTATTTGAATATAATATTCCATGAAATTGGCTCCTCAGACTAACAAAGTTCCTTATATTTAGGTTCTTTTTAATTTTTAGTTGTTGGATTTAGAGAAGACAATTTTCTTACATATAGTTTTTAATGATGTTGGGTTGCCAAACTAAACTTTATGAATTGTGTTAGGTTATCGGATTGAAGAGGTTATTCTTATCTTTTTTTATCATCCTTAATTAATACAAATTAATTAAACTAATCATATTTTATTTATCTAAATAAAATACTTTTCTAAAATTATGAAAAATATTTGATTATACATATTCTATCTAGTGAGAAGAATACCAAATTTGATTATTTGAAAAAATATAGCTAAATCATAAGTTAACATTATCTCGACGAATCATTCCTCTTGTTTTCACTTTTTTCAATTTAAATTTTGTAATGTGTGTCTTTGTCAATTAAAGACCTCATAAAAACTAATTAAATGTTGATTTTATTAATAACTATATGTTAAATGATTAACTTAAAACACTAATGATAATGTTTGACTGTGTTGCAATGCAAAATAAACAAAATCCTAAATTAATGAAATAATAAAGCACAAGACATTAATAATAAAGAAATTTAAATCATAAAAATAAAAAACAACCTAAAATTCTTCAAAGACGAGAGAGTGTAGAAAGTGAGTATAAGCATAAATTAAAAGGAAATGATCTAAAAACTTAGATTAAGAAAAAAAAAGTGTAAATGAAGGTTAGAAGAAAAATGAAATTAGAAGGTAAAGAAGAAAATACATTTGAAATTTTATTTTTTCTTTAGTATATTTAGAATATTTGAAATTCTATTATATTGATTATCAAAAGTTTATTATAAAAAAGCTAATTTTTAATTTCTTTATTTAAAAGTAACTTTTTTTTTTCAAAACTCAAATAAATACATTACTCTATTAGATCTACGAATGGTAAAATGGATCACAGTTCACAAACCAACTCGTTAGCTTGCCAAAATTTAGTAAATTAAATTACAATTTTTAATCTGTTAATCCGCTTTAATTTAATACGTCTATTCTATCAAACTAAAAGTACAAAGGTGAAGAAAAATAGATTAGTCCGCTAACTATTTTTTAAAATTTTAAAATTTAAATAGAAAATATTTTAAAATATTAAATTTGTTATATTATATTACTATATACATGGTAATTTAAATCATTAAGAATTATAAATTAAATTCTAATTATAATGATGTAATTTAACATAAAAATATAATAATTATTTTAGTTTATTTAATTAAAGATATTAATTAGTTTAGAAAATATTATATATATATATATATATATATATATATATATATATATATATATATATATATATATATATATATATAAACAACTTTTAAAAATGAAAAAGTTTAATAAAAATGAAAAAAGTGATAGAGCAACTTATCTATTAACAAAGGAAAATGATATTTGACAATCTTGAGGGACAAATTTTTTACACCGATGATTTGTCATGTTGTCATTGGGCGACTATTAAGAAAATAAAAAAAATAAATCTTATATTCTTAAAAGTCGACCAATGATAACGTGACACATCATTAAAATAAAAAATTTATGATCGAAAAGGTATCAAAGTATCATTTTCCATTAACAAAATCAAGATTTATGATCCGATGAACCACGGTGAACCTGACATGGAAGAGAAAACTCAAAATTAGAACACATTTACAGTGAAAATCACAAAGTCAATTTGAACATACTCACTTTCCAAATCCTAAAGCGAAACCTGATAATCAGAGCGTGTGTACTGTTTTGAAGGTTCTTATCTCCTCGCAAACAAACACAGAACACAAATCCAAGTACAACGTACCACACAGAAACTGTGACGTAATGATCATGTCCAATCTTTTTGTTCTTGAAATCATGATTTGTACTTATCTATCCAAAAATACACAAACAAACATCGATTTTACCAAAAAAATTCAGTTTTCTACCCTTTACACCTAATAATAAAACCGTTTTGTCTAAAAAATAGTAAAGAATAACAAATAAAAATTCTAAGATTTTGATTTTGAATGAGCGAGCCCGGTCAGACCAATTAGTCATTAGACAGACTGATTGGTCATGGATTAATACCGTTTATTCCAGAACAGTAATCTTAAAGTCATCAAAGCTAAAGTATTAGATTATAATTAAGTTAATATTAATTAAAAATTTATTCTAAAACTTATAACAATGTTTGAAATAAGAAAATAGATTGCTTACATTTATTATTGCATTAAATGTTAACTGTTAAATTAATTTTGATATTGAAATATCCTTTTGCAAGTATACTTTTTGAAGTTTAGACTAATGATGCAATTCAATACTTAAATTTCTGAACAACATTTAAATTTTGGATAACACAATACAACTTAAACTATTAACTTAAATTCTATATCCGACCAAATGATGTTGTGATATCTAATAATTTTGTTAAGAGTTAAAGTCAATAATGATATTTCATATTCATTTTTCTCTTTTAATTTTTTGAGATAACTTTTAAAAATAAACTCGTGATAAGAATTATAGAAAAGTCTAATTTTAAATGTAAAATTTAAATTTTAAGATGAATATTCTGAAATGAAAAAAACAAATACTAAAACCTTTTAAAGGTTGTAAAAAGTTGGACCCATTATATTTGCTTGTGGTTGGCATTAAAACTGACAAGGACAGTAATGACCAATGAGGAAACTTTCGCATTTCATGTTATGATTGGTCAAGACACTTGTAAAATAAACTTACAAATTTGCATTTAACTTTTAGTTTTATAAAGTATTATTATTTTCATCTTCTTCTTTTTTTCTATAAAGTATTCAATATTTAAAACTTTACTTTATCCTCTTAACAAAAACAAAAGTTAAATAGAAAGTTTGGTCAATGTTTGAATTTGAGATTGAGGAAATTGTCATAATAATGTTAAATATGGGCCCAATTGTTGCCTCAGTAATTTGTGGGCCATGAAATTCTACTGAATGGACACAAATAGGTTGAATCATTCATCAAGATTTTAGGACATACTTCAGTTTAAGTTAGACTTAAAATAAACACGTAAATATATATTGAACCAGTTTGAAGAGTTTTATCAAAACACTTAAATATATATTAAATCAGTCTGAAAAATATAATATCGAATAAAAAACTCGACAAGTGAATAAATTAGCTTTTAATAGTTTGAGTATATATTTATTCATAATTATTGTTTAGGGTGTGGAATAAGTTAAACGGTTTACTATTGTATAATCTATTGGTGATCCAAATGTTTCTCTATGTTACTGTTTATTTTTGTCTTGTTTGTAATGTTTGAAGGTTATTTGTATATATCAATAAAGATTCGACAGTTCAAATTATTAATGCATGTTAAATGTCATCATATATCATTTTATCTTAAATTTATATTTATAAATTTTAGAATGAGTTTTAGATTAATGACAGCATAATTAGGACTCAACTAGTGATATTTATGTTTTGTTTTAAAATAATTAGTGTTAGAGGTAATTTCTCTATAGATTTACAGTAAAACATAATAGTCACGACTCAATTCAATTTACTGGTTCCAATCCCAAAGTCTTAAAGATAGTGTATAATCATATTTGTAATATGATTAACCATTTAAATTGTTCAATTTAAAATTGACCGAACAATCATAAGACATAATTAATTAAAAATTAATTTTGTAATATAATATGGTTTAATATGAAAATTTATCAATATACACTTTTGATTCTCTATATCATTATTAATTCTTTGTAGATATTATTATTTGTTATTTTATTCAAGTGGCTCAAAATTATCATAAGTTAATAGTGAACTTTCCTTTTCAAAAATTGAATATCATTGAGAAAAGGTATAAACATTTTAAATATTGATGGTCTTATTTTTCTCCGAAAAGAATAGAAAAATAAATTGTTTCTTCTTTTTTATCTTTTAGATTTACAAGGAAGGAATGAATGAGTTATAAATATTAGAAGGAAAAAAATCGACTAGACATTGACGTGTAATAATTAGATTATTTCACTTCAAATTTAAAATAAAATGTAGTTCTATAATTAAAAGACACCTTTTATATTTCTAAAATATTGAAAACGTCAATTTGTATTATACGGTTACTTTTTGGAATATTGATTAACGGGGTAAGAAGATAACGTGAAACATTACTTTTATCAGTTTCTAAAATATCGAAAAGCCAAACAAAATACAAAGCGATGTGGGACCTGACTTTATTGTACCACTTTAAGGCATTTGTTTCGGTTTCTGATGAACATGGTTCACTGTTGGATCATTATTATCATCATCCAAGTTAACATCTACGCTGTTGAAAACTTGGTAGTATTTGAAAAGATCTGAAGGAATAGACTTACCGACACTCTGTGCCATCTAACGCGGTTACAAGTTTCTTTATCAACAACTGTTGTGTGGATCAAGTGGGAGTTGAACAAGGTCTTTATTAGCCACTAGTTTCAATCCTCTTTATTGCACTTGTATCATAACATTAAGAAATTCAACTTCTTTGTCTTTTCCACTCACTTTTCATTGGCACTCAAAATGAATCTACTCATCCTCAACAATAGGAGGGCACTCACTGAAAGCATTTCTTGATTTGGATGCTTCCCCTTTGGTTATGGAAGCAACTTAACTCCCTTCCCTCTCTTTTTGTTTTCCACATTGTAGCACAGATAAATTTTCTGTGGTAGACAAAGATATTGAAGATGGGAATTTTGAGCATTATAACAACTTCTTTAGGATTTGGAGTGGGAACTTCAATTGGGGTAGTGATTGGCTACTATATGTTCATATACTTCCAGCCAACTGATGTTAAGGTTCAGTTTTTTTTTTCTCTGTCTATTATTATTCTCTTGTTCATTGTTTCTCTCTCCATTTTGTTTTTTAGTTGTTAGCATAAGCATTAGCAGGAGCATGATAATGTAGATTCCTTTGATAAAAACATAATGTTTTGATGGAAAAGGAATTATGTTTTGATGTTTGTCTGAGTATGATACCGTAGATTCACTTCACTCTCTGATATTGGTTTCTTTCTGAGGATGATCTTAGCCTGAACCATGATGTTGTGACATTAATTGTAGGTGAAGTGTGTTGTCATGGAGGTTCTACCTTAAGGAAAATGCAATGGTGCTCTGAATACAACTAAAATTGCTTTTCTCTAAGATAAATTTTGTTTATCCCATTTTTTCATGTAAACTTTCTGCTGTAGTACTTTCTGATTTTAGAACATTGAGAGGAGTTTCTAAGAATGCTGAAACTCCAGTGGAGAAATTGAAGTTAGATAAACATAAAGGACCAGATTTTGTTATGTTTCAGGGAATTAAGTAACATTGTATTGAAATACTCCTGCTCAACCTTATTTGTGTTATGCTAAATCAAAAGTTTGAGTTGAATTTTGACAAAATTTTGTTTTTTATTGTTCCATCTCAAAGAAAACGAAGTGTACTGAAATTTCTTCTCCTGATAGTAGATTTTACATGGCTGATTTGGTAAACTACGAAAAAAATACTTTACACAGGACTCAAATATTACCAAGGATTAAAAATATAAGCAGTCTGTGTTCTTATGCACACAGCCATGTACTTAAGTATACCTGACCAACGCATTCCATTGAAAGTTATGTGTAATTTCAACACTGTGAGAAGAAGTTAATTTATCGCTTTCTGCTATTCTGTTTCCTCTCTTTTAGTTATTGTCTCACATTTCAAATTATGGCATGTGTGATTTCAGGATCCAATAATTCAACCCTTGGCTGAGGTAGATTCTAAAGCTCTACAACAGATGCTTCCAGAGATACCCTCTTGGATTAAAAATCCAGACTATGACCGTGTATGTTGTTCTTTGCAGTTATATACCCTACGTACAAGTGTTTATGCTTGGAGCAAGAGATGCATTATATGTTCTACAGAAAATTGATTGTATTTTCATGTTTGCAGCTTGATTGGCTTAATAAATTTGTTGAGAACATGTGGCCTTATCTGGACAAGGTACCTTTGCACACTTTTTATTGATTTTCAAAATTGTTCTTATGGCATGTACGAGTTTGTAGTGTTTGTGCAACTTCTCTATTTAACAATTTTGTAAGAGCAACTACAATTCAATCTTCATAGGCAATTTGCAAGACTGCAAGGAGTATAGCAAAGCCCATTATTGCTGAGCAAATTCCTAAGTACAAAATTGACTCAGTTGAATTTGAAGAACTCAACTTGGGTTGTCTGCCACCAACTTTTCAAGGTTCATCTCTCTCTCTCTCTCTCTCTCTCTCTCTCTCTCTCTCTCTCTTTCCACACAGAGACACACATCACATGAGTATTATGCATGTGAAGCTGCTATTGTGTGTAAGGCCATGAATCTGGTATGCGCAGTGTTACTGATATTGCTTGAACTGCAAAATGAAATCACTGTCACATGTTTCATGGTTCCATATTAAGCTGATCCTTCGTTAATCTGTCAGGTAATAGAAGAAGTTTAGATTGATTGATGTTAATTTTCATCTGAATATATGCCAGGAATGAAAGTCTATACTACTGATGAAAAAGAGTTGATCATGGAACCATTAGTGAAGTGGGCTGGGAATCCTAATATTACTGTTGCAGTTAAAGCATTCGGGCTTCGAGTCACAGTGCAGGTATATATTTCTACTTCATGACCTTTTGAAAATAGAGTGTATGGTTTAAATTGTGTTGGCAGTTGTAAAAGTTTTCAATTGTTTTCACCTAATACAGAGTATTTATGCTTCTGAACAATCTCAGGTTATTGATCTGCAAGTATTTGCTGCTCCACGTATAACTCTGAAGCCTCTGGTTCCAAGTTTTCCATGTTTTGCCAACATTTACGTGTCTCTCATGGAGAAGGTGTGTTTAATGTCAAACTCCATAAATATATAAATTTCATCAAAGCTATGGAAAGGATTAATATATATGATGTTCTTGAACATAATCGTTTCTGATGGAAACTATAAAATGTGTCTGCATAAACAGAATCCATGTCACACCTATCTGCATCCATCTACACAATTATTTTATGATATCTTTGCCTTTTCTTCCTCTTTGTTGACTTGAATCTCTTGATTGAAGCCTCATGTTGATTTTGGACTAAAACTTCTTGGAGCTGATGTAATGTCTATTCCTGGTCTTTATAGGGTTGTCCAGGTAAGCATATAGCTCTTTGATTTCCTATAAACTTTACATGACTGTTTATGCCTAATCATTATTATGCTGGCCAAGCTTGAGGACCGATTTCTCTTCCTCATTTTTTTCCTTTTAGGATATCATCAAAGATCAAGTTGCAAAAATGTATCTATGGCCAAAGGCATTAGAGGTTCAAATAATGGATCCAACAAAGTATGTGTTATTTCGTCCTTTCATCAAACCTGTGTAAGTTAGTGTTGAACTAGCTAATTTTTCTTGGTTTGTGATCAGGGCCATGAAATCGCCAGTTGGAATTCTTCATGTGAAAGTTGTGAGGGCAGAGAAGCTTAAAAAGAAAGATATACTAGGTGCCTCAGACCCTTATGTGAAACTCAAACTCACAGAAGAGAAACTTCCTTCAAAGAAAACAACCGTGAAATACAAGAATTTGAATCCAGAATGGAACGAGGAATTCAATATAGTTGTCAAAGATCCAGAATCTCAGGTCTTGGAGCTAATTGTTTATGACTGGGAGCAGGTTAGTAATAGTATCTTAAGATGCAATTCTAGACCAAATTCTTGGATCTCAAACTTCTTTTAGGAGACTTTCATAAACTGTGACTGAAGAATATTTTCATGGCAAAGGAAGTTTCCTATTACTCATTTTCATGCATGATTTTGCTTTCTCTTTTGCATAGATTGGCAAGCATGATAAGATGGGTATGAATGTCATTCCATTGAAAGAGATTACTCCTGATGAGCCAAAAGTGATGACTCTTAACTTACTGAAGACCTTGGACCCAAATGATCCTGAGAATGAGAAATCACGTGGAGAGCTCACTGTAGAAGTTCTATACAAACCCTTTAAGGAGGATGAGTTACCTCAAAATGCAGAAGACTCCAATGCAATAGAAAAGGCTCCTGAAGGAACACCTGCAAGTGGTGGTTTACTTGTTATCACTGTCCATGAAGCTGAAGATGTTGAAGGAAAACACCACACAAATCCGTTTGCACGGCTGCTATTTAAAGGAGAAGAGAGAAAAACCAAGGTATCTTCTTGCTTAAATCTACTTCTATAAATAAACCTCTCCAATGATTGCTGCATCTGTTGTTTTTAGAGTTTGAATGTAGCATTTTCTTTCTGTGAAAAATTGACTATTTCTGGTGACAAAACTATACAGCATGTAAAGAAAAACAGAGATCCAAGATGGGGTGAGTCGTTTCAATTTATGCTTGAGGAACCCCCCTCCAATGAGAGACTATATGTTGAAGTGCAAAGTGTGTCCTCAAAGCTTGGCCTTCTGCATCCTAAGGTAAAACTCCACTTTTAAACATATTGTTCAGGATTTCAATTTTTTTTGTGTATATTTTGTTGAAAGTCTTATGTCGACTAGAGATAAGACCAATTTAAAATATATAAATAGGTTTAAACCTTATCTTACAAATCGGTTTTGTAGAACTGAGTTAGGTTTAAAATCTACATAACATATTTTCCTTCTCTTGAAATGGTTTTCATTGAACCTTGTTTGTTAATCAGGAAAGTTTGGGTTACGTGGATATAAAATTGGCTGATGTTGTTACCAACAAGAGAATCAACGAGAAATATAATCTTATTGACTCGAGAAATGGAAGGATTCAGATTGAGCTTCAGTGGAGAACTCCCTGATGATAATGGCATTGGTTATTGCATTGCATTCACAAATCTCAAAAGTACATAATTCTGTAAAGCACTCTTTTTTCTGCTAAGGTTTGGATGAAACCTCTCAAACTTGATGAATCTCTGTGGCACTGAGAAAATAGGAAGTATTGCTGTTCTATTGTTGATAAACAGAATAACACCAGAGACTTCATACTTTCTTATGAGTTACACTCATATAATAATAATTCCAATGATGTTTAAGTTCTGTTCATATAGTTTATGGAAATTAACTAAAAGTAACATGTGGTTAATGTTATTATTGATAGATTGCAAAAATACACTTTAAACCATAATATATAGTATTCTAAATATTCAAAGTGCACTAATGTAATGAGCTTATTCCTTCCTTTTTTGAAACTCAAAATATAGGTAGATGAACAAACATTGAAGAATGTTACATACATTAATATGTTTTGAAGATTGAGAATTGAAGTGGTCATGTATGGTGATTTAATTGATTATACAGTTTGTTCCACACGATATAGCAAACATATTCAATTATATATAATGCACTATATATGGCATACTACACATAATTGATTATTCAAGTAGAAAATGTTTTTTTTTTGTTTCATTTTAATCAATTATTTTAGAAACAATGATTAAATGTGAGTCAATAATGTTTGAGGGAAAAAGTTGTCTTTATACTACCGTACTTTTTATTTTTTTTTTTAAAGGGGTAAACGTACCAAAGAATTAATTGACCAATGGTTATCTAATTTTTTACAAGGACTAAGGATGTTGATCATAATAGTTTTATTGACAAATGTTGACATAGTTTATAGGAGTAAGCAAACATTTTTGTGACTAATTGAACTTTTGCCTCATTTTTCAAAGTGGGTGAGATACAAAATTATTTTTACTATTTGGAAAATTTATCAAATGATTATTTTCTTTATATATATATATATATATATATATATATATATATATATATATATATATATATATATATATTTTGTTAAATATATTATCTTTATTTTATATTTATCTTTTATTTTTAATTAATTTGTTATTATTTTTTATTTGTATTTTAAGTTTATTTTATTAAACTTAAATTTTAAAACTTTATTGATAATTTTGTTTAAATATTATTTTATTTGTTTAAATCTAGTAATATTTAGTTTAGTTTTAATAAAGATAAAATAGAGATAGATAATTTTGATTTTCCATTTATTTAAATAAATGCATGATTCATTATGTTTATATTTTATTTTTAGTTATTGTTATTTGTACTTGATTCAATATCTTATTCACATTTGTTTAAAGATTGCAAGATTCAATAAAAATAATAATATATATATATATATATTAAAATAACACAAATGATTACGAAAGTAGTTAAAAGTAATATATATTTGATTAATAAGTTCAAATTTGTATAATGCTCTGGTATGATTATCTAGAGTGTGTTAACTAGATTACATATTACTTTAATACGTAAAAATAATTGTGAAGATAGTTTATTGTACACATTTCTAACTTATAGGGTACAAACTATTTTAGATCGCTTTTCCTTCAACATATTTTTTTTTTAACTGCGATCTCTTTTATATATATATATATATATATATATATATATATATATATATATTATTTTTTATTCATTCCTACTTAGTTCGATTATTTGAAGTCGAGTAAATATTTCATTATTTTTATCATTTTTGGATTATTTTTTAAATTTTCTTAATAACTCAAATTAAAAATTTAATATTACAAATTGAAGCAATTAATAATGTAAAAACTATACACAATAAAAATTATAAAAAATCAATATAATAATAATTAAATTAAGAAATAATAGATTTTAAACTTTTAAAAAAGATCAAATTTAAAAATATTTGTTAAATTGACCCATTTAAATAATAATTTATCTAAATTAAAATTATTCAACTTTTAAAGACTAATAAAAATATTAAAATTTTAATAAAAAAACATTATTTTAGAAAATTATAAATACATCTTTTTTTAAAAAGCACCACATTTATTCATATAATTATATTATAACATTTTATATTCATCCACTAATTTATTCACCAATTTCATTAAACATTTCCAACTAATGTCATAAAATATTTTATTAACTTAGAGTTATAAGGGAATGACATACTTATAAACTAGTTTTACAGTGGATAAAAATCTATTATATATCTAAGAAAAAAATATAAAAAAAATATATTCTATTATTTATATTTACCTTGTTGATATATGTTTTAAAAAATGTTTTTTAATTATTTGACATTATTAATTTATTTTTTACTTATATTTAGTTTACCGTCCCTTATTTTTAAAAAATTAATTTATCCTTTTACTCATATCTATTTAAAATTAATTATAATCTAAAAATATTTATTATTTATTCTAGCAACTAAATTTTTTAATGTAACATATATTTACAAATATTAAAAAACACAAATAAACATCTGTTTGTTTTAAAACTAGTTAATTCTATAAAAATTGGAAACCTTTTTTATCAAAGAAATTAGAAAAAAACGGCTTTAAAGTCCATGTTGTTATCCTGGTCCCATTAGCTCCTAACAACTTCTGGCGTGGCACGTGTTACTGTCCAACCTTCCCATCAATAGAACAAATTCACGAAAAAAAAATTGAAAAACAAATCTGCACCAAATATTTTGAAGAAGTAAGTAAAACGTTGCTTCCTCATATTCCCTTCCGCTTTGAAAATTCGCAGAAGTCACAAAAGGAAGCTCTCTCTCCGGAGCGCCGAGCACCGCCCGCAAAACCCCAATTCTCACTCTTCGTGCGCAGCATTTGAAAATTCTCGCCAACCCTTCGCGGTGGAGCTCCTCCTTTAACACGCCCAACCAGAACTAGGGTTTCGATTCGATACACCAGCCAAAACGTAAACCTCTCTCTCTTTTCCTTTTTCTCTCTCGCTCAATTAGCTTCTCGCATTTATTCTATGTTCCTTTATCAGGGATTCACGTTTTCCATATCTCGCTGTTTCCATTATTGCATGTTACGTATTAACTTAATTCCTCTTTACATTTCGATGCGCCTGTCGTTTTTTATTTTTAATTATTAGGGTTTTCCGTATATTCTATCAAACGCCAGATTTTAGGGTTTTGCAATTGTGGTGTGTATGCCGGGTGAAGGAGAATCTATATGCTACTATTTGTTCAAATTACGGATTAGTGTTCTATTTTTGGACTTCCTCTTTTATTCCCGATTGTATCAGAGTGCATTTTTTCTTAATCAGAACTTGTTAAATTAATTGTATTTACTTTTGTGGGATTGTGATTTTAGTTCATAATTGGCCGTTGCAATGATGAAACAATATTCCAGTGATCGTGATTGGAAAGCTACAGCTTATTATTATTAACTGTGACTTTATACCCGTCCTTGACGTGACTGGAAATCTTATTCTTGATAGATTTAGGTTTAGCTATTTTGTCACTCTTTAAGATAAGACCTGATTTAACCATCATTGTTTGGAGTAGGCAGTTTGTAAATGATGGCTCATAGGTTTGTTCTGTCTTCTAAAATATTACTCTGAATAGGTTTGTTCTGTGTTCTAAAATATTACTCTGAATTGCTCGTCCAATGTTATTCATGTGGAAAACTTTCTACTAGTATGAATAGTTGTAGCAACACATTTTTCTTATCTTTGCTGAAATTTTGTGAAATTTTTAAACATTACTGGTGTACTATGTTTTGTGAGTGCAGATTCAAATTTGCTAAATGTGGCCGCTATAGATCTTTTTCCTTTGGTTAACATTATTCTATTGTTTGTCCTGAGAATTCCAACTGATTTATCAAAATTTGAGCAAATACACATGTTAATGTAAGAATGGTAACAAGAGATTTTGATCGTAAATGGAATTCTGAATAGCAGTTCATGCGAAGTGGCATGTTTTGTTGTTTATTTACTTGTACGATAAGTCTTGAGATTCGTTTTATACAGTAGTTTGGATTTTAGGAAGCAACTATTATGGTTTCAATCATCATATTTTTTGTTAAAAATGTTATCCATAATTAGTTTGCATATAAAGTTGAATTTAGGCTTAGAAGGGTTGTAAAGTGTGGAAATTACATCAAACTGTTTGGTGTGTTTCACTGCATCACAACTGACAGCAACTTCTTCCTGATAACTTGTTCCTAGTCAAGTTTTTTCCTAATTGGAAAAGGTTACAAACATTGTTTTTATGAAAAATAAAATGGTTATGGTGATGGGGCAATTGATACAATCATATATGTGGTGTGATAGTTAATGAGTCTGTTAATATAACCAAAATTCTGCAGTTGTCCAGCCTTCACTTTTGAGTTTGATGAGATAAATGGGGAAATCGATTCTCTCCCGTCTGTCACTGTAAGTGTTTTTCTTAGATTTTCTGTTAGAGTTATATATGAGTCAGAAGTGTCTCTTAGCTTGTTTCCTTTTTGTCAGTTATAGGCTTGAAAACTGTCCAAACTGCTTGGACGTACCATATATATTATGGTACTTACTATAACTTTTTCTGTAAAATATTAAGAGAACTTGGTTTTATCTGTATCAATGTTCTATGATTGCTATCAACAAATGCCAGTAACTTCGTATCATACAGAAAAGACTTATAGGCAACCTTATTTTTTTGTTGGTCATAGTAAATGATTTGCATAGGTGAATCTTCCATCACACGGATTGATAGTTAATTCCATAAAGAGGTTGTTTATTTATTGCTTTTAGACTATCAAAGTCAATACTATTTATGAAGTATGAACACCTCTTGTTTGAATCTTTCCAAATCAGACATGTTTCCTGCACGTACACCTCCCTGACACTTATTTAAAAAATTCAGCTTAAAACATAATATAACTTTAAAAAACGTCTTTGAGTGCTGTGATGAAAAAGTGGCCATGGTGGATGGTGGTCACAGATTTATCAACGCATTATATGGCAGTGGTGTAGTGATACGTGGTGGTTGCTTTTTGTGTGGTGGCCGAATTGGAAGCAGTGGCTTTGGTGGAAATGATAGACTCATGGAAGACAAATACCATAAAATTGGAGCACATGGCAGAAATTTGATGACAGAAATAAAAAATGGGTTGGGTTGTTTGATATGTGTTATACATGAGGATTGATTTGTTTGATTTATACAGTGGAATGCTCTTTTCTTATCTTTTTTTTTGTGGCGATTAATTTTATTTTGTTTGTATGTGTTTTCTTTCTTCTATATCTTATTCTTATGATTTGCTAAGTCTGCCTTTGTAAATCTTTATTGCAAATGTTTTTCACATGGCCAGTTCCAACCTGTATGAAAGAGGAAGATTGTTTTAGGTAATCAATTATCAGTGTAAAACTTTGTTGAATTTTATGTCCATACTACATTAGATAGGATTTGAACTTAATGCATTAGAGAGTAAGTCAGGGTAGCAACTTTCCTCGAAAAAATGGTTGAATCTCATCTTTTTTATGGTTTGAGCATGTGTTGATAAAGCCCATTAAAGAGAGTACATC
Source organism: Vigna mungo (assembly GCA_036885675.1). Lineage (NCBI taxonomy): Eukaryota > Viridiplantae > Streptophyta > Magnoliopsida > Fabales > Fabaceae > Vigna > Vigna mungo. Next base: position 242,844 of record CP144689.1, read on the forward strand.
AGATGACGTAGCCTATCGGTAAAGGTGGCAAGGGAACCATAAATGTCTATTTAACAATGATAAGATTGCCTGGAATTTTTTCTTCTGTATATTGTTTGTTGCAAATAAGACTGAAAATTATGTGCATATTTTTTTCAGCTATATTTACCATTTTGTTGCTGTAAAAAGGGTTCAGTTGGATTTTTTGTGCTCTGATTTTTGTTATAAATCTGTGTGATGTTCCTCAAACACCTTTGAAGTATTAAACTTTGCAGATAATTGTCTCCGTTTTCGACATGCATGTTTACTTTTTTATTATATTTTGCAGTGCATGTTTGGGAAGCATTTTTGCTGAAATCCCAATAAACCTCTTTTAATGGGAGAAGTTCTTGCACACCAAAAGGACAGCCTTGATGCTTTGATAAAGGTTATTTGAAGCAGGATGACTCTTGAAGATTTCTTTACGTTGACTGAAATGAAAGATGGCCTCACAGCCCCTTCTCGAGTGCAAGAGTTGGTCTCTGTAATGAAGAAGGAGCAAGATTGTGTTGTTAAAAATGCTGGTGATGCGACAAGGCAGTGGGCTGCTGTTGCAAGCACTATTGCTGCTACAGAGAATAAAGATTGTCTTGATCTTTTTGTTCAATTAGATGGACTTTGGTTCATAAACAGATGGTTAAAGGATGCCCAAAATTTGGGTGCTGATAATACAAATGATGGCTTCATTGAAGAATCAATTACTACAATGTTACGAGCAGTAGAAAAACTATATCTAGACAGTGAAAAGTCAATTTCATCTGGAATTTCGGTCACTGTTAATAACCTTCTTGGCCATCACAGCTCTAAAGTGCAGGATAGAGCAAGAGCATTATTTGACCATTGGAATGGAGGTGGACTTGGAGATGCTGAACCTCGTGATAATTCAGATAGGGATAGACTCAACGATGAGAGTGATAAGATTGCTAGGGAGGAAGGCCAGCCATCTTGTGTGAATGATGCTGGCAATGACAATCATCATGCATCTGAACTTGCTGGAGATGAGAAGTCTCTATTGGGAGGCCCAAATAGTCAGCTACAAGAGAAAGTTACTAGTAATCAGACACAGAGTGTTGACAATGCACTCCAGTCCTCTCTAAGTTTGGACTGTGAAGATATCAAAGAGAGATCAAGCCATGTTAATAGTGTTTTGGCTTCTGCTCAAGAAGCTACCGTAAGTGAATGTGAGACCACATTGGCTGGGACCTGTAGCTTACCTACCTCTAAACAAGGCAGTTTCGAAGGACAGCAAGATGATTTACAGTTAAATGACTTGTCCAAAAAGGAGAAGCAAGATCAAGATGTTAATGGTCCTCCTGAAGAATTAAAACCATCAGATATCTCTTTGGCATCTGCAAAGCCAGATCCTGAACCTGCTTCCACTGGTGATAGTGAAAAAGCACTGGAATCTGTGAAAGAAGAACCTGCTTTAGAACATAATGTTGACAGCAATGAAAAGGTTGTTTGTCCAAAAAGAAGTGTTTCTGGTAGCATGAGAACGCCTGAATCTGATGGAATGAGTGAGATGGATGATTTCAGAGCCACAAGTTCTAGCAATCCACAGCTTCCCAAAGCATCAGAAAATGATGATGACAGTTGTTCAAGAGTGTTGCCTGACTTATCTGTCACTGGAAGTAACTTGGAAAAACCTGACATGTCTTTCACCAAATCAGAATACGCCAGAGCAGTAAAGGAAAGCAAGGACCAAGAGTCTGATCAAGATGATGATACCTCAAATGGTTCTGATTCTTTTAATCAGGGCAAAGGTCCCACAAGCCCTAACATTATTGACAAGAGTTCTGACATGGAAATTGAATATGGTAATGTTGATGCTTTAGAAGTTGCTCGACTAGTTGCCCAAGAAGTTGAGAGAGAATGTGTCAGCCCTGTAAAGGAAGGGAATGACCATGGTTCTAATTGTACCACAGATGGTTCTGATTCTTTTAAATGGCGAAATGGTCCCAAAAGCGCTAATATTATTGGCAAGAGTTGTGAAATTGAGCTTGAGTATGGTATGGTTGATGCTTTAGAAGTTGCCCGACAAGTTGCTCAGGAGGTTGAGAGAGAAGTTTCCAGCTCTTCAGAGAAAATCTCTGAAGGTGGAATTAGGCGGAGAGGCAGCCTTGATTCTGTAGGGAGAAAGGATGAAGTCACTCGTATCCAGCCTGAGGAAGTATCATCCAGGCAAAGCAACTCTGCTGAAGTGTGTTCGGAAGAGGTAGGACATATGACAGTTTTAGGTAATGTTGAGGCCGGACCAGATGACATGGACTCCTCGCAGGTGACTGAAGCAGCTCGTGACCCAGGAGGTAGTTCAGAGAAAAGTCTCTTTGATCTCAACGAAGACGTTGGATCTGATGATATGGATGTTTCTGTAAATGCTATGCCTACTATGCCAATACCTGTTGTCTCTGCTTCAAAACCTGCACAGTCTTCTGGGTTACCAATGGCCCCTCTGCAGTTTGAGGGGAGCCACGGATGGAAAGGATCAGCTGCCACCAGTGCCTTTCGTCCTGCATCACCTCGTAAAAATTCTGATAGCGAGAAGAATGTTTCTGTTAGAAACTCTGACCTTTCCAAGCAGAGGCATTGTTGCCTGGATTTTGATCTGAATGTTGCTGAAGGTGAAGAAGGATTGGTAAAACAAGTTGGTGAATCTTCAGGCCTTCCTTCTGGCCAATCTTCGCTGGAATTTAGTTCTAAAAGATCAAACAAGTTCGAATTGGATTTAAACAGTATCGGTGATGATGGTGATGTCCAACCTTCAAATCAGAGGATCGAGGGCCCACCCTTTTCTGGAAGAAATGGTTATTGGAGCCCATCACCTGCTTCTTCGTCGTCATCAATGCAACCTTCAGTACGGAACATTGATTTGAACGACAGACCATACTTTCAAACAGATTTAGTGGACCAAGGGCATAGTAAGTCATCTTCGATAACTGAACCGTATAAACGGTCTAAACCGGGGGCTCCTGTTATCTCTATTTTGGGTGCCAAGGTGGAAGTTGGTAGAAGAGAATATGTTCCCCAAACTTTGTCGCTGCCAAATGGGAAGGCTATTGAGCCAGCAATGGATCTTCCATTATCAGGAGCAGGTGGCATTTTAGGAATGGGGCCCCCACTATCCTACAATCATTCAAATGCTTTTGGGTATAATGGACTGACATCAGTGCCTGCTCTGTCTTTTTCGTCAGCCATGTACGGACCTTCCGGTGGCGCAGTTCCGTACATGGTAGACTCGAGAGGAACTCCAGTTGTGCCTCAGGTTGGGGGATCTTCGTCTACCGTCCTCTCATCTTACACTCAGCCTCCATTTATCGTAAGCATGACTGGAACGCAGCTTGGTTTAAATGGGGTTGGATCTTCACATCCCAACTTTGATCTAAACTCCGGCTTCACGATTGATGGCCCCAACAGAGACATGTTGACTGCAAGGCAATTTTTCTTTCCTGCTCAAGGCAGAGCCATTGAGGAGCATGTAAGGACCCTTCCACAGTCCTCTAGTTCTGGGGTTAGTGTGAAAAGAAAGGAACCAGACGGTGGTGCCTGGGAAACCTATCCACGTAGCTACAAACATCAGCAACCGCCATGGAAATAGCTCTAATTTACGCTCTTACCTCTCATCTGATCTGTTTATAATTCTGCTACCGGTTGATGCTTATATTATTACTTTAAGTTGATATTGAATGGTAGGCCAATCCATTGGAATCCTTTAGCATGAGAAGAACCAGCCCAATAAAAGGTGGAGGACGATGGATCTAATATGATTCATGAGATTGATTGGCAAAGGGGGAAAATTAGTTTTCTTTTTTTTTTCTTTTTCTTTGTTTTTTCTTTCCTGCAGTTTCATAGAAAGTCAGTACAAGCTCACAAGGCTTGGTGCATTTAGCTGTAATATGTCTTTCACATGTCAAAGAAATTATAGGCATAGTATCGTGTTTCTCACTGAGTGGTACTTGAGTACATGGTCACAAATTTAGTTGATTTTAGTGAGTATTTGTTATCAAGTAATAACCTGTATAGAGAAAACTGTGTTCAAAACTTCTCCGCTTACATAAAATAGTCTAACTCGATACAACTCCTGCTTGACACGTGCTCTTAACTATACTGACTGACATGACATTTCTTATTCCCCACTCCCCAATTTCTGCTTTCCTGAACCTTAAATCTGACTTCCCAAATCTGCAGCCATTGTTTCCAAGTATTGTCTGCAAACTGTACTCTGGAACTGCTTTTTCTCAATTTTCAGAGTCTCGTATTAGTTTCTGTGACCTTCTAATTTTTTATTTTCCCTAGGGGACAGATTAGTGCGTAAATGAAAAACCATGTTAGGAAATTATTCAGGTTCAGTTTGTTAATGACAGGAGAAAGAACATAAGATTATTTTTTAATTTCCAAAAAACTTAAACTAAAACGAACCTATTTATACATTTTGTTTAAAAATTAGGTTTAAAATATCAAATTACTTAAGGTGAGCCAATCGGTTAATGTATATAATTGTCTTTGAAACAATAAACTAAAACTTAACAATTCAATTGATATATTTTTGTTCTTTGGTAATTAAGTTTTGCATGATTAAGAGATAACAAAAGCTATAATATTAGCTTTTTCTTTTAAATTTACTTAGTTTATTATATTTTTTATTTATGAGGTTTAAACCTTAGTCAGACTTACTAGAATGGTGACCCGTTAATTTGTCGGATAAACTTATGTTAAGGCTATATTTAGTTTGAGACATTATATTAATGACTTGTATGAGAGGTTTAGCTTGAGGAAATAAACTAATGTAAAACATAATATGATATAAATGCACGTATCTTTATAATTTTTATTTTGTACAAAGGTAAAATACACCTCAACTGCCATAATATAATATCATCTGTATATGGAGTTAAATTTTCATTAATAAAAATTAAAACTGAAAATATGACTCTACTCTAGATTTTTATATATTTTTGTCATAAAAACTATGCTTGCTCGTAAGAATATACCATCCAATTTAATTGACTCAATAAATATTTAGTTTATTTAAAATTGAACTTAAGTTGAATATGATTTTTTTTCTTCATGTTTACAACTCAATAAAAAAAATTAGTTTATTCAATACTCGACTTGAGTTCAATTGAACTTTTACCAGTTACACTAAATTCAAAGTTATTTATGACTATTTCCATTTGGTTTTCTAACTCAATTTGATTTAAAATTACAATCATTTTTGCATATTTTTATTAATTGATTTTTCATCAAAGAATTACTTATATATATTATACTTTGATTCTTTTGTAAACCCAACTAATGAATTTATTATAGTTAAATTTAATTACTTAAAATTAATGTTTCTTTCAAAAATATTTATTTTTTAAAACACTTTTCCGAATTTTAAGACCTCCAATTTCTCTTATCATCAATATATTCATTATTTTATTAGTTGCCCATGTAATGAGTAACTTTCATATATGCCATTATACTAACAAAAATACATAATTTATTCACATAAACCCTCCAACCATTATTTATATATCATCATCATATATCACAACATATACAAGTCTTTTTGGTAAAAAAAGGAAAGTAATAAAAAAAAAGACAAAGAAAACTCTCTCTCTCTCTCTCTCTCTCTCTCTATATATATATATATATATATATATATATATATATATATATATATATATATATTTATATATATTTATATATTTATGAACTTTACTAAAAAAAAAGGTAAAAAACAACAAAAAAAAAGAAAAAGAAAAAGAAAAAAGAAGAAGAAGTAATTAGCAAAACCCCCTTTTTTCTGTTGGCATGTGTGTTGATGATGAAGGATTCACTGATCACAAAGTTGTGTGAGGAAGATTCTGCGGGAGTCTGAAGCGAACCTGCGATGCCGGCGAGCGCACGGCGACGCCGTGCCAGCAGATGCCACCCTTGCAGGGCTCGTGCGCGTGATGCGGCGGGGATGGCGGCGGAGAGTGATCGGCGGCGAAGGCGTAGGTGGCCTTACGAGAGACGTCCCAGGTGAGCGTGGCGACGAGAATGAGTGCGACGGTGGCAGTGGAAACGAGCAGGACGAAGGCGCCGCCGAAGCTGCGTCCGCACACGAAGCCGTACGCCTTGATGCAGGCGATCACCGCCACGTACAGCACCGTTAGGTTACTCACTACAGCATCAGACACAGCCATAGAAGAGAAAGAAAATGTTTGTGTCTGTGTGGGTCGATCTGGCTGTGGTTGTGGCTTTAATGCGTCGTCGTCTTGGGAATGTTTCAGGGTTTTAACTTTTAATTATAATACCCGATGATGCTGAAATTACGATAATGGACCCCTCTTGTCTGATATCTCACCGTAATTATTATTATTATTATTATTATAAACATCAAATTTACAAACATTCTCGTAATTTTTACCTAACTATTAGGATTGAAATCTACTCTTCATGATAAATTAAAATTAAAATTACAGAATCAAAATTTTATAATCAATGCTAAAAACACACTCAAACATATTTTTCTAATACGCTTTATTTAATAAGGATAGAAAAGGTGAAAATCATCACTTGTTTAAAATGCTATTTTTATGTAATGTTTCTCTTAAATTTTAAGATAAGCTAATTAACTATATACTTGTTTTTAATAATTAATGTTATGTAAAAAAATAATACAATAAGATCAAGAATTTATTATATTTATAAAAAGAAAAAAGTAAATTTGAAGTATAAAAGAGATGGCGTGGTTATTTACTACAACCACATCGAGCTTATCTATTTCGATATTCAGAACAAGGAGATCCGAACATATCCACCGGATTCGTAACTTATCGTGGTGTTATTATCGTACGCAACCGCCGATTTTTGTAACTCCAAGGAGATAATGCCACGTGTCTCTCGTGTCTCTTTTCGCATGACGTGGCTTTTTTATTATTATTTTTTATTTCTTAATTACTTTCTGGGCTTCGAATCGGGTTTACCTTTTCTTTACCGTATTCTGCTTATGTGGTTTGTTGTTATTATGCTTAAACTTTTCGCAAGTATAGCTATCAACACTACTAGACAGTGTCTCCTTTTTACCGTATTCTGTACGGATTATACTAAGACCTCGTAATATCAGAAAAGCACATTAAATACAATCTTAGATTATGATGGTTTTAACCAATGTTTAGTACAAAAAAGTAATATAATTTTTTATTAAAAAATAAAGACGAAATTTAGCTCCATGTATATGAAATTTAAAGTCGAATATGGATTTTAGTTTATAAAAATTTATTATACTTAATTAATAATTTTTCTTATATTTCTGTACTGCACTAATTACCTGGTTTAGGTAGCTGTGATAACACCCTAACCCTAACCCTCACGATCACCGTCAGCATTACCCACCGATCGTGATTCTTGCATGCAATCTTCAGTCAAAAACATAACGTCTTTTGGTATCCTTTATCTGCTTTGCCGTTATATCCACGGCAATTGAATTTGATCGATAAATATAACTAAAATGTGGATTCAGCCGTAGCATCATTTGAGGTAAAATGTTTCTAATGTTATGATGGACATAACAATGCTTTTGCGGGTCTATGAAGAAATAGAACCACTTCGTTTGTTGTGTCTTTTCTCGCATGTCATTCGTTTGTTTGGCTGTCTTCAATATAATAATATAATATATAAAATAATAGTTAGATATACATTTTTTACATAATATTTTAACAACTTTTTGACAACAAAACACTTGTGACTATTTTATTGGTTTGTTTGAATTTATTTTTAAAAAAATATTTGAAATAAATCAATCACAAACTACCACATATGTGTTGTCATTAAAAAAACTTTTTCCCTTTTACATTTATTTAACACAAAATAAAATTATAAAAAATTTATATTTTTTTCAAAAATAAAAAAGCAAAAAATAAAAATAGTGTTGATGTAAAAATTATATGAATATTAAAGCATCATTTCTCGTTAATATAATGATAAAACGAAACATTTATAATCATTTAACACATATTATAAAAATAAAATAATTTTTTATATTTATTTAAGAAAATAAAGAAAAATATTGATCATATTATACTCATTTTATGAGATCGGAGTCGAGTTACATAAAAACATTGATTTCATCCTTAATAAAAAAATTTAAAATGATAAATTAATAAGTATTTATTAGAATACTCTGTCTTTTTCATTTTTATTTAAAGTAAACTTTATATTTATATTTTAATTCTCGATATCAAATAAATGTGAAAAATTTATGTATATTGAGATAAGATTTTTAATAAAGAAAGTTATTTATTTGGTATAGTTAAACAAGGGGTTATTTTATTATATTAAATAATAACTTTGGATTACGATGCTCCAACTTCATTCGGTTACATTCTACAACGAATTAATTTGGTACAGAAAATTAAACAAAACTTTGACTTTAGAGGGGTTAGTCACGTTTCTCGTGGACCTTCATGCTATTTATAACATCTTCAATCAAAATCACTTGCATAAGTGCTTTTGTTCATAAAAAAATAATATTGTAACACAAGTTTCGCACATGTATTTTTTTTTAGAAATAAAAATGCTTGCCTATAAAATTAAATAATAAGTTGTCATTTTGTACAATTAATTTTTTTCTATCAAGTTCAATTTTTTTATACGGTTGAATATATTCATATACATATATTTTTGTAAATGGAATGAGTTTATTAACATGAATTTGTGAAGAACATTTATTAGCCAAGTAATTAATGTGAAGTCTACTCGATAAGACTGCTGAACAAAAGATTTTCTATTTTGAAACATACTTAACATCAAATTAATCTCTATTTTATAACCATGTTTGAGTGTTAATTGTAACGTCCTTGTTATAATTCTATCTTGAGAATTACTTTTTAGGATTTGAAATGTGAAAGATTTAACTGTTTTATTTATGCGTTTCAACTTGTTAAAGTTGTAGACAATAGTTAAAGTGAGACAATTATTGCATTACTAAGTTCAGGTATGATATTCCCACGCCTTCGTATTTTTTTTAGAAAATACAATTTGAAACATATTAAAATACTTTTTGTTTTTGATAGGAGTCTAGATCTATTTCTCCACACTTTTCTACTAATATTTTAACATTATCTTTGGGTTTATGTTATAATACTTCTTAGACTTTCACCTTTATTCTTGAAGTGGAATTGATAGGTACGTGTTAAAGGTTTTTAAGTTAGTGAAATGTTTCCAAATAATAAAATCTTATTAACTTCACAATAAATATAAGATTTAATGTCTCAATAAGTCTCTATTTTCGCCCAGAATTTCAATAGGTCCCTTTTTTTTTTCGACGTTTCAATTGAGTCCTTATTTTTGTAAAATTGAATCAAATAGGGTCTTTCGGTCGAATTGAGATGACGCCGTTAAGAATGATATGCTGACAGTGTAGTTTTTTTATTACGTGTCATTAAAAACGTGACTGAATTGTATACTTCATTTTTTTAATTCAAAAATTAAAAAAATACAATTAAGTTACGTTTTCAATGCCATGTAATAAAAAACTACACGGTCAAGATACCCTTCTTAACGGCGTCATCTCAATTTGACGAAAAGGTCCTATTTGATTTAATTTTAAGAAAATAATGACTCAATTGAGACGTCGAAAAAGAAAGGGATCTATTTGAAATTCTGGGCGAAAATAGGGACGTATTGAGACATTAAACCTAAATATAATGATTATTTAGTTCTTATTTTCCCTTTATATTTATAATTTTTGAAATAAACTTTTAATTATGACTTATCTAATCACCATTGGTTTAATTACAACTTATTTTACTTATTTTTACTTATAAATGTTTTCGATTTATGATAAGGATAATGATATTTAGACAATATTTTTTTGACAATATTTGAACATTGATTACGTGTGATTGGTCAAAAATTATTGTACAATTAATAATAATAATCATAAACATTATTGTTGAGTAATTTTTGACCAATAATCAATATTCAAATATTATAAAAAAATATATTGTCTAAATATCATTATCGTTATGATAATGCGTTTAAGAGTAAAGAGACCAATCAATTTAATCGTCCAATTTCTAGAACTTCAGACTATAAAAGTTTTCTAATATTTTTTTTATATGTTAGATTGTCTAATCACACTGTACACTTTGAAAAAATATATATTTATCGGAAAAGCCTAGAATTTGCAGTTTTTTCCAAATTGCTTTGTAGGTGATAAACATTAAAAGCTTTGTTGCTTTTTTTTGTTCTTTTAAAGTGTTTAGCAATTTTCAACTTTATAAGTCATTGCTTTCCTTTTTTTCTACACATATACTTTTATTCTTTTGCATGACTCTTTTCAAATAAGAAAGTTTCGTTTAATTATTTTCTTCTTTTTCTGTACCTTTCTTCAAATGGAGATATTTTCAGTCTTACAATTAACCAGAACTTCATTTCAAAATTAATTTCAAATTTCATGTTATCAAATATTTGTTTCAAAATATATGTTATTTGAATTTTTTTGGGATGTTTAATTTTAAAAATGAACAAATTTTTAATAAAAAGAATTAGAGGTTACTTCTGTCAATATAAAAATTTCAAAATATATGATGTTTAATAATTTATAATTGAAAGGGTAAGAAGAAGCCCATTTTGTTTTAGTCTTATTGGTTTTTTAATTTTTTGTCCCGGCCCATGCAAAGGACCCTTTCTCAGTCGCTGCTGGAGCCCATTTTCGAGACCTTGGACGTGAATGTTGGTTTAAATTAATCGTATAATAATTTTAGAGACATCTTCCTATTTCACGTCACATAATTTTATAAATAGTATTTTAATGTATCTAATATATATAGTCGTATAGGATAATGTTTAAAATTTAAAATAAATAATTTATACTGTATACTTTTATTTTTTATTTTAATAATTTAACATAAAATTATTGAATTTTGATTTAAAAAATATAATATATTGACAAAAATTAGAAAAAAATAAATAAAATAAATTTCTTTTAGATTGTGTTTGTTTTTAGTATAATGGTGAGTTGATTTTAACATAAATATGGAGTTAAGATGGTTATTAATTTATTTGCTAAACTTTAATTTTAACAAATTATAAATAATCTATGTTGTATTCTTTTTACACCAATTGTTTGATGAAAATACCAAAAAGAGTTTTTCGTATATTTTGAGCGTTGCGGTCTGATTGAGTTGTTGAACGCATGAGTTGTCAGGTGTTAAACAAGTCAATTGATAAATAACGATATTTATCACTTGTTATGTTGTGACTGGTGCACTTGCTGTGTCGATGGTTTTGCAGTCAATAATGACCCATTTAACCCATGAGCTTGTTGTTTGGTTCAAATTATGCTAAGTTACAAATTAATATGCATTTAGCATGGTAGGCAAACCAACACTCAAATAAGCCACTGGATAGTCAAATAGGTTATCAGATAAGCTATAAGTAGTTACACATGCCAATAAGTAGTAGGACAGCCCAGTAGACAGTCAGATGAGTTGGTTGGTAGTCATGCGAGTTGGAATTGTTTTGGTGCAACAAAGAGGACACAATTAGTTGTGTTTTAAGCCATATTGTCCTGGGACGAGATCAATGTTGATGTTGTCGAGGGATGTTGTCAAGGGGTACTCAAACATGCAAGTGGAATCAATTCTACTAGTGTGTTGGATATGATGGAATCAATATGTAAAATCGATTTAGTGGCATTTGGTGAATAAAATGGGACTGAAATCAATTTTACGGTCTCATATCATGCAAGTGGAATCTATTATGGTAGTTGTGTTTGTTGTTCATGTAATATTTGACGTGTTTTTTTTTTTTTGTGAGGTGGAGGATATTTAACACGTTGATTCTAGATAGTATGTGTTGATGAAGTCCTTATTAACTTTATTGTTATTTGGATAAGGTTTTGGTTTCCTTATTCTTCAAAAGATTAGAAGTGTTAATAATTTGGTATGTTAATAATTATTACATAAATTAATTTTGTATGATGATAAATATCTATTAATTAATTATTAATAACTATTTATTAGTTACATATAGTTATGTGTTTTAGTAAACATGATTCACAATAATTTAAATAATAACATAACTTATTATTTGAAAAAAAATTGAAATTTAATCCTACAATTTTTTTTATAAATTTTCTTTTTATTTTTGTAATTTTTTTTTTATCCTTAACAATTTTAATTTCATTTTAAAATAATTTTCACTACTTAAAATTAAATTTATATAAAATTTCAATGTAAGAGTAAAATGATAATCATATTTTTAATCAACTAAAACATTTTTTTAATCTATCATATTCATTTTACCATTTGCAAACTTATACAAACTTTTCTTTTAAATCTATTCATTCAAATTATTTAATCCAAATAACACCACAATAGTCTTTTTATCCCTCGTATCCATTTAATCACCCTCTCTCACATTAACTCTTCCATCCAAATACTCACTTAAGAAATGAATAATAGAAAAAATAAATTGAATGGTTTAATGAACATAAAAAATATTTTTATTAGTTATTATCTTCTAGAAATACCCTCACAAAAAATAGTTCTTAAAATTTAATTTTGATATTGCAAAAGTATTTTTTATACTAATATAAAAGAAATTGAATAAGGAAATAGACATTAATAATAGAATGAAAGCTTTTATATTTTTTCCACGTAAAAAAGAAAATATATAACCAATAAGAAGCTGCCGTATTGGAGAAACTAACTAAAATTTTCCAAATGGTAATGGTGGACTTGCGCTTTGGAGTCGTCTGTGGGACCATCTCCTACACTACTCACAAATTCCACGTCGAAAGAACAAGAGAGAGCCAATAAAGTAATGCCACGCGTCAGAACTTTGATTTCAGACCGTTAGATTGTCCACGCTGGCGAACGGAGGTCTTGTTAGGAAATAAGCTCCCCCCGTAACAAACACGGGCAAACCTATAGGTGAGTCATATATAAATAAACCATCTAAACGCAGATGCGAAATCAATCCAAACTAAACGGATCTCTTCTTCACTGTTGGAAGCTACTAGAAGCATTGAGTGTGCGCGCACTGCGATGAGGAAGTGGACGGTTGCTTCCGTTCTCCTTCTACTCTGTCTCCTCTTTCTCTTTGCAGATCAAGGTACGCCACTTCACCATTCACCGTTCACTCTTGTTTTCTGCTTGTTCGATTTCGTTTTCGAATTCGTTAATGCATCGTATTTTTTCTTCCGCAGGTCGGAAGTTTCAGGCGAATGCCGCGGGCGATTCCGACGGCGTTGTAGATCCGCCCAAGGTGGAGGACAAGATCGGCGCTGTTCCTCATGGCCTTTCCACCGATTCAGATGTGGTCAAAAGGTGTGTGTTGTTCTCTCTCTCTCTCTCTCTCTCTCTCTCTCTCTTTACCTTTCGATTTTTTGTTTTGGCATCTGAACCCGTGTTACTGTGATTTTAAGGGAGGCGGAGTCGATCTCGAAGAAATCTCTTCGGAGCAACGCCGAGAAGTTTGAGTTCCAAGCGGAAGTGTCACGGCTCATGGATATTATCATCAACTCTCTCTATAGTAACAAGGATATCTTCCTGAGAGAGTTGATTTCCAATGCTTCTGACGTAAGCGCTTTATTTATTAATTTAAATTAAATTTAGTAAACTGCTGCATTTCAATTTCAGCGCCCGAACTCGATACGTTGTTGTTAATGACAAATGATGCGTGCATTTTAGGCTTTGGACAAGATTAGGTTCCTCTCTCTCACGGACAAGGAGGTTTTGGGAGAAGGTGATAACACCAAGCTTGATATTCAGGTTAGTACTGGTAGCATCTATTAATTATTACTATTATTATTATTTTAAAGATATTTTTGGTTTAATGTTTACGTTGACAGTCTAAGAAATGAATGGCGGTTGTGTATTGTTTCATTAGTGATTTGTTTTTTAACTAAACTGAAGCATGTTGATGTTTCAGATTAAGTTAGACAAGGAAAAGAAAATTCTCTCGATCAGAGACCGGGGTATTGGTATGACGAAGGAGGATTTGATTAAGAATTTGGGAACAATTGCTAAATCTGGAACTTCAGGTATGTATGTTGTTGCTTTTGCTGATGTGATTTTGCTGTGATATGGTTGGGACGGTGTTAATTGGAACTGTGTGTTGAATCAGCGTTTGTTGAGAAAATGCAAACAAGTGGAGATCTCAATCTCATTGGGCAGTTTGGTGTCGGCTTTTACTCTGTGTATCTCGTGGCTGACTATGTTGAAGTTATTAGCAAGCATAACGAAGATAAGCAGTATGTCTTTAAGACTTGATATTGTTTTCTAATCAGTAAATGTTGAAAGCTTTATTTTTTTTTGTTGATTTGTAAATATGAAATTATTCGATTCTCAGGTATGTATGGGAATCAAAAGCTGATGGAGCTTTTGCAATCTCGGAAGATACATGGAACGAACCTCTAGGACGTGGAACCGAGATTAGACTACACCTCAAAGAAGAGGCTGGGGAGTACTTGGAGGAATCTAAACTGAAAGTATGCACCAAACTATTACCTTAATTATTATAACTTTGTTGAGTTTAAATTTCTTGTCTCCTTGTTTACTGCGCACAAGTTTATGCTTAGGGGTCATTAACTTTACACTTCAGAGTATATAATATGTAGTGTGCATTCATGCAATATTAAGTAGAGCGCTGGGATTATATGGAGTGTTGCACTTGCAAAATGCCCGAGGTCTCATTAGTTAAAGTAACTTTTACAGTCCAAGTAAATATTTATATGGATTATGATTTATGGTTGCGAATAGGATAAGAAAAAAAAGGATTGACATGATTTAATATTCGAAGATTTCGTCAATGACTGTTCTCAATACGAAAGAAGTCATTGTATTGCTAAATATGATTTGATAACTGTTGTTCACAGGAATTGGTTAAGAGGTACTCTGAATTTATTAACTTCCCTATCTATATTTGGGCAAGCAAAGAGGTTGATGTGGAGGTTCCCGCAGATGAAGATGATTCCGGTGATGAAGATGATTCTGGTATGTATATTTTAAAGAATTTCGTTGGATGTTGCCATTTATATCCTGTTCTAAGATGATGTTTCGGTGTTTGTTCATTCCTTTATATCATGGTGATGATAATTTAAGATTCTTACCTTATTTTCTTCCGTAAACAGCTGATGGCAGCCCCAAGGAGGAAACCGAAGAAGAAGATGCTGATAAAGGTGAAGATGAAGACAAGCCTAAGACAAAAACAGTGAAGGAAACAACTTACGAATGGGAACTTCTAAATGATGTGAAAGCTATATGGCTGAGGAATCCAAAGGAGGTTACCGAGGAAGAATACACCAAATTCTACCACTCTCTTGCCAAGGTACTATTTGCAAGTTCATTACATATGCGATACTTCTGGGGAATCTGTAGCTGAATTCACACCACTCCGAGTTTAATATTCATGAAGTGGCTTTATGTTTGTTCAGGATTTCAGTGATGAGAAACCTCTATCGTGGAGTCACTTCACTGCCGAAGGTGATGTAGAGTTCAAGGCAGTCCTGTTTGTACCACCTAAGGCACCTCAGGATTTATATGAGAGCTATTATAACGCAAACAAATCCAACCTGAAGTTGTACGTTAGACGAGTCTTCATTTCAGACGAGTTTGATGACCTGTTGCCCAAGTACCTAAACTTCTTGAGGGTATGCATCGCTGTGCCTTGTTCTTGGAGATAAATATAATTATGAAGATCAGATTAATTTTTTGTTAATGTTATTTTTGACATTGGGAACAGGGTCTTGTTGATTCCGACACATTGCCACTCAATGTATCGCGAGAAATGCTTCAACAACATAATAGTCTAAAGACAATAAAGAAGAAACTTATCAGGAAAGCCCTTGATATGATCCGTAGGATTGCTGATGAGGATCCTGACGAGTCCAGTGACAAAGAAAAGGAAGGTATGATTTTAAATTATGGGCTCGATCTGTTGGAATCCATATTCTTTTCTGGGTCTATGGTTGATCAAAACGTGTTTCAGTCCTATAATTTTAGGCTTGCTGTGTGCCCTACGGTCCAAATATTCTCGTATTTTTTTTTGGTTTTTTGCGGTGGTGGTGCTGAAATGATTTTGTCATCTTTCTTTAATTGTATGTTGAAGTCTATTCGCTGACTTCGTACTTCCATCTATCTTAAATATTTATGCAGAAGATGCATCCTCTGACAACGATGAGAAGAAAGGTCAGTATGTTAAGTTCTGGAATGAGTTTGGTAAATCCATTAAACTTGGTATCATCGAGGATGCCACTAACAGAAACCGGTTGGCAAAATTGCTCAGATTTGAGAGGTATCGTACTTGTGCTTGTAATAACTAAACTCAGCAGTGTAATTTCGCCGTTTTCGATAGGTAACATTTTTTCTGATGCTTGTAACACTTGCAGCACCAAGTCTGATGGTAAATTGACATCCCTGGATCAGTACATTTCTAGAATGAAAGCTGGCCAGAAGGACATCTTTTACATAACTGGAACCAGCAAAGAACAGCTGGAGAAATCTCCATTCCTTGAACGGCTTAAGAAGAAAAATTTTGAGGTGGAATTTAAAATCAATTTATTTTAAAGCAGATCCTTACTTCCAGAAATTGTATTTATTTTAATGCAGATCGTTACTTCCAGAAATTGTATTTATTTTAATGCAGATCGTTACTTCCAGAAATTGTATTTATTTGTTCTTTGGAAACTTTTGCTTCTGTTCTGCTGAGGAAAAACGATTTCATTGATTTGATGTATTCTAAGTGTATTTTCTTTTCAACTTGGTACAGGTTATTTACTTCACGGATCCAGTTGATGAATACTTAATGCAATACCTGATGGATTATGAAGATAAAAAGTTCCAAAATGTGTCCAAGGAGGGTTTGAAACTCGGGAAGGATACGAAAAACAAGGAACTGAAGGAATCCTTTAAGGATCTTACCAAGTGGTGGAAAACTGCTCTATCCAAGGACAATGTCGATGATGTGAAGATATCCAACCGATTGGATAACACTCCTTGTGTAGTAGTGACATCAAAATATGGTTGGAGTGCAAACATGGAGCGAATCATGCAGTCTCAAACTTTGTCAGATGCTAGCAAGCAAGCATACATGCGTGGGAAAAGGGTACTTGAGATCAATCCTAGGCACCCTATTATCAAGGAGCTCCGCGAGAGAGTAGTAAAGAACCCCGAGGTATTCTTAGATTTGAATGGTGCCTGTTATTTAATTTTATCTGTAGCTTCTCTTTACTCAACAGGAGTAAGCTATATTTGTTGACACAATGGGCTAACTTTTCAGGATGAGGGCGTGAAACAAACAGCACAACTGATGTACCAGACTGCACTCTTCGAAAGTGGCTTCAATCTTGATGATCCCAAGGATTTCACTTCCCGTATTTATGATTCGGTGAAGTCTAGTTTGAACATCAGTCCTGATGCAACTGTTGAAGAGGAAGATGACACCGAGGCGGAGGCTGAAAGTGAGGCAAAAGAAACTCCAAACAAGCCTGAAGCTGAAGTTGATGATGATGTTGACGATAGGAAAGACGAGTTGTAGATTTCAATGACATCCACTATTTATTGACGGTGCTGTCGGTTTCCTTTTCTTTTTCATGGTTTAGCTAATAGACCGTAATAGCTTTATGTACGAGTTTTGTTTTCGTAAGTTTGAGAACTTAGTGTAATCATCTTTTACGTTGGAATTTTGTCCTCCCACCATACTAGCTTATCACAATTTTCGGTCACAAAAGTTTACTTCTTTCTCTTTACTATCATCAGCGTCGTGTCAAAAGATTTCGCCGCATTATGAGAAAAATATATCATAAAAAATTAATTTATATCGATTGTTTCAAATTTAAAAAAAAAACGACTTAAATTGATAATCAAGTATATAATTGTTCACCAATGGAATAATTAAGAGTCTTGTCTTGTGGGAGGAGTCTTCGTAACGATGGAAAATGAACACATTTTTGACTATACGAATAAATGGATCATTCTATACAGTTGACTGATGATAAAATAATTTGAAAGGCTTAATTTCACTTTTGGATTAAATTCAATTTTAGAATGTTTCCGTATCAGTGTATATTGTATTTGAAGTTTTAACTTAATTTACTTTTTAACGGAACAATTCAATGAGAGCAAAAATTAATAATTAATTTTAATTACAATTAAGAAATATATGTTAAAATATATAAGTTATAAAATAGTTTTTTTTTATTGAAATTAAAAATGTATAAAATAAAATTAATTTTTATATTTGAGTGAAGTTATTTGATTTAAGAATTTTAAAAGATTATTTTAAGATGTAATTAAGCTTAAATATTAATTTGATCTTATTTTGAAGAATGAAAATAATTTAATTTTTTAAAATAATTGGGATTAAATTAATTTAAAATTTTCAAATATAAAAACTATATTAAATATAAGAATCTAATTGGTATAACAATATTAAAGTGAATCTAATAAAAATAATCTAATTAAAATAACAATTACATGTCAAATTGAATTTTCCAAACAAGATAAAAGAACAAAAGTTAAATTAAGTCAATCTTAAAAATATTATTTTCACTCATTGATTTAATTCTAACTATATTCATGTATAATTTAGATTTACTTTTTCATATTCTACATATAAAACACTTTAACTGTTTAATTCTTTTTATCAGTAAAAATCCTAATTTGTCAAGAATGGGATTCGAACCCATGCCCTTTCGGACCAGTACCTGAAACTGGCGCCTTAGACCAACTCGGCCATCTTGACACATGTTCATCTGTGCAATAATCATAGTATTATAACTTACAGAGTATATTGCCCACTCCATAAAAAGTTGACGCAACTTGCCAAAAAAATTAAATGCTGTTAATGTAATAAATCTCTAATTGCAAAATGTTTCTATACATTGAACTACTGTTTAAAAAATAATTAACAAAATAAATTGAGCCTAACAATTAGGTACTACTTCCAATACTCTACAAATTTCTTCTCCCACCTTCCATAACTCCTAAATGTCAGCAAATAAATTGGGGTAAGCCTTTCCTTGTATATTCTAATAGTCACAAATATTTAAATAAAATTTCACTTTTCTATTCACTTTCTCTTCAACACATATTTAAAGTAAAATTTTGCACTAACTAATAAATGGAAAAAAGATCCACTATATTAAGGCATTATCATTTAATATTGTATAAGTCTCAAAACTTAAAATGACTTGTTAAATAATGTACACTTGTACATAAAAAATGAACCGAAGTAGCTACATCAACTAAATAAGCAGTAACCTAGACTATTACATATTGCATTTCGTAAAAAAAAACGTATAACGATTAACTGCAACATTTGTAGTATGATGGGGACTAGCGTAAACTAATCACGTTCGTGTAACTTTCTAAAATGTTAATGTATATATTTAATTAACTAATTATATTATTCACATTAGAAGTTTAAATTTGCTTTTAACAATTTTAGAGTACCTAACAAATTCAATATAAATAATAAAAAATAAATATTCCTATTAAAATAAGATCTTAAATAAGAGTGATTAAAAAAAATAACACATTGAATATTTTGACTTAAGGATGTTCATACTTTTTTTTTGAGCATTTTGTCTTTT
The DNA here is from genome assembly GCA_036885675.1 of Vigna mungo. Lineage (NCBI taxonomy): Eukaryota > Viridiplantae > Streptophyta > Magnoliopsida > Fabales > Fabaceae > Vigna > Vigna mungo. The sequence goes on from CP144689.1 coordinate 262,435, forward strand.
TAGTTATAATATTTTGTTGTGAAATAGGTAAAATTAATCAAACTTTCACATCTTTTTTATAGGAGAATATCCTCTTAAAAAATGAAAATAATATTACGAGATCAAATAGGTCTAATGATTCAACAAGTTATCAATATGAGTAGATTATTATCGATGTTTTTTTATGTGACATAATACAGGTTGCATGAACAAGTGTACTTTTAGAATCCACAACAAAATAATCTTAATTATTCAAATCAAATTATTAACCATTTTAATTGTTCAAATCAAATTGCAATTTTTGACGTTTTTAATTGTTCAAATAGAATTAGTTACAATCTTAATTGTTCAAATCCAATTATTGATAATCTTTATCATTCAAATTAAATTATTGATGATTTTAATCGTTCAAATTGAATTTTTGACATTTCTAATCATTCAAATCAAATTAGTAACAATCATAATTATTCAAATCAAATTATTGATGATCTTTATCATCCAAATAAAGTTATTGATGATCTTAATAGTTCAATTAAATTGCTTATAATCTTAATCATTCAAATCAAATTATTGATAATCTTAATTATGTAGTGATGATCTTAATCGTTGATCGGAATAATTGCAAATCGACTTAACTATGTATCAAATATACTTATTCCATCAATTTTAATCTATGCTTAAAATAAAAAGAAGTGATTATTTTTGTTTGATTTTAGTTAAAATACTTATGCTCCTAAGGAATTTTTCATCTTTAATCTTAAAACTTTAGAATAAAAAAGTTGAAAAAAAAATTATATCTAATCTCTCAACTTAAGAGTCCAAGATTCGGAGTTATGTAATGTCATGGCTCAAGTCTAATTGTATTATTTCATTAGTCTTCCATTTAATGAACAAATTATGTTATTGACATTAAAAGGTTTATATTACTTTTAATGATTTAAAGTATTGTCTCTACTGAAAAAATACAATGAATATAGATAATAAAGAGAAAATATTCAAATTTAATGTCTTGAATAGGTGTCGATACTTCTTTAGCTAATGTTTCTTTTGTTTGATAAACACAAATATTCATAGTTAGGGGGTGAAATTTTGTGCATAATTATTTTAAAATTGCACTGGGTGGGACATCATAATATTTTTCTTTTTCAAATTACGAAATTAACAATTGATCCGATCACGAAACCTAGTTTAATTAATTAACCTTAGAAAAGAGAGCAGAATAAGTAAATGTGAATGGGACTAACACTTGTATAAGTGGCTATGTTTCTTTGCCAACCCAAATGACATGGTGCCAACCTTAAAATACCCTCAAAGTTCCCTTTAACTGCTTATTTAGAGTACCAACCATGTTACTCAAATTCTAAGTCAAGCAAAGCATAGAAAACACTACTTTTCATACTCTGCTACATCACTTTCTAATTCAATAATGCCAATCCACCTATGAAAAACTCCCTTTTTAGCTGGTGGGGTGCACATGATTCTCATTGCATTTGCTTTTCAGTTAAAATGATTACTCATCGTGAGATTTAGTTATCAATGTCACCTACCACTTTTTTTGCACAATTATGAGTATTGCAAAGAGAAGAAGATTAGCAAAGTGAGTGTAAGAATATATGGGAAGGGACATGAATGAGAATTGGATGAGATTCCACTGAAAAAATTGGAAAACCATGGACTGTCAACTATCAACGGCATCTCTCCTGTCCCTGTTTCTGATCCAAATCCAGAAGGAGGAGCTGCTGAATCTCTTGCAGATTTTTGGCTGCACGTAAACACAAAAACACTTCTGATATCGAGAAAGTTCACGAAAAGATACAATACTAATAAGATCTAAACCTAAATATATAAGAAATTAATGTCGGAAGTCTTACGTCGATTACAGAGAAGACCAGATTATAATATATAAGTGAGATGTAAATCTCGTCGTACAAATTAATCTTGTGAGATCGAGTTAGGTTTAAAGTCCACTTCTAACCTATATCACTTAAATTTTGAAAAAAAAAAAAGTTTTCTTTTAGATTTTGAAAATGGTATATAATTTCTTGTGACGTGATTCTGAATAATGAAACAATGAAACGAAAATATCCTGTAACAGATTCCAATCGTGAGTGACGTATTCTTGTTGCTAAGGAACACTCTTTTCTTTTTGTGTTCTTCAAGCAAATATAGTTTGTACTTTAACTTGAGCCACACTAAAAGGGCACCATAACTAGAAAACTAAAAAGTTAGTTACCAACCACCGTATCACTCTAATTTTTATTTATTTTTTTAAAAAAGGTTGAATATTATAATAATAATAGTTACTATTGTTATTGTAAAATGAACAACCGAAAGTGTCCATCAACCATTGAAATCGTAATCTCAGAAAAATTAAAACAAAACATAAAGAAAGCAATGAGACTGAAAAGAAAACAAATAAGTGATTAAAATAATAGTTAGATGTAGAATCTCCTTACCTTGTGGTTGAAGGGCAGAATGTGATGGCGTAATCGGCTCCGGTACAGGTAAACGTACTCGTGGCGTCGTCGTACGCGTAGCTATACGATTTCGGACACGCGGATTTGAATACCTGCGAATATATCGAAGGCTTGCATGTCGAGGGTGAAGCGTACGCGCCGCTGCAGCAATACTCTGGGCTCTGAAACGCCTCACAGGCACTCCTACACGCGGCGCGATCCGCCACGCGTAGCTCGTTGGGGCACCGTTGGTTCAGGTCCGCAACGCACCCGGTGGACCCGCATGTACCCGACCCGCCACTTGGGTCTACAATTAACGGCAAGTTGTAACCGTCAACGAGACTCACGTCGTAAAAGTCCTGTGTGCCAGAACCCGACCCGATTGTGAACTCCGCCAATGTGGCCGGTGGACTTGCCCCTCCCCCGTTGCATTGGACCTGATTGGACCCACAGTCTCCTGTTGTGCAACTACCCTGTTGAGTGTTCGGGTCAAAATTGCACCCGGTTCTGCCCCAGAATCTTCCGGACCAATTGGGCGGTGCTTGGAAGATCCGTGACCCACCCGCTTTGAGTTCAAACCCGGTTGAGTCCAATCCGGAGCTCCCTGCATTTGCCAAAATCCCAGGCCACACCGTGTAGTCACATTTGTTGATTAGAGTAAATGTGGCACAAGAAGCACCTATTATACAAATTATAACTACTTTAGATAGAAAATTTAATGAATGGAAAATCAATAATGAATGAATGAAGTATATAATTACCTTTGAAAAGAAATACCCAGATGAGAGCAATATGTAAGGAGAAGCAATATTCCATTTGCAATGTGATTGATTAATGGAAATGGAAGAGGAGAAGAAACTCCATATGCATGAAATGAAAGAAATGGATATGATAATAAAGTGTTAGTTTTTCCGATGAACAAGATATAAGAGATGTAGAAGATGGATAATAAAGTGTATATATATAGATACTATAAAGAATATTAGGTTGAGTAAAACCCACTATAAGTTGTTGAGTCATACGTAAAAGATTAAGCCAAAGGTTCTAGCAAATTATTTGTATATCTGGTTTTTCACTGCTCAATTTTTGGGATAATTTATGTTGCAATGATTTTTATCAGATGGATTTAATGAACCAACGTATATAATATAAGGGGCAAAGTATATATATATATATATATATATTATGTAATTAATTAATTAAGGTCACTCTCACTTTTGATAGTGGCTAAGGGATTCGATTCTTCTTCTATCTTCTTTCTTTCTTTAGTTTTTCATTTTTCTCTGCGGTAAGGAACTGAGATTAGATATTGTTCCAATTATGTGTGAAGTGATGACTTTTGTGTTCATTTGTTGCACTTTCATTGCATTGCACGCCACACTCTTCTCAATTCCTAAATTTCGGATTAATGATATGTTTTATTAAAAAAATTGTAAATGAAAGTTTGCCCTCAATATCAACAAAGTCCTAATTATATATATATATATATATAAACTCTTCAAGAAATAATAATAATAATAATAATAATAGTTATTATTATTATTATTATTATTGTTTCGAGTGTAGTTTGGAGGTCCCTTAACATTTCAAGAGTCTCGAAAATCAGACGGAACTTGAAGACTGGACAGACTCGTTGAAGACCGGACGATTACCTTAGTTTTCCTCGTACTTCAAGTTGTTCGTTCTCCTTCCTCCTTCTCCAAGCTGGACAGACTGACACATGGTTTGTTCTCCCTCCTCTTACTCCAAGTCGGGCGAGCGAGTACCTGTCAAAGGCATTACGATGCTCAAGTCAGTAAAAATGACCAAACGACTATCACAACAAGTGATGTGTGTGGTGTGCATAATGTGAAGCGTGGTGCAAAAATCATACCTGGGACCTTTATTTATATTAGTTGTAATGAGCCTTTACCTTTTGTCGGCCTAATGACGACCCAATCACACCTTAATCTTCATTAGGGGCTTTAATGAGCTACTATCGTTTATAATCTAACCATGTGGTTGGCCAGGGTGGTCGGCCTGAATGGTCAGCTAGAGTGGTCGTCAGCCTTGGTGGGCCTGGATGGTCGACCTTAAAATGTTTTGGGTGTTTGGCTTGATGGTCGGTCGGCCTGGGTGTTCAGTTGGGATGGTCGGCCTGGTGGTGCCCAAGAGACCGTATAGTACACAAGCCCCCCAAGCCCGAGCATGATGTTAATTATGCGTAGGGGTTCTGCACATGCCACTCCTGATGAAGATGGGTTCTCCGGTTGGCTTTTTGTCTATGTCCTCTTTGTTAATTAAGATGAGTGGTTGGAAGATGAATTTCTTTGGTGAAGATCCACGGTCGTCAACCTTCGGTGAGGCCGGCTGAGATTTCTTTAGTGAAGATCCACGGTCGCCGACATTCGGTGAGGCTGGCTAAAATTTCTTTGATAAAAATCAACGGTCGCCGACCTTCGATGAAGCCGACCGAGATTTCTTTGGTGAAGATCCACGGTCGCCGACCTTCTGTTAAGCCGACCGAAATTTTTTGGTGAAGATCCAAAATCGCCGACCTTCGACGAGGCCGACCGAGATTCCTTTAAATCAAAAAATCTAATTGATAAAAGATGAAAAACAAAAATCTAAAAATAATAAAATTAATTTTTCTTCTATCTTTTATTAACATAATTTTATTTTAAGTTTTAATATCCAACTAATAACATTAAAGGCTATTGATTTGTAACAAACTGAATAAATATTTTATTTAAAAAATCAAAATTAATTTTAATTAGATTAAACTAACAAGATGATAAACCAATAAAGAAAAGCCGAATATAATAGTATTTTATAGGAAGTCTTGAGAATAAGATAAAAGATCACCTCCAACTATTTTTAAAGTAGTTTTAAAGTTTGGAAGTTTTTTAATTTTAAATAGTATAGCTTTTACTAGACTTTTCTAATATAAATAAAGTATTTACAAATAAAGAAAAATGTTGGATCACCACCGAAAAAAAGAAATAATGAATTGATAAAATATAATTTTGTAGGTAACATTAGTACAACATTATTTACGTTCATTTTTAAACATTGGATTGCTTTGTTGCTTTATAAACTTATTAATTTGGTTCAGATCACATGACTTAGGTCTGACCAATATGGATTAAGGTCAAATTATCTTTGTAGAAACGTATTATCTAGTAGAAATATTATCTCACGAATTAGGGTTAATTTTAAATCTAGTAGAAAACTTATTTAAAAGAAAAGTTATCTTTGTATTGTACAAACGTATTATCTTAAAAATTAAAATAAATATAAAAAGAAAAATAAAAACAGTTGTAGGTTATAATTATGAATAATCTCATGTACTTTCGAGAGTACCTCTTGAGGTATAGGTTTTGGTATTTACCACCATCTCATTATGAAAAACTTGAAGCTGTGCATTGTATTGAGTTTTAACCTTTTCAATTATTAACAATCAAAATGTTTTCTTACTTCGCAAAATCTTTTGACACCAAGTAGTATAATTTTTCCTTGTTTAACGCCATAACCAACACACAAAAATTAAGCTGGAAAATAACAATATAATTTAGGGTTGTAGTAATTTGTGAAATAGACAAAAAGTTATATTTTAGAGATGGAACAACTAAAACATAATCCAAAGTAAAATTATTAGTAAGAATTAAGGATCATTTTTCCGATGACAGAGGTTGTGTCACCATTACCCGTGGAAATTAATTCATTTGAATATGATTTCATGATGAAATTTGTCTAGAATAAAAAATCATATAATCAGTAACACCTGAATTAATTATCCATGTGCTATTAATAATTGGTACAAAAAACTCACCACCATTATTACCTCTAGTGGCCATCATGATGAAGGAAAAGTTGAAGAAAGGGTTGATATTGATGGTGAACAGCAAGAGATGGGTGATGTTAATGGTGAACAACAAGATATGGGTGAACAACAAGTGGAAGTTGAAGCTGTTATGGAGGAAGAGGTCACTGGACTTGAACAAGTTGGTGGTGTGTTGGAAGAGATGGTTGATGTTGATGGACAAGTGAAAGTTGAGGCTGTTATGGAGGAAGAGGTCCATGGACTTGAAGAAGTTGGTGGTGTGTTAGAACAAATGAGTGATGTTGATGGAGAAGTGCAAGTTTAGGCTGTTACGGAGGAAGATGTGCATGAAGTTGAAGAAGTTGGTGGTGATGGTGAAGATGAAGGTGAAGAAGTGAATGAAGTTGAACAAGATGTGGAAATCCGAAGTTGGAATTCCTCTTTTAACAATGGTAATGGTAATGGAAATAGTGAGTGGTTGGAGGGGCTTGTTGATGTCAATGTTGGTTGCGATATAGATGATGATATACATGAAGATTTGGAGGGAAATGTGGAATGAAAGTCCAAAGTGTGTCAAATGACTTTAGTGGACCATGTTCCAATGGGAGTTCTAACAGCATGTTTGATGTTAATATAGAGGGTGGGAATGACAGAGGTGAGAATGATAGAGGTTTGTCAGATGATGAGTGGGAATCTGAACAATTAATTAGTGGAGCAGATAGTGATGAAGACGATAATGATGCAGAGGGTTATGAGACTTTTGCAACATTTGTTTTTCCAAAAAGTATGGTTGACTTCAAGTGGGAAGTTGGGACATATTTTGCTGAAAAACAAGACATTTTGGATGCTCTAAAAAGTTACGCGTTGGATAATGGAAGAAATATTAAGTTTGTTAAGAATGATAAACAAATAATGAGGTTCAAGTGTGTGGGTGCAAAAGGTAAATGCCCATGAAGGTTATATTGTGGTTATATGAAGGCAGTCAAAACATGGCAATTGAGAACTATGCTGGACAACCATACCTGCAGCAGGGACTTCAACCTTAAATTAATTGATGCCAAGTGGTTGAGCAAGAAGTTATAGAAAACAGTTAGAGAGAATCCAACAGTTAAGGGTGTGGATATAAGGGAAAAATTCAAAGGAAATGGAACATTGGTATTTCAAGGTGTATGGCTTATACGGCCAAAAACATAGTAATAGAGCATATTGATGGCTCTTTCAAAGAACAATATAAAAGGTTATATGGTTATGCTTATGAGTTGCTGGCCAAAAATCTAGGCTCAATAGTGAAAGTAAAGGTTGAGGATGTGGGGGGTAAAGTCCTTTTCAAGAGATTTTATGTATGTCTAAAGGCTTGCAAAAATAGTTTTCTGTCATGCAGGCCAATTATTGGTTTAGATGGAACATTTTTGAAAGGTAAGTACGATGGTGAGTTGTTAACAGTTGTGGGCCGAGATCATATGTTGCCTATTGCATACTATGTTGTTGAAGTTGAGAACAAGGATTCGTGGAGGTGGTTCTTGGAACTATTGGTAGATGACCTTGGAGGGGCTGAAATATGTTCTTCATTTACCTTTATATCAGACCAGCAAAAGGTAATACTCATCATTAATTTGTACTTCTACATTTTAACTTTAGGGCCTGAAGTATTGGTTGCCTTTATTGATTACTTGTATATTTGCATTGCAGGGTCAACTTCCAGCAATACAGGAATTGCTTCCTGGAGTTGAGCAAAGATTTTCTGTGAGGCATTTGTATGCCAACTTCAGGAAGAAAGTCCCTAGCAAAACCCTCAAGTGTTTAATGTGGAGGACAGCTACAGCCACACACCCACAAACCTAGGAGATGGAAATGAGAAACATAAGAGCATTGAACGAAGATGCTTATAAGCATTTGATCGTCATCCCTCCAAGGTTAGTCTTCAAAACTACAACACAATTCGTTATTCATATAATGTTAATAATTATTTTATTATTTGTTGTAAGTATTGGTCAAAATCAAGGTTCACTTCAAGAGCTAAATGTAACACCTTAGTTAATAATATGAGTGAGGGCTTCAACAGTGTCCTAGTAACTACCAAGAGTAAACCCATAATTACCTTGTTGGAGGAGATACATCTTTACATCATGCAAAGATGGGCCAAGAATAGGTCAAACATATCATCATTTACTAGATCCATTTGTCCCAAGATCTAATCCAGATTTAGAAAGGAATCCGAGTTAACTAAAAATTGGATTCCTAGGTAAATTCCATTAATGACTTGTGTGTTATGTTAATTTACTATTGTTGTTCATAATTATTGTTGTCTTCTTCTACACAGTTGGTCAGGCAACAAGCTATTTGAAGTTCGTCGCATGTCTAACAGTGGAGATAAGTTCGTAGTCAACATAGATGACTCCTCATGCACATGCAAAACTTGGATGATCACTGAAATTCCATGTTGTCATTCATTGGCTGCAATGAAGTTTCTCAACATTGATGGAGAACAATTTATTGACTCTTGCTACATGAAGTCCATATATGAGGAGACATATTCATCAATTATATATCCCATAAATGGAGCCAACATGTGGAACATTACTTCATATCCTAATGTGTCCCCTCCACACAAAAGAGTATTGCCTGGAAGACCAAAGAGGAAACGAAGACTAGAGCAATGAGAAATAAGGAAGGATGATTCACGAATGACAAAATCTGGGTTGCGGAAAAGATGTGGCATATGTAGGGAACATGGCCATAACAGAAGTCGTTGCCCATCAATAACCCAAGCAGGACCTGTGCATTGCGACGAACAAACTCCATCCACTCAACAATTTGAAATAACACATCAGACTCAACCTGAAGCCTAGTACACCGTAGGAATGCACTTTTGTAATAGTATAAGGCTACAAAACATTATATAGAAAAAAACAGTACATGTAGGAAAAACATGGAAGATTATGCTTTTGTCATCCAATCAGTGTTATTCTGCTTCTGCTTTTGAGAACACGTGAAAAATTCTGGTTTAATGGTTATTTTGGTGTGTTTGATATATTTTCCCAACTAGTGTTTTAAGGGCTGATATTTACATTATTGTTCAATGCTTTATCAAGTTTATGTAATTTGTACATGTACTTTTAATGATATATTTACCTAACCATGTTGTGCTTATCAATTCACTATGAACTCACATCATATGCTTGTGCTTATCAGTTCACAGTTCTTTACGAATAGTATTTTGGCAAAAACTTACAAACAATACTTTGAATTACTTCCTTACCAAAAGTTACAAACAATACAAACTTTTCAAGTCAAAATAACTTTGGTTCATTGCATCTTCCATCATAATTACAATGAAAACACTCCTATGAACGAAAGAACACTAATGTAACTACAGTAATGTTCACCAGACAAAAAACACAAACAATCCCTAAGAACACGTTAAGCCTATTATTTTCCAATTTCTTCATTGACAAGTCCAAATCACTTATAATCTTCCATCCACCTTCCATTGTTTCTCTGTTCAAGAAAGACCCAGTCTTGCCTTCACACTTTACACTCGTTTCCCTTTCCACAACCCCATCATCAACACACCATCTGAAGTAATTGCAACCACCATCTTCACCACCATTTTGTGACAAGAAAACACCAATTAGGACAACCTCCAACTACAAAAAAAACAACAAAAAAACCATACCTTGAACTTAGGGCAGTCCCAAAATTGCTTGCCTTTGTTCTTAGCTGTTCTCGCAGTTTTGACAACACATTTCATCCCACAATAGCAAAACGGACCACCACTACTAGATCCTCCTCGACCACCACCACAGACCACATTACCGTCTTACTTCCGCCACCCACTGCATGACGAAGACGAACAAGGATGGGCCATCTTCAAGCACAACGAAGTTATCCGCCTTCGAAGAAGAACAACAAGCTGAACGAAAAATATACCCTTATATTAAGGATTCAATTAGGAATTTATATAAAGTTCTCTCCCTTCAACTTTTCTCCCACATTTTACCAAGTTTTTAATTTTAAAACTACACAAATGCACATCATTCAGCCACGTCAATTAAAAAACTCAGTCCAGTGTGCCACGTGAATTAAGAAACTGACTCCAGTGTGCCACATCAACCACAGATTAACGTTGTTGGGCCCAATTTAACGGCAGGGGTCTAATTGTTGCAATTTTCACAAGGGTTAAATATGTTTTTAGTCCCTATATTTTGGGGCGATTTTGGTTTTAGTCCCTCTTTTAAACTAAGGTACAATTTAGTCCTTCAACTTTAGAAAACTCTGATTTTAGTCCTTTTACCAAATTTTTTTAACTTTATTTGTTGTTTCAAACGCGTTTCTCAGTTAACATTGAAGCAAAAATGTGTCAAACATTATAAACAATCCAAATGCTATAATGAAACGTACTTGAAACAACAAATAAAGTTAAAAAAATTTGGTAAAAAGGACTAAAACCAGAGTTTTCGACTAAAAACATATTTAACTCTTTTCACAAAAATAGGACCCAATTGAGAAACCGAAAAAGAACATGATGAAATTGAGATTCTCATCGAAAATAAAGACCTCCTGAATGATTAAACCTTCCTTTTCCCTTAAAGAAAAAAGAGTCATTTAAGTATTAATTTTTATTTATTTTTTATTATCTCATTTCCTCACACTAATTTGAATCATGTTGTCCGTAGGCTACATTTCTTGTGTTCCACTTGGAAGTAAGTTTTTTTTATATATATTTTTACTTTTATTATTATTATTATTCGTGTTTAATTAATTTTTTTTATTTAAAACATTTGTTATTTTTCTTTTCATTATTAGTTGTACATTAGGTTCTGGTGGGATCTTTGTTTTTTTATGCATAAATATTTTTTCTTAAATGTTTTTTATTATTTTCCATCCTGTCATCTATGTTTTTTCAAATCCTTGAATTCTACCTTGTGTATAAGAAGAAAGATAAAAATAATAACTGAAAATGACTACTCTAAATCTCCTCGAGATGTGTTTTCTTTTTATATAACTTACTATTATAATTAGTGAGGGTTTATGAAAAAAAAAAGTTGTTGGATATTTTAAAGAAAATATAAGATTGATGGAGAGAAAGGATCTTCAAGTATGTATAAATTAAAAATTTAGTTGTATCTTGAATATTAAGAATAATAAGGAATCTTGTATAAAGACATTGGTATATATTATAAATAAAATATGTGTTAATATTTATAAATAATGTAATTAGTTACATATTATCTACTAATTTGGATAGTTACATTTTTCTATGTTTCTATTATGGTTACTTAAATAAAAATGTATAACAAATCACGAGGTTTATTGAAATAAACTTATGTTAAAGAGGTATCTTATTCAAAAGACTAAGTAAGGGTACTCAAAATGAGTAAAATAATTTATTCTTAGTAATGTATTACTTTTGTTTTTTATTCTATTTTGTAGAAATAATATTTATAAATTTTTCTTTAAAGATGTCTCTTTTTTGTTTTTTACACGCAACAACATTTTCATCTTGTCATCCTTCATCCTCTGGTAAGTTTTTTATTATATGTTTTTATTATTGTTTTATTTAAATAAAAATATATAATAAATGGTGAAATTTATGCAGAAAAAATTTGTTCGAAGCGATCTTCAATTCAAAAGACTAGAGCAAGTTCGGAGTGAGTGAAATAATTTATATTTAATTTTATTTTGTTGTTGTTATCTTTTGATATTATGTAAAATTTCATAGACTAGTACAATCATTTTATTGTATTTGAGATATTAATTTATTAGTTAATCTTTATTGTGGATTTGTGATCAGGTAAACTTTAATCACCTTCATTTGTTTGCATACTTCCTATCATTTTTTGTCTTCGTTAATATGTTTAAATATGTAGGCAATAACGCGTTAGAAAAAATAAAAGTAGAAAACAAAATGATGTCAAAAGTAAAAATAACCAGCAAAACGATATTGTTCTTTTCTATTATAGCTCAAAAATCGAATATCTACGTTCAATAATGTTGTTATTATTTCTAATAGCCTTTCTTTAACCTAAAACTATTTTACTATACTAATTCCATTCTTTGACGCCAATTTATATATATATATATATATATATATATATATATATATATATATATATATATATATATATATATATATATATATATATATATATATATATATATATCTGTGTGTGTGTGTGTGTTGGTACGTGCATGTGGGTGCTTGCGTGTGTGCGAGCGAGCGTGCGTGTGTGTTGGTGCGTGCGGGTGCATGCGGTGTGTGTTGGTACGTTCATGCGGGTGCTTGCGTGTGCGTGTGTGTTGGTGCGTGCGTGCGAGCGTGTGTGTGGTGCATGCATGTGAGTGCGTGCAGGTGCATGTGTGCGGGTGCGTGCATATTGGTGCGTGTGGGTGTGGGTGTGTGTGCGTGCATATGGGTGCGTGTGGGTGTGGGTGCCTGTGCGTGCGTGTGCGTGTGCGTGTGTGTATGTCCTTTTACTTTAATTTCTTGTTAAATTGATCTTCATTTTACTTTGTATTTCTTCTTTTCTTTAACTTTTAATTCGTGTTACATGTTTTTCAATTCTGAAATTGTATTTCTCTTTCACTATTCATTCATAGTCCATTTCTTTGTGTTATGTGAATTAATGTTTAACGTAGTTTTAGTATAATTAGTTTTAGTACATTTGCATTAACATTTTATTCTTGTCGACTTTTTCCAGTTTTACTTTTGCCGCTTGTCGACTCTGTACTCTGTAAGTCTTCTTGCTTCTTCTTGGTTGCTCATCGTGATATGCACAATCTCACACACGGATCACTCATTCCATAAGCATAATATTTCAACAGCATCCTTCGCAACTCTTCTATGATGGTATCGGAGCTCTTCAAGAGAGCTCTGTTGCGCCTCTAACCCTAATTTTTTCTTTTTTCCCCTTTTTCTTTTTCTTTCTCTCTTCTTTCTTTTCTTTGTTTCTCTTTTCTTCTTTTTGTCTATTCTTTTACAGGATATTCCACGATGACGGAAGAACACACTCAATCTTCCGGTCCTTTGTATCTCCATCCAAGCGAAAGCTCCGCAATTTCTTTTGTTTCCCCTCTCCTAGAATCCAATAATTACCATGCCTGGAGCAAATCAATGTACACAGCCCTGAGTGCCAAGAATAAGGTTCAATTTATTGATGGTACCGCTACTCCACCGCAAAAGGAAGATGATTCTTATCACGGATGGACAAGATGCAACAACATGATGGTCTCTTGGCTCGTACACTCTGTATCTCTAGACATACGCCGCAGCATCCTCTGGATGGAGAGTGCCCAGACCATATGGGACGACCTGGGTATGATGGTCTTTTTTGTTTTTGACACGCAACAACATTTTCATCCCGTCATCATTCATCCTCTGGTAAGTTTTTTATTATATGTTTCTATTATTGTTTTATTTAAATAAAAATATATAATAAATAGTGAAATTTATGCAAAAAAAATTTGTTCGAAGCGATCTTCAATTCAAAAGATTAGAGCAAGTTCGGAATGAGTGAAATAATTTATATTTAATTTTGTTTTATTGTTGTTATCTTTTGATATTATGTAAAATTTCATAGACTAGTACAATCATTTTATTGTATTTGAGATATTAATTTATTAATTAATCCTTATTGTGGATTTGTGATTAGGTAATCTTATAAGCGAGGAAACGAATTAATTTTTCAAGTAAACTTTAATCACCTTCATTTGTTTGCATACTTCTTATCATTTTTTATCTTCGTTAATATGTTTAAATATGTAGGCAATAATGCGTTAGAAAAAATAAAAGTAGAAAACAAAATGATGTCAAAAGCAAAAATAACCAACAAAACGATATTGTTCTTTTCAATTATAGCTCAAAAATCGAATATCTACGTTCAATAATGTTGTTATTATTTCTAATAGTCTTTCTTTAACCTAAAACTATTTTACTATACTAATTACATTCTTTGATGCCAATATATATATATATATATATATATATATATATATATATATATATATATATATATATATATCTGTGTGTGTGTTGGTACGTGCATGCGGGTGCTTGCGTGCGTTCGAGCGTGCATGTGTGTTGGTGCGTGCATGTGAGTGTGTGCGGGTGCATGCGGTGTGTGCTGGTACGTTCATGCGGGTGCTTGCGTGCGCGTGTGTGTTGGTGAGTGCGTGCGAGCGTGCATGTGTGTTGGTGTGTGTGGTGCGTGCATGTGAGTGCGTGTAGGTGCATGTGTGCGGGTGCGTGCATGTGGGTGCTTGTGGGTGTGGGTGCGTGTGTGTGCGTGTGTGCATATGTCCTTTTACTTTAATCTCTTGTTAAATTGATCTTCATTTTAGTTTGTATTTCTTCTTTTCTTTAACTTTTAATTCGTGTTACATGTTTTTCAATTCTGAAATTGTATTTCTCTTTCACTATTCATTCATAGTCCATTTCTTTGAGTTATGTGAAGTAATGTTTAACGTAGTTTTAGTATAATTAGTTTTAGTACATTTGCATTAACATTTTATTCTTTCCTTTTTTAGTTCATTCTTTTATTGTCTCCAACTAACATTAATGATTAAATAGTAAATAAATAAAATAAGAATTAACTTTAAACTTTTAAAACTTAATCACACTAGATTGATCCTTTGGTCAACCCTATATTATATTAGTGGAGATTAGGGTTTGTTATCCTTTTGCGTGACCAAAAAGTCTGTCAACAATTACCAAAGTGGACTTCAAATTTGTTTATGACATAAACCGAGCTGGATGGTTTGAAATTAAAGTATGGAATTATGAAATTAAAGTATTCTAAGTTACAAAATAAGTCTGAAATAAAAAATTCTGGAAAGAAATATACAAGAAGTTGAATGCACGCATAGTGTTTACTTATAGAGTCCTTTTTTAATAATGGGTCACACAAACAGCTTTTAGTCCTAGGTCATCAGCCAAGGCAAAGGCCTCATAGGCCTCATACTCCGTTTCTTTATTAGAAATTTTAAACTTGAACACTAACGCGATTATTGTTCCATTTCGTCCTTCCAACACGATTCCTGCTCCTCCTCTCCTCGAGGGGGAGTTCTTATGCAAGTTTTGTCAGAATCCTATGTAACTTGTATTGTTACTAATTTGTTTTTTTACTGCTTTTTAACTTGCTCCTCTGTCACCCTATATATATAGGCTACCTTTTTGTTTTCTAGACAATATATACACATTTTATATTCATAATACAATTGTGTAGAAAGTTCTCTTTCTCTCTGTCGCGCTTATCTTCTTTTTCCAGTTTTACTTTTGCCGCTTGTCGACTCTGTACTCTGTAAGTCTTCTTGCTTCTTCTTGGTTGCTCATAATGATACACACAATCTCACACACGGATCACTCATTCCATAAGCATAATATTTCAACAGCATCATTCGCAACTCTTCTATGATGGTATCAGAACTCTTCTTTTGAAGAGCTCTGTTGCGCCTCTAACCCTAATTTTTTCTTTTTCCCCCTTTTTCTTTTTCTTTCTCTCTTCTTTCTTTTCTTTGTTTCTCTTTTCTTCTTTTTGCCTATTCTTTTACAGGATATTCCACGATGACGGAAGAACACACTCAATCTTCCGGTCCTTTGTATCTCCATCCAAGCGAAAGCTCCGCAATTTCTCTTGTTTACCCTCTCCTAAAATCCAATAATTACCATGCCTGGAGCAAATCAATGTACACAGCCCTGAGTGCCAAGAATAAGGTTCAATTTATTGATGGTACCGCTACTCCACCGCAAAAGGAAGACGATTCTTATCACGGATGGACAAGATGCAACAACATGATGGTCTCTTGGCTCGTACACTCTGTATCTCCAGACATACGCTGCAACATCCTCTGGATGGAGAGTGCCCAGGCCATATGGGACGACCTAAAATCAAGATTCTTCCAAGGAGATCTCCTACGCATTTCTGAGTTGCAAAATGAAGCCACCGCTCTAAAACAAGGGGAAAGAACTGTGATAGAGTATTTTACCAAGCTGCGCATAATATGGGATGAGCTCGACAACTTTCGTCCTAAGCCAACTTGCTCCTGTGAAACCAAGTGTTGTTGCAAACTTACTTCAACAATTGTTCAAAGAAAGCATGAAGATCGGATTCTACAATTTCTTCGCAGACTGAATGAACAATACGGTGACATTCAGTCTCACGTTTTATTAATGGATCTTATGCCTCCCATCTCGAAAATCTTTTCCAATGTTGTATAGCAAGAAAGACAGGTTATGAGCAATAATTTTCTTAATGGGCTGGAAATTAGACATGTTGTTGTTGTGGGTACTGTCACTTGTTCCTATTGTGGCAAGAATGGTCTCATTGAATCGGTTTACTTCAAGAAACATGGACTTTCTGCTAACAAAAATACTATTGGTAAGAAGATTTGCTCCCACTGTGGCAAAACTGGACATACCATTGAAGTCTGCTACAGGAAACATGGGTTTCCTTCGGGTCATAAACTCCACAATGGAAAAAGTTTCATGACTACAAATCAAGATACTAAGAATGATGGTCCTGCAGATGCCAACGATCGAGAGGTCCGCTTGACACAGCAGCAATATCAAGCTCTTGTGTAATATCTTATTCAACGATCGGGAGCCTCATCAACCAATCAGATCAGTTATGTAATATCTTATTCAACTGATACAGGTAAATCTGTTTTTACCCTTACTTTTCATGAAGGCAAATGTATTATATCTTGGATACTAGATTCTGGCGCAACATATCATGTTTCCTCTTCTCTCACTCACCTAAGCTTTTATGAAAAAATTACCCATGTGACCATTAATCTACCTAATGGCATGCAAACTACCGCCACACATAAAGGCATTGTTAAAATCAGTGAACATATTATTCTCAAAGATGTTTTGTTTATTCCAGATTTTTGTTATAACCTCATATCTATCTCTAAGTTGGTTGCACATAATAATATATGTATTAGTTTCACTAATGAAGCATGTTTTATTCAGGATTTGACAACAAACAGCAAGATTGGTTCAGTTGAGATCAATGGAGGGTTGTACATCTTTCGCAGATGCACCAACATTACCCAACGTTTTACTCACTCTGTAGATAAGCACACTCTTCCTAAATCTGATTGTAAAAACATTTGACACAATCGGCTAGGTCATTTGTCTGATCAAAGACTGGAAATTTTGAGACAAAAGTATAGTTACATTGATTTTAGAACTGAAAATTGCAATGCTTGCCACACTGCTAAACAAAGACGTCTTCCTTTTTCTCCTAGTATTACTCATACATCTCATGCTCTTGATATTATACATATCGATATTTGGGGGCCATGCTTTAATAATCCCTCCTTGCATTCTCACATATACTTTTTAACCATTGTTGACGATTATACTAGATATACTTGGATACATTTGATGAAACATAAATCTTAAACTCGTCAACACATTATTCATTTTATTACATATGTTAAAAATCAATTTAAAACTAACATAAAGATCATTCGTTCTGATAACGGTAGATTATTTTAATACTGAAAGAATAGTTCATCAAACATCTTGCATTGAAACCTCTCAACAAAATGGTATAGTTGAGAGGAAACATCAACATCTTCTCAATGTAACTAGAGCCTTGCTTTTTCATTCTAAAATCTCTACTCAATTTTGGACATATGCCCTCAACTACGCTACTCTTTTAATTAACATAAAAAAAATTATTTAATAGATTAAAAAATCGTAGTAAATATTATATAATTTTCAAACTAAGGTACAATTTAGTCCTTCAACTTTAGAAAACTCTGGTTTTAATCCTTTTTACCAAATTTTTTTAACTTTATTTGTTGTTTCAAACGCGTTTCTCAGTTAACATTGAAGCAAAAATGTGTCAAACAGTGTAAACAATCCAAATGTTATAATGAAACGTGCTTGAAACAGCAAATAAAGTTAAAAAAATTTGGTACAAAGGACTAAAATCAGAGTTTTCTAAAGTTGAAAGACTAAATTGTACCTTAGTTTGAAAATTGACTAAAACCAAAATCGCCCCCAAAATATAGAGAATAAAAACATATTTAACCCTAAAATGTTTGTATATTTTCTTTTAAACCTTGTCATATATCTTCAAGGATGCATAAATTAGAAAAAAAAATTATTCAAATGTCTCATAAACGTTCAGCTTCTCCTTAAGATTTGACCAATGTTTGTATGATTTTCAAAGTGTACATATGAAAAACCTTAGTAAGAAGCTCTAAAATAAAAACTTTAAATAAGATAATTTTAAAATTACTTTGCAATCATGAAACAAAATCATTATTAATTGATCATTCAATCCTTCCTAATTATCTGAAATTAAAGATATATCTAAAAACTAGAAAATGTAACAAAACAAAAAAGCATTAGAAGATGAAAACATTGCATATTAACATTTTAATTCTTTTTATGTATTCTTGATGAATTTGAAGAAGCTTCTTTCAAGAATGACGAGAGGAGATATCGTTCCACCATTAGAATGGTTTAGAGAAGCAAACAGTGGAGTTAGAATGAATTAGAATGAAAATATGTGGATGAGATAGTTACTAGAATGAAGTTTTTTAAGTCGACACATACACACCACACGTAGTTGGAGTACTATATTTATATTTTTAATTTAATAAAATATAAATAAAAAATGTTTAAAATTATTAGTGAAACACACGACAGTAATTCAAATAAGTGGAAAAAAAAAAGCATAAGCATTTAGGATGTAGTGAGGAACAGTCAAATTTATAGGTCAGCAGAAGCATGAGACTAAACATGTTTCCTTAGTGTGTCGTTTAGAAACTAAACATGTATACGTGAGGAAATTATTTTAGAAACTGATAGATTTTTTTTTATATAAAATATGAGGTTT
The DNA here is from genome assembly GCA_036885675.1 of Vigna mungo. NCBI lineage: Eukaryota > Viridiplantae > Streptophyta > Magnoliopsida > Fabales > Fabaceae > Vigna > Vigna mungo. Next base: position 281,529 of record CP144689.1, read on the forward strand.
AACTATTTTTTAATTTTCAAAAATAATACTATATCTTAACTAAATTTCAATATTTCACTGGATTTGGTCGGCAGCAAGTTTTTTTTTTTTTGTGGGCTCAAAGTTTGGTTTGCCCATCAAAAGGAAGAATGAGTGCAATACTTGGACTTCATCATCCGCAAGCCAGCATTTGAAAAGACCAGAGAAAAAAAAATTGATATGAAAAGTCTAGTAAAAGCTATAGTATTTAAAATTGAAAAACTTCCAAACTTTAAAACGACCTTTAAAAATAGTTTGGAGGTGATCTTTTATCTTTTTCTCAAGACTTCCTATAAAATACTATTATATTCTGTTTTTTTTTATCGGTTTATCATCTTGTTAGTTTAATCTAATTAAAATTAATTTTGATTTTTTAAATAAAAGATCTATTCAGTTTGTTACAAATCAATAACCTTTAATGTTATTAGTTGGATAATAAAACTCAAAATAAAATTGTTAATAAAAGATAGAAGAAAAATCAATTTTATTATTTTTAGATTTTTGTTTTTCACCTTTTATCAATTAGATATATGTGCAAAGCTGTAAGTACCTATAACTGAAGAATAAATTAAATCAGGGATAGATGAGTATTTATTTGATTTTTAGTAAATGTTAGAAAATGATGAGTTTTCAAAATTTTAGAGAAAACTTAAAAGAAATTTAAATTTAAAAAACAAACGTTTTTAATAACTAAAAAAATAAATATTTAATTTTGTAATTATGACTTGTTAACATTTTTTAAAAATAAAAATATTTAATTCGTTAGAAAATAAAAATAAGACTTTCTTAAAAAAAAAATTCAGATCACTTTTTATCTTTTTAAGCTTTCAATATCAGGGTATTGATGGTTTCTTAACGTGAAAATTTATAATAATTCATATATGCAATTTTATCATTTGAACATCAAATATTTTAAAGTATAAAATCTTATTATATATCATTATTCACTCTAAAAAACATAAAAGAGAAAATCTCACGTAAAAAAAAATCATTGTTTACTTTTTTTTTTTTGTGTGTATATATATATAAAACAAACAATAGTTTAAAAAATTTAACATTTATCATCAATGTACCAACTTTCCACAATAATTATATCAAAGTATATACTTGATAATAAAGTGTATAGTATTAATAATGTTACTATTGTAACGTTGATAAGATTTGTTTCATATACTTAAGCTATAAATTAGAATACAATAAATAATTAAGGGGTAGATATTAATTTACCAATATATAAAAAGTAATATAATAAAAATATTATGATGAATAAAAGGAAATGCAGAAGTCAGGATGGCCGAGTGGTCTAAGGCGCCAGACTCAAGTTCTGGTCCTCGTTTGAGGGCGTGGGTTCAAATCCCACTTCTGACATTTTACTGATTTTTTTTTTATTTGTTATATATACACACATTGTCAAAACACTTCTTAAAATTGAAGAATATTTTTTGTAATGAATTAAGCCTACGTAAAAAAAAATGTCCATAATATTCAGAAATACGTTACTATAATAATAAGATTAATCTTTACAGTACTTTAAATTTTTTTGTCTGAAATTTTTAACGGGGGATAAAAAAAACTTATATAAATGAGATATTTAATTAACGATGGACTAATAGCAAAAATTAAGCAATAAAATCAGAATTTTATCATAATTTATCAAAAAATTTGTTCTGAATACATATATTTAAAATTATGTACAGCGTCTGTCTATATATATATATATATACACACACTAAAATAAATCAGTATTGTTTTTATAAATCCGAAGAACCTAATATGAATCAATAGCTATTTAATTGATTTTTTTAAATTTAAAGACGATTGAGGTAGAATATTTGCAGACAAAAATATTAACATTAAAGACACGATTTGTGCGTTTTAAATTTATAAACTCATTAATTTAATCACAATTGATTTTCCAAATTTTACATTCTTTTTTCCAGCTTTCCTGTACAAAATTATTGTACTTATTCAAGGCGTTACACTATTTCATGTAAACATAATTCAAATATTTTAAAAAATAATAATAATTTTTTAACTTGCTTCAATTAAACTATTTTTGTGGTTTAATTTGTCACTATTTTGTGTAATTTTTGAACTGTGTGGGCTTGCAGTATATTTAAGTATTTTTCCAGTATTTTTGGAGTATAGTTAGTAATTGTAAGAGTGCAGTAAGCAATAACCCAATAAGGGTCAAAATTGAACATGATCAAGAAATTATAGATATAGACAGAACATTCTCCAAGAAAACATTTTGAACACGACTCTTATCCTATTTTTAATCTTCATTAAAAAACAAAACCTGTCTATTATGTGTGGGAATGATTATAATTAGTTAGACATTTCTAATATAACTATTATGAATGTGATTAGCCCTATAAGTGTGTACACATGAGTTAGGTTCACAACTTTGAAAATTGTAAAAAGCCTTTCAAATTGATGTGTCTTAAAGAATACAAAATCATTCACTTCCATTTTCACGCAATCACTCCAACTTCACGTGTCAAAGCTTTTTCCTTCTAGATAAAACTTCTACATCTTTTAACCATAAATACTTACAATTTTTTTTATTATTTTAGGTGTTATATTTATTGGATTGGTTTTTATTTTTTTAAAATGTTTAAATTTCACACTGTTAAAATTTAAAGGTGGCTGTTTTATTTGAATCCTATGAATCAATTTCAAAGAACTCTTGGCCTCCATAGTGATTCCAAAATACATTAAAATAATTTATGTCTTTAGAAATCAACTTTGAAAAGAGACTAACATTCATGTACTAATAATGGTAGAAAACCATTTTATATACTTATCCAATCCAAAAAAAATGTTAGTATGACTTTTAATACATAATTATTATAAATAAAATAAAATATCAAACAATCATATGCTATTATTTATAATTGTTGGAAGAGTAGGATGGGAAACAAACTCGTCCTTGCACGTATTGTCCAAAAGAGTTTTCATTTGTTGTTTATTTTTATTATGTAAAATATTGTTTTGATATTTTTTTATATAATTATTTTTAATTTTTAACTTGTTATCATTCATGTGTAATTTGTTATTATCATAGTTACATAAATAAATTTTATTTCTCATAATATAATAATTTAATATAATTGTCATAGATTTTTTTTTTATCAATATCTAATATATGTTAAAGTTTAAAAGATAACAAATTTATATTAAATTTTAATTATTAATATGATTTTGATTAAGTGACGTATTATAATTTTTTTTATTATATAAACATATCTTTTTGTATTGAAACACCGGTGTCTCACTCAACATAAATTGTAGTTTTATACAGATCATTATTCCCCCACTACCTAGGCCCATGATGAAACAAGAGGAAAGAGACTGGAATGGGCCCGGCCCAATTGTGCAATTAAGAAGGACCAGTGGGACCAACCCAATTTTGTTATTAAAAGAAAATCGAAATTTAGTCTTATTCCGAAGCGTGCACACATTGAAGTGGCGTCATGAATGATCTCAATCACACAATTCATGCACCTAATAACAAGTGGTCTCCATTTCCTAGAAATGCATTATCCAAATAACATTTCATCACCACTCAAATTTTATCTTTCTACTTAATCAATCCAATAATTTAAATTTATGTGATTTAATTAATATTTAACCTATTAATTTCTACTACTTCATAATATATTTGAATAATTTGGAAAAATGTACTCAAAGTTTATTTGGAAACCTATGTTTGAAACAAATCATTCAAATTTACAAATACAAAATGAATATTTTCAGTCTCTCATATTTGACTATTATAGAGGAACAAACATGTCCACCTTGATGCTATGCACTTCCAAAAATCCCTCATTCATTGATGGAGAGAAGCAACAATTCAATTAATATTTGAACCCTTTATAATAATATTGATATAAAGAAAAAGGCTAAGGTTAGACAAGTAGTGATATCTAAATTTCAACTACTCTTCATAATTGAGCATGTCAAAAGTCAAGGGATCATCTTATCCATATACAAGCCACACACCATCAATTTTATTTGCATATTTGCTTCCCATTATATGACTTCAAGACACAAATTAAGGAAGAGTGTCTCAAAATGAAAATCTATGTCTACACAAATAAATATGACTATAATGATCAAAAATTCAAGGTAAATTAAATTTTTTTACATTAAATAAGAATAAAGGAAATAAATAATATATAAATAGTTAAATTTATAAATATATGTTTTAAGAATTTAATCTAAAAGTGGTATGCAAACAAATTAATTTATTGTCAGGTTGATTTAAAAAAAAAAGAAAAAAAAAACAACAACACAAGACCAGTACAAAAACACTCACAGAAAGGTAGACGTAGAACTTTCAGAGTTGCTCTTTTTGTAACAGAACTTAGGTATAAGAGGAGTCAAATTATTCCCAATGTATATGTTTCTCATTACATTTGACTAATCAAATGTTAACCAGTGTTTGACTTTGCTGTAACATGTTTACATTTTCTGCTGGCGGCTGAAAATGAAAAAATCGTGTTTCATTGATTTGAATTCAAACACCATGCATGCATGCATATGAATATATATATACGGGTTTTGGTATTTTTCACTGCTACTATAAAGCCTGCTATATGTCCTTATCGCGAATCCAATTCCAAAAATCTTTATTTTTATGCGTAAATATTCAACCCTAAATACATAAAAATAATTTTTGTATTCCTTGCTTTATAGTTGAATATTGAATCGTGTGATAAAAAGTAAGTTTGAAACTAACATGAAACTTGAAGACATGTGATTGGTGAGTCAACAAAGAGATTGTATTATCTAATGAATTAAAAAACGATTAGTTGAAATATTTCAAGTGGTGTTTGGATAGTACATACATGTAATTATAAATTTTAAGTTGAGTGGTTTTTTTTTTCTTTAATTAAAAAATATTTAAGTTGTTGTTTATTAATTTTTAAATAATGATATTGTTTATATAAATCTTTTATTGTCATGTCCTTTCAAATAACATTCTTATATGAATATTTATTTCCCTCGCTCTTATATATAAAACTCTTTTAACTAACTCGTTCTTAACATATTTATTGTCATTTTCTCTTAAATATTTTTTGCCTAATTAATTAATATTCGAAGTGATTAAAAGTTATTTTAGTAAAGCAGTAATTAATTCAAAGATACTCTAGGAAAAAAGGGCAAACAATTTGTCTAAAGTTTCTGTGTAAAAGGATGTAGAGATAGTTTTAGAATGAAATAAACTAGTTCGCACGGTTTTGGTACTGATTTTACTGTCAACGATAAAAACACCAGCAGTAATGAAGGAAAAGTAAAGATATTATGGGTAAACGAATGTTTATAAAATAAAAAAATACTTAATTATATTTTTAATTTCCGAAATTTGGAATAAATTTGGGTTTGGTTCCTATAATTTTAAAAAGACAAATTAACCATTTTCAAGATTAAGAAGTATTGTTTCATGTCCCAAATTTAATGTTTCAAGAGTAAATCAATTACTTTAATACCTGAAATTTATTTTTTAAGAAGTAAAAATGTTTTATTTGTTAATTTAAAGATCTGAAACATTTTTCAACTTTTTGGAAGAACAAAATCATATTAAAATCAAACTTCATGAACTATAAACGTAATTAATTCACTTGATATATTCTTATATTGTATAAATATAAGACAGTATAATATAATACGCTGTGTGAATATAAATCATGTAATTATAATAAAAGAAATATTCTTAGAGATCAAATGTAAAATTTGAAATCTTTTTTTTTTTCTGACTAAAAAGCTATCAAAGAAAAGAAAGAGGTGCTGCCTAATAATGGGGGCGATAGGAGATGCTATGGAGGGAGATTCCAATAATAAAGATATATACACCATATGAAAAGTAACATTCATTTTTTGTGTGGGCTATAAAAAAGTTTGGATGATTTATTGTAAAATATGGATAATGATATTTTGACAACATTTTTTTTAAAATATTTGAATATAGATTACGTGTTAATCTGTGATTGGTCAAAAATTATTCCATAATAATGTTTATGATTATTATTATTGATTGTGGAGTAATTTTTAATCAATCCAGATTAACACGTAATCAATGTTCAAATGTTGTATAAAGAAAATGTTGTCTAGATATTGTTGTCTGTAAAATATACAATTGCTGCGGCTCATAAATTATTTACAACCATACGTAAAAAATCCATTAGTCTTTTTTCTACATTAACTGCAAATTAAAAGCACTCCATTTTGTCGTTATTAATCACAAATCAACACCCCTCTAAGGATGGTGATGCACTTTTTTTTTTACTTTTAATTATATATGTCCTACCAACTTACACGTTCACAATATTGTAATTAGAAAATACATTAATTCATTTATTTATTGTAATTAAATAATACACCCCAACCAATAAAGAATTCAATAATAGTATTCCTAATGATAATCTAAACTACAAAAATAAATTAATAGCGGAAAATTCCCTTAATACTACGGTGTTGCCTATTTTGCTACATGTATATATAATAGTATTGCATTCTGGCACACGAAATTATGGTGGAAAAGATTCATATATCTTTCTGCCTCTAATGACTCACATCCCCGTCAGCTCAGTCGTGTACAGGTCACATGGTTCTCGTTCTTGGTGTGCCAGATAATAACTATAAGTCAAGCTTGGGCCCACTTCTTCGGGGCAATGAACGCGGACTTGTGCGAGCCCATGGGCCCAACCGTGTGAAAAATAATGCTGAAGAACGATTAGTAGTTAGAAGAGCTGGCTGAACCGCCAAATAGCCATCGAGACACTGACGATGCCGGCAACGGCTCGTGATTGGAACACGTGGCTGCGCGTGGCCCATGAGATTTCGCTCTGATCGAAAGCACCGACGTACACCATTGTGCCGTTGTTAAGCAGTGGCGTGGTGGATGAACCATCTTGTTGCTCCTGGGATGCTTTTTGGCTGAAAAACAGAAACAACAATAATTATCATTATGACAAAACAACAAAGGACGTGCAAAACTAGAAACTCTGAAACGTGTCATTATGGGATTTGTGCAACGGTCATGAATTGCACAGAACGAGTTACTTTAATAATGCTAACTCAGTAATAATAGAGTGCAACGATAACCACTGGCATGTGTGCCAGCCGCTACTTCCCATGTGCACAATTAAAAATACCAAATCAGTTCTCGAATTATGTAGCCAATTTTTATTTTTTTTGTGGGTGTTTGGTTGAAGATATGGTCCCTGGTCTCTGTCTAAGGAGACCAATCACGTTAGGAATTGTAGAGTGGGGACAAACTATTTGATTCATCTCTTTTTCTAGCCACATTGCTTGTAGATTCAGAAAATGGTTGGGCTTTGACATGGCTACGCTACCTAAATGCAACTATGACTATACACCCAATTCCCATACTTTCAATCTTATTAATGCCCAAAATTCGAAGTCCGTGTGTCAATCTTTCTTTCTTCCATGGAAACTGTATACTAACTATTTAATAGTACTTTCACCATGCAATCAAATTCAATTGCTAATGAGCTCTAGTTGAGAAAAAAATTACATAATTACTATATTTGTTTAGACTGAAAACAAACTCAAATAATTTATTTTCTCTTCATATATTATAATTACTTATAAAATAAAATACACATTAAAATATTCATTTTAATTAGTAAATAAATAAATTGACACTGGATGTATTCACATAAACCTTATGAGATACTCATTACTATATATATTATTTCATAAATATGTATTTGATTTTATTTTTATTTTATTACTTTCATCAAATAAGATAATTTTTTGGAATAGGAAAAGGTGAAACTGTCAACTCAGTCCTACCCAACGGATCACATTCTTTGGCATACAGTTATTTTTGGTATAAAATGTTGACTATGCTCACTGTCATTTATACAAACTTAGGTGTTAGTTGACACGTAATTTATTTTTTAAAGAAATGATATTAGTATTATCACAAAATAAAAAAAAATGATTAATATTAAATATTTTTATGTTTTAACTTAATGGTTGTTGAAGTGGAAAAGTGACAAACCTGGTGGTAGGGGAAGGGCAAAAGGTGATGGTGTAATCGGCGGAGGCGCAAGTGAAGGTGCTGGTTTTGTCGTCGTACGCGTAGCTATAAGCACGTGGGCACGCGTTCTTGAATATCTCAGAGTAAGACGAGGGCTTGCACGTGTCGGGCGTGCCGTATGCACCGCTGCAGCAATACTGCGGCGAGTTGAAGGCCTCGCACGCGCTCTTGCACGCGACGCCCTCCTTTCCGTCCGCGCTCATCACTTTCAGCTCCGATGGACACGCGCTGTTGAGGTCCCCTACGCACCCCGTGGCGATACACTTCTCGCCGGAGCCTCCCTGCGGTACGACCAGCATCGGCACGTTGTAGCCGTCCACAAGGCTTACGTCGAAGAAATCAAGGCCTCCAGCACCGTCGAGGGTGAATTCCGCCAGTGTAGCCGGGGGAGTGGCGCCACTGCCGGCACATTCGAGCTTGCCGGAGCCACAGTCGCCGGTGACGCAGGAGAACTTGCCTGTGGAGTCTTCGGAGCAGAGGGTTCGGCCCCAGAAACGACCTCCCCAAGACGCGGGTGCGGCGATTGTGGAGGACGCGCCGGTTTGTAGAACGAAGCCGGTGGTTGAAAGAGGTGGAACACCCGCGTTTGAGAGTATCCCCGGCCACACCGTGTAATCACATTTGTTAACTAGAGTAAATGTTGTTGAAGTCACCCCTGTAATAATAACAATGTTAGAAAGTAATTAAAACTACAGTATAATTGATTTAAGCGTGAGATAAGAAATTTGATGAAATGGTTATGGGCAACATTACTTGATAGCAACAGATAAAATGATAGAGAAAATGAGAAGAGTGACAAAATGATGCGTTCCATGATGAATGTGAAGAAATAGTTTTGTTTTTTTGGGAGAGATATGGAGGGTGGTGACGGTATTTATAGAAAGAACGGTGGCAAGGGAAATAATATAATTGATGTGGGGCTCGTGGTTTTACAGTGGTAGGGACAGTACACTGACCAAAGTAACGTTAAGCGTTTCTTTCTTCACTTTTTCATTCGCATTTATCAGTGTAACCAAAATAATACATATTTTGTAATCACTTCCTCACCTGAACATCATCATGGGAGCAAACACAAACATTTGTTTTTATTCTTTGTGTTTTCGCTTCTATTTTTAATCTGTTTTTTTATTCTCTCATTTTATTAATTATTACTTTAATTTAATAATTATTGCTCATGTTTTTATATGTTAATAAAAAAATAATATATTCCAATTTATTTATTGACTTATATATGCTTAAAAAAAATATATAGGCTTAGATATGCTTAAAAAATATATATTAACGTCATCTACCTCTAAAATTTAAAAAAGTCACTCGTTGATATAGGAAATGACAAATTCAAAAAACATATTTCTAGGTAGACATTTTTTTTTTTCTCGAAGCCACTTTTAAAATTTCACTACTTATCATTTTATATTTCTATTTTTTAAATAATGAAGATCCTAAACTTTATTTATAGATTTTAATATTGGCCATGTCTTGCCTTCTCTTGGCATGTGATAATTTAATTTTATTTTAATTTAAGAAGACTTACTTTTATTTTATTTGTAGTAACATGGTAAATATTTTCATATTTATTAGTTTCTTATCATCTCACTTATTCTTAGGTATAGATGAGAATCATGGTCCTTAAATTTTACTTTTTTTACTATCCATTAACATTTTAGTTCAAACGAAATACTAATGAAATGATTTACCGTTTAGAAAAAATTAAATGATTTACTCAAGAAAAAAGCTTCATTAATAAGAAAAATGATATTTTAGTTAAATACATTCTATTGTAGTTAGTAATATTGTATTAATTAAATGTCCACATTTTTAATGAACGTGCTATTTGATAGATGATTAACCTATGTAGAAAAAACCTTTAAAAAAAAAGATTAAATCTAATCCCACTTGAACTAATGATAAGGTTTATTTGGTTTCATAGTATTACTTTTCTGTTCGAAACTTCACACACGTACGTGTATATATATAAATGACAAAAGTAATATAATATTTAATTTTAATACAACAATAAGATTACATTTATCATTCGTATTTATTACAAATTAAATAGTATTTGACGGAATATTGTTTTGTTTGACAAAATAATATTAAATAAATGTTTTTAAGTTTACTGAATAAATTTTAGTTTAAATATGAAGTTTATGTGATTTATTTCGCGTCAATTCTCGAGTTGAAGTTAAAATCTATAGCCTTTCTGTCTATAATAGTGGTTTGCAGTCTTTTATAAGTAATTGAAAAAAAAATGTATGTGTAAATATTTATCATAGCTGAAACAGATATTCAAAACACATTGAAAACGTGTGCATGTTTTGTTTTGTTTATTGAATAAATAAGGAATAAGAGTATTTAAAGAAAATTAATAAAGCGTGTTAAGGTTAAAAAACTTGTCAAGGTCTTACTTAAAAAACTAAACTCATTAACTTCTTGAAGCAATAGATATTTTTTATATAAATAAATAAAGTTCATATTTATGCATCTTTTCTATTCTGCAAAGGGAACAAAATTAATCCAATAAAAATGTTAAAAAGAAAAAAAAAGTTATGGAATTAGCTTGGAAAATTCAAGTATTGAGTGAATAAAAGTGTATAAGAAATATAATTGTAATATATTATAATTTAACTAATCTAAATTCAAAACTAAATAAACTTACACATTTTAAAATTAATTCGTCAAAAAATGAGAGTACCGAGGTATTATTTTGTTTCTTTTAATTTCTACCACAACATACACGCGTTATTATGGTTTATGAAATATATATAGAGACGAATATGTTTTTAACTATAATAAAATAAGTTATACTTTAAAAAATGATTTATTCTTTTATCACTTTCTAAACTTAAACCAACTTATTTTATACCATATATAAAAGTTTGTTTAAGTTTTAAAAAAATGATAAAATGGTGAATCACATAAATTAAAAAATTAAATAGATTATATATAATTCAATCTCTTCGTTTTAAGATGAAGACGAGCAATTTGACTTATACAAACTTTGGGTTATTGACGTGTGTGTCATGACAAAAACATGGAGCCCATAAAGAGGAAAATGTATGGGAAAAAGGGTTTTGAAAATTGAAAAATAATTCGGGGACATTTTATTTATTTATTTTTATCATATTGCATAATTTATAAATTTATTATTTGTACTAATTTCAAATGTATATTAGGTGTTAATAATTTCTTTTGCCAGAAATCATTACTCTTAATTAAGTATTCATTTTCATGTGTGACATCATTTTACAACCCTAATTGCAACTGTCAGCTAGCGCAGCCTTTACAGAGAGGGACATCAAATGGATAAAAAAGCAGGTCTTGTTTGGCAACTTTTGCAATTTTGACACGATTTTGAACATATCTTAGTTAATTATTATATAGCAAATTCTTAACCTCTTTTTTGACTATTATGTGCACCACTTTACTCTTCCACCAAATCACAAAGTTAGCTGATCAAGTTGCTGAATCTGTTTGTACAAGTTAGCTTCAACTGAATTCCCAATTTCTGATACCAGAAATTCTTGGCATTGTTGAACTACTGCTTCAGTTTTGCTGCAGTCAACCAAATTTTCATGGGAATTATAAGTGTTGCCTTGATAAGAATTTAGTCATGTGAGATATTTCAATGCTATTATCTTGTATCTTATACAAGGATTTGAAGTATCTGGCGCCCTTAAAATATCTAAAAGTCAGAAAAGGCACACAAAAAATATCTGGGACTGATGTAGCAGCATTAATTAGCAATTTAATTTATGAAAACAAGAGGTTGTTTGAATTGTAATTATCTACCTTATTATAGCCCACCAGCTAGTAGACTTGATTAGGTGTTTATTTTTCCTTTTTCAAGTTACCCTTTTAAGCACGCAAGTTTCCCTAGTTGAGAGCATGTTGGTTTAGTGTTGAGACATAGACTCTTATTACAAACTTATGTTTATACTATAATGACAAATATCAACCAGAAACAGAATTTAATCAGTGTAAAAAGCTTTTCCTTTTAATTCTTTAATCGTTTTTTATATGAAGTTTCCATTGGAGTTCTGTTTTGAGTTGATAGTATAGATAGAGCTGGATCAGTGAGTGTTACTTGCTCAACTACTGCTATGATAAGATTTTATAGGGCTACAATATGGTAATGAACCATATGAATTGAGCCAAAACAGTTTTTACTATGTTTAGAATGAAACAATTGGTTTCTGTTAAGTCACCTCAGTGGTCTGCATATCTATGTTGCAATCCCACACCGGATCATTTTACAATAGAGAACCATACTACATTCTATAAAACTTTTATAGGATTTCAGGATTACGAGTAGTCTTTAGTTTCAATGTTATAATAATGTTTGAGATTTATTGTATTAGAAAGTTATTAGCAAATCTATTGAATACATTTATATGCACCTAATTCAAGCATGCCTTAGTGTATTAGTACTTATACTTTCACTTATACAAATTTACATCACAAATATTTGATAAAGCAGTGTAAGATGGCTGATAAAAAGTTGTTAAAGTCAACCAGTGGGTGTTTTGTAAGTGAAAAAGGTTATTAAATGAAACAGTGAGTGCTTTTAAGGTGAAAAAAGTTGTAATTATTGTGTATGATCTTTTAAATGGAAACATGTCAATCCTAAATCAATTTAAGCCTTATATTTATGTAAAATGTGGTTGTACAGTATTTTTTCTCTACATATATGAAATAAGGACAAACAAAAAATATGGTTATTTTAAAGAAATTTTGTTGTTATTTTAAAGAAATTTTCTTGAATATTAATATTTTTGAAAGAACAAATATGGATGAAGCTTGCATCAAGAAATTGAACACAAATGTCATAAATATGTTTTTCCCATAATCTTTCATAAACATTTCCATTTTGCACAAGAAAACAAGAAATTGAAAAACATCTTATAGCCCATCCATAATATCCAAAAGATTAGATTTTTGGTTCTCCAAAGCTTTTGTTGTAAAAGGTGAACTCCCTACACTATTGCTATGATGACAAACTTTGGCTCTTCTTTTCTTGGTCCCTGCAAGATCTTCACTTTTGCTAACGCCTGGGTTTCTTCTTCTCATAGTTACTTCCTCTAACAATCTTTTGTCCTCTTGGGAAAGTTGAGTTCCCAATGACTTGCTAATGTCTAAGGTTATAAACTGTAACATCTTTGCTTGAAATTCTAGTCGCTTCGGAGAATTTGTTGTGGACATTGGTCTCATGGGATTACTATGTCTGTATCTTACAAAGGTAACCAAGTGGTGAAGTCTAGTCAACAATTCAATGATGTAAAAATCTATCTTTTGCTTCTCAGCATAGTAGAGTGTCTGCAGCCGAATCAGTTTATTTTCTTTGGCTGTGTTTTGGTAAAGATCAGTACTGCAAATCACAAAAAATTACCACATATTATTGTGTTAACTTTGATCATTATGAATAAATACAATAATTATAATCATACACTACTTCACTTTTCTAATTTTGATTTTATTTTATTTTCCTACCTCTTGTTCATTCATTATATTTTCAATTTCACCAAGTATATTTGCCAAGAATCATTCTCTACACAAAAACATTGAATTAAAAGTAAAAGATAACCTTGAATTTGCCCATTCACCAACCCATCCAAAACCTTGATGTGCCCTGCAAAATACACAAAAGCAAAGATTAAAAAAAGAGAAAAACAACATACTTCAGCCATTTCAATGACGTTTGTCTGAATTTCTTTTGAAGAGTAAAATGATTTTACTCTCTCTTCATAGTCAAATTTTAATTTTGTCTTCTATCCTTTTTTGATTTTATACTGCCATGAAGTCGTTATATTTTAGCAGATAAGTTCAAAAAAACAACTCAAACCAGCACAATAACCTATTAATAACTTTACTTAATGTGAAACTCCTAATGTTCATAAATATCTAAATGCATGACATGTCTCAACAAATTCATGACTCGGATTACTTTCAATCTGAACTTTACAAACTGGAGTTTCAAAAGAACAAAACCAGTCCAACATGCAACTGGTGTTTTCAAATATCAAAGTAGGAAACTGTTATCTTACTTGGTCGTGTTTGTGGCAAATGGAGTAAGCCACTGCAGCGTCTTGTCCATTTCTGCTTTGACCTCAGTGATGGAGAGCTAAAGAAAATTCCCATTTAGCATAATCTAACAAGAACAGAACTGCAATAATCAGATTACATATACCTGTTTCATGGCATCAGCATTTTGCAACCGAGAAGGAAGTGCATTCTTAATATTATTAGGCAGTCCATGATACAATGTGTCTCTCATATTTGGAGGAAGAACGGTTGGACGAGATGCCTGATATAAGTTTGAAACAGACATTTTATTTAGATTACATCTACAACACCCTGCTAAGTTACACTAGCTTGGTACAAACTTACAATCATGTTTATCTGATTGATAATGTTAGCATAGTGCAGAGAGAGACCAGCTTCACCAAGTCTTTCAGAACCCTTACAAGAGCTTACAGAAGTTGTACCTGCAACAAATTCACGATTTCATGACATCTTAGGAGTCTAATACTAATGATATGTTTGCCACCGAAATCCAAGTACTACACAGATGAAAGATTTTGAATTGTTATTAGGTATGACCTCATACCATGGTTTCCAAGGAACTCGAAAATTGCTTGATCCATATGGCTAACTATGTCAACAAGCTTTTCAACAATCTGCAGTAGGCAAATGCATGGAACAAATCCACTGATGTAAAGTACTTGTCCACTGATTTACAAAACTTTTATATTGAATGGAAGGAATGCAGGAAAATGGAAATAATGAATGAATTCAACTATGTAACTTTCAAATGGAAATCACAATCTCGTATACCTCTTCCAATCTTCTGGACCAAAGAGATTTCCTTTTCAAGCTCCTCACAAACTTTCTCTGATGCTTTATTTCAATCTGAAAAGCTGTGAGACTGTCCCCTACAATTATAAAGAAAACGACCTGTCAAAAAATAAGAGAAATACTGCAGAAGATTGATTTGCAGATCATTTGTTAGATTGATAATCTAAAATGACAACTCTCAAGAAGACCAACAATTAAGAATGTTCTTAGTAAAAATTAAAGTGATTCTTGTCTTAGCACATGAACAAAACTAAAATCACCAATCAAAAAGTAAGTCAGACATTTTAGGGAAAAGTATATTGGGAAGCTTCTAACCGTTGAGAGGAAGATTTAAGGATTCCATTTCCTTAATCTTGTTCTGATAATCTTGTTCAAAACGTTCTAACGAAGTTAGCTCGTGATATAATTCCTACGTAGAGAAAATATCGAGTTATTTAAAGAAGGAACAAATAAAAATTCAAGAATAGAACTGAAGTTTAAGCACATCAGAAGAAGTAGGAAATACTGCAATATCAACAACATCAATCATATCCATGGATTAAACATGTAGCATTTCACTCATTCATTACAATTTACATTTTTCAGTCTTTTACTTTCTCTACTTCTCTCTTTTGTGAAAGGACTGCACCATGTATTCCAACAGAGAAAATTACAATTTGCTTACAGCAGTACTGTGAGATAGAGTTGTCAACTCCTGCATTGTGTTTTCTGCCTCTACCCTTGGCTGCATGTTGTCCGATAGGTCCATATGTAATCTGAAATGTTTGTGATTATTTGAGAAATCAACACAATGAGTTAGCATAATCTTTTTCAAAAGCAAGTAAACTCACCTTGAGAAATATCGTTCTAGGTTATGCCACTGAGGATCCTTACACATATTTCCAAATCTAGCCACTTCCCGGGAGAAAGCATTGAATTCTTCCCTACAAAATCCCAAAAATCAGAGATAAAGAACATTAGAAAAAGAAACATACATGCACATGTGATGAAACAGAAAAAATCATGCTCCAAACAAGAAAAAGACCTTTTGTCAACTTCAACTAGGCCTATTAACTCCTTTGTATCAGTTGAAACTAAGTGTTGCAACCCTTCTGACTGCAAAATCTCTTTTTTAAGGAACTGAATGTTTTCTTCAGACAGTGATTGAAACAAGATTGCTCCTTTATTTATTGTGTTAGCCACTTCAAATGCCAATATAGATATTCTATTCCCTCTTGGAGCCACTGCAGTGCCAAACCCATTACTGTTGCTTAACTTTGGCACACTACTTCCAAGTGTGTCTAGAACTTCCACTGCCCTCTCACCAGCTCTTCCCCAAATGGAACCTCTCCGGGATCCCTGTGAAAAAAGAGAGACACCAATGATCACAGTGTAAACATCAAATGTCCAATGCAAAGTCTCCATAAGCAGCAATTGTTTGAACTTATTCTGCTCATAGTTTGATAATTTACAGCTAAAGAATCAAACAGTTCACTGTTTGAATGCAGCAAGAATCATACAACAAATCTATGAACTGTTTGATAGTTAGACTATTCCACCAAAATGTTTTCCATCAGTGAAAAACCATCAATATGTAGTAGAATCAGAACCATTTCTTGTTAAGATCTTTAACCTCAAAGATTACTCTGCAGGATCAAAACAGCTTCACCACTTTCATATTTTAGGCAGCATATCTTCACTCAAACAATAATGCAATGGATCTTCATTTTTACGAGCTTCCAACTCATTCCAAATTTTGATTCTTTATGAATAACAACCAGTTTTTTTGTTACCCATAACCATGTTTGAACAAGAAAACCCCTCACAAATTTAAAAATAAATAATGCAGAGGTCATTTACATAGTCATTCCATAGCAGTTTACTAAGTATAATAAATTCGTTGACTTTTATTCATACCCGAAGACCTTAAAAAAAATCACGTTTGCTCTACATTTAATGAGAGAATAACATGCATTTCACTATTTTGTTACCTTCAACCAAATGAATCCAGCTTCAGAAACAACAAAAATCAGTAAAAGAAAAGAACCTGTTTCCCTTCTTTTCCAGTAGGATTTGATATTCTGAATTCACTTCCATTTTTCTTTCTACCACGATCTCTGATCCTTGGATTTGGATAACAATCTCCTTTCCCCTTTGCAACACTCTTTAACTTCTTAAGGCTTCCGAAGCCTTTCCCTCTAACCTCTTTGTTTTTGTTTTTCTCAGCCTTACCAGCTGAGCAAACCGACCCCATTACTGTCATAAGCAGAATGAAAAAAACAAAATTTCAACGCCTGCAACTTTAACTTCTTTAACATGGTAAACAAAACACAGAAAAAAAGACCAAAAGTAAACCATAATAAAGAACATTCTCTTGGCTAATGATCATGGTTATTACAATGAAGACAATAACGTTGACATGCATAGTTTTATTACAAGAATCACCGACATGTTTGAGTGGAAGCATAACATAAGCATACCTATATTCAGGACTATTTACAGAGAGTATCGAACTCGAAAACGGAAACTCTTGTAGAAGAATTGAAGAGGGAGATGAAGTAGATGTTGAAATAGATAATTTGCAACTATGGCTTTGACTAGAATGTGATAGGTTGATTGATGAAGGACATTCGGGTGGTTGAAAATTTTGGAACATATAAAATAATAAGAATAGAAGTAAACATAGAAATAAAATAAGAGACGCGTAATTGGAATTGTGAGGAAAGGAAATTTCGTGGCACGAACCATGACAATGAATCAAAGACTGCTTCAAACTTGATAGAGTGTTATTGTCATATACTACGTATGAAAGATATAGACAACGTGAAAACGAACAAAAGTTTAGTATCTACCTTGTCCCGTTTTGTTTGATTTAGGCTCTGCTTATGTTTCTGTATCATACTTACTCCTCTTAACTCCTTATTTGGTGTCATAATGTATTAGTCAATTAGATATCACTCTAAATTTAGCTTTTAAAACAATTAAAGTACAAGTCAACGAGTTTTAGTTATATGATTATTCATTATTTGTTATGATTTACTTAAAATAGATAATACAAAGATACTGTATGTACAAAATTTATATATCTCAAAATATCTTTCTTTTCTTTTTTGGATTAACTATAACAAAAATTGTGAATGATCTTAAATATAACTAACAAAGTTAAATCTTTGTCAAAATTTCCCATCTTAGACCTTCATAGAAATTTTCACGTTTTAGGTTTTCATCATTGAAATTCCATTCCCACCTTACCAAACATTTTTCTTCTAACCTTTTGATTTTAATTGCTTTTTCATCTCATAAAATTATCCCTTTTTGTTATTTTAGATACCAAAATCACATTTTTGTAATCTTTATCAAAACCCTTGATTCTTAAGCTCCTATATTAATGCCATCCCTTCTCGATTTGCAAGTATTCATAACATTTGTTAACACAATCTTAAATTATGAAGTAATTTTTGTTTGGAAGTTCCAAAATTGTACAAGTTTCATTTATTGTTATCAAGTAAATATCTGAAAATTTAGTTGAAATTTTAAAGAAAGAATACACTTTTCAAATGTCATTTTTCACGTTTGGAAAGAGAGAAAAGACAAGGAAAGAGAAAAGGTTAAATGGGGCCTATTTTTAAAACGTTTGACGTGAAAAACACTGTATGCCTGGCAGTTAATACGTTAGCAATGAACAAAACACATGTTTTTCTCACTAGACCTTCTTTTACGTTATTTGTTAAAATTATTTATAATATTATTTAAAAATTATTGTTATATTTTAATATGTGGTGTATTTGCATAATTAAACATTTAATAAAAGTTGGAAATGATTATCTAAATATATGCCTTGTCTTTGAATAATAATTTTAATTATATTTTGTGTAATAGATATAAAAGTAAGTGTATTGTCGTTAGTTAATTTTTATTTTTTGAAAATATGATTTTTATACGTGTTGGATATTTTAAAATATGTTTTATTCCGTGAGTTAAATGTGTAATGATTTGTATTTAAAGAAAATTCAAATTGTTGTAGATGCACCACAAATGATTATCTCTGAGGGAATTTTTCTTTTCCTCCAAGTTTAATTGTGAAGAGAAATTTGACCTTAAGAAATATATATATATATATATATATATATATATATATATATATATATAATAAAAAAATTTAGGTAAAGAGTAATTACTGTTCGGTATCTTAAGTCATTTGAACGTGTTTTCTTTTATTTTTGGGATTTTAGCTTTCTTTTTCATGAGCTTTGTAGTTCATTTAATTTAGTTTGTGGATATTTCGTTTTACTTCATTCATCTCGTTCATCTCCCAAATACAAGTGTTTTTATATCTAATTTTGGTTTGAAATTTTATATAAAAAAATAAATTTATATTTAATTTTATTATATTATGCAGGATTTTGGATATATAATTAAAAAATTAATCAGATTTTGAAATTTGATATAAAATTTTATCAGATTTTGAAATTTGATATAAAGATTTATTAGATTTCAAAATCTAAACAAAAAATTTACCAAATTTCAAAATTCGGTTTAAAAACTTATCGAATTTTGAAATTCGATTCAAGAACACATTATCTTTCATATGATTTTGAAATTAGATATTCATTTCTCATAGATTTAGAAATTCGATGTTAGTTTTAAAAATACACCAGTAAATACTATATTTTAAAATTTGGAAGAAACTTTCACCAAATTTCAAAATAAATAGTTTAAAGAGAATAAATAACAAAACATTAAGTTATTTAAGCTTCTTACTCTTTTTCACCAACTTTTTCTAAATGTGTACATGCTCTATGGAACTACCTGAGCTCTATCTATGACCTTTTTAAGACCTTCACTTACTCCAGCGAACAATTTGGGTACTCAAGTTGTTCCATTGACTTAATCTAGCTATGTAGATGCCTTATCACTGTAATCGATTTGACCTTGTGTTCCAACGAGCTTTCTTTATGTTCTATCGAATTCTCCACATGTTCCACCGAACTCTCCACACGCTTCATCGAGCTTTCCTGCATACTCCACGACTAGATTTCAAAAATTTGATCTACTTCTTAATCAAATTTTAAAATTCGATGAGCCACTTAATCAAATTGTGAAATCTAATAAATCTCTTAACCGAGTTTTAAAATTTGATGAACCTTTTAAATCGAATTTTGATATCTGATATATCTCTTTGAATTTCAAAAAGTGATTAATCTCTTAACTAAATTTCGAAACATGAAAAATTCTTTATTCAAATTTTAATACTTGGTGAATCCTTAACAAGAGCATGGTAAGGAAGTAGAGAGAGAAAAAAAAAAGTTTGCAGGTACATTATTAGGTTAGAAGAAACAAGTGTGATGGATAGATTGAATAATTATAGATGAATTTTTTTTTATCCTAATCAAAAGGCCATATTAGACATTTAGAAAAGTTTGGAGGTATATGAAAAACACTGTACAGAAAGAAAATCTCTATCTTTGATTTGTCAACGACAAGCCCAAGGAATTATCACTTGTAAGAGTGGGCTACTCTAAATGGTCGACATTAGTCGCTATTTTAAAGTTTGGAAATGGTAGTATTTAAAATCAGTATAAAAATGGAATAGGTTCCATATTTCTTACAAAAGTTAAATAATTTTAAAACAAAATATTGTTGAAGTGTAAAAACTAAAAAAGAAAAGAAAAAAAATGGATTGGGAAAAGACAAAAATAGAGCGAAATAGAAGGAGAAGAAGTTAAGGTAGGAATAATTATGGGTGGTAGAATTGGCGCTTCAAACCACACTCCAAGAACGTAAAAATATTACATTTTTTCCATTCCATGATTACCCTGCCACTCTCAGTTTCTCAGATCTCGTGTATATATATATACATATGTGTGTGTGGAATTGAAAGAGAGAGAGAGAGAGAGACGGTTGAGTAAGAAGAATGAGAGAAATATTGCACGTGCAAGGTGGGCAATGCGGGAACCAAATCGGTTCGAAATTCTGGGAAGTGATATGCGATGAGCACGGGATCGACCCCACCGGAAAGTTCACCGGCGATGTGGCGTCGGATATCCAATTGGAGAGGATAAACGTGTATTACAATGAGGCTTCTGGCGGAAGGTATGTTCCGAGGGCTGTGTTGATGGATTTGGAGCCAGGGACCATGGATAGCATCAGATCCAGCCCTTTCGGCAAGATCTTCCGTCCTGATAACTTCGTCTTTGGACAGTCCGGTGCCGGCAACAATTGGGCTAAGGGACACTACACCGAAGGTGCTGAATTGATCGACTCCGTTCTTGATGTCGTTCGCAAAGAGGCCGAAAACTGTGACTGCTTGCAAGGTATCCGCATTCCTCTTACACTTTCTTTTGTATATCAATGTAGATCTGTACACCAATGTAAGGAATGCTGATGGAACGATGATAAGATCTTGTAAGGTTTATTGATTTTTTTTATTATTTTGTTTTACGTTTAAGTAATATGGATTACTTTTTTGTTAGAGATCAGACACGGTTTAGAGGTATGTCAAATGAGAAAAGTATAGAATGTAACATAGTTGCAATTGTACCATCGAATGTAGATCACTTTATGATATAGTATTAGATTTGATCATATTAGCCACAACACAAATATATGTATTTCCTGTCCCTGGTGTGATGATGTTTTATTAGTTTGAGTATTATTGGACCAGCTATTTTTTGTTAACATGGATGAATTTGATACTGTGTTGTCGGTTTAATGTGTGTTGAATTTTTTTTTTCTTTTTTTCTCAGGTTTTCAAGTGTGTCATTCGCTTGGAGGTGGGACGGGATCTGGCATGGGAACACTGTTGATATCGAAGATCAGGGAGGAGTATCCGGACAGAATGATGCTCACTTTCTCTGTTTTTCCTTCTCCGAAGGTCTCTGACACGGTGGTGGAGCCCTACAATGCTACGTTATCCGTCCACCAACTGGTGGAAAATGGAGATGAGTGCATGGTTCTTGACAATGAAGCACTCTATGACATTTGCTTCAGGACCTTAAAACTCACCACCCCTAGTTGTAAGTACCCCAGTCCTGCATAAATTTGAATTCCTGCATTCATTATTTGCACATTCACACATTCATCAACTCGGAACTGTCCTGGAATTGTGAAAAGGAAAAAATTATTTGCATTCTTTAGAATTCTCCTCCACAGAGAAATTGTTAGATCTTTGGTACCAGCAAATTTTCAAGATTTTAATGTACAGGGAGGAATTGATAAATCATAATACACCATCACTCCCTAAGTAAGTAATAACAAATGCTAACTTGATTAATTTAACGGTTTGCAATTGTAGTTGGTGATCTGAACCACCTGATATCTGCAACCATGAGTGGAGTGACCTGTTGCTTGAGGTTTCCTGGCCAACTGAACTCTGATCTCAGGAAACTAGCTGTGAACTTGATCCCATTCCCACGTCTCCACTTCTTCATGGTGGGGTTTGCTCCTCTCACCTCACGTGGGTCTCAACAGTATGCCTCCCTCACTGTCCCTGAACTCACCCAACAAATGTGGGACGCCAAGAACATGATGTGTGCTGCCGATCCCCGCCATGGACGCTACTTGACAGCATCAGCAATGTTCAGAGGAAAAATGAGCACCAAAGAGGTTGATGAGCAAATGATCAACGTGCAGAACAAGAACTCATCATACTTTGTTGAGTGGATTCCCAACAACGTGAAGTCAAGTGTGTGTGACATCCCTCCTAAGAACTTGAAGATGTCAAGCACTTTCATTGGTAACTCCACTTCAATTCAGGAAATGTTCAGAAGGGTGAGTGAGCAATTCACTGCAATGTACCGACGCAAGGCTTTCTTGCACTGGTACACAGGGGAAGGAATGGACGAAATGGAGTTCACTGAGGCAGAGAGCAACATGAACGATTTGGTGGCAGAGTACCAACAATATCAGGATGCAACAGTTGATGAGGATGATGACTATGAAGAGGGTGAGGGTGAAGAGGATCATAATTTCGAGTAGTAAGGATTAATCATTACTATAAACTCATTAAGCCTCTTCCTTTTTTTTACTTCTGCAGTTGCTGTGTTAGTCGTGTTATTCCTTACTTTTTATATGTGCCTTGTAGACCATATTGTTCATTGTTCTATACTTACTCTAAGTGCATGTATAAGAAAAAGTTTTCTTGTCTACAATTTCATATTCATTTGGTATGAGGACGCCCAAAATTATATGATAATACGATATTACATATTAATATAATCTTTTATACCAAATATATATGAATTAGCCTTTTATATTTATATTGTATGACTCGTTTTTGACTCTTTCTATGCTCCTCACCATTTTCTTCTTTGAGTCTTTCCATTCTTAGCCAAACAATTCATTTATATCTTCGAATTATAATTTTTGGAGGACATTTTTATAATTTTTACGATTAAAAAATGAGAATATTATAAAAAATATAACCTGTAATAAATGAAAAGTTACTAATCAATTACCCAATGTAGAAGGTATTAAAGTTTTCTTATTGATATAAAAAAAAAAGTAAAGAACTCAAAATAAACAATAAAAATTATTTTTTCCACATATTTATAACGTGTAAATGATATAAGTTTCTTAAAGTAATATTTTACCTACTGCTTGAGTTACCAAAAGTACAAAAAATGAGATGATATTTCAAAAGAAACATAAAAAAACCAATAAAAATTTTATGTTTAGATAGTTTTGTTTTTAGAATACAATACATTAGTGTGGACTTGAAAAGTGTCAGCAATATTTTGCTCAAATAAAAATACTAGATCTATTCATTAAGATGGACTAATATTGCTAGAAATGTCAAATAATTGTTTTAGATTTGTTTGAAGTTACTATAAATGTTTGGTCACTCCAATTATTTAATACTCCATTTCTAAATAAAAGAGAATGTTTTAAAATTTTATCATTACTTTTTATGATACTATTTTTATTATCTCCTTAATTATTTTAGTTATATTATAAATATCATGGCTTGCCCCTTTCTTTTTTTTTCTCTTATGAGGATCGTGGATTGAAAAATTCAATTTTAAAAATTAATATTCTACCACTATTATTCCTTTTTTCATAAACTGATTGTAAAAGAATCATTTTGAAAATTTTCCACGTACAGTTTTAGTTAAACAGCAAATGCCAATTTTTTTAAAAAGAATGATCACTAAGATATTGGGAAACATTGCCGTGTATATCCCATATGCTTCATAAAATAATTCCATAAAAAAATTTGGGGATGTACACTTTTCTTAGAGAGACAATTATTCAGGTTCATGGACAATTTATACACTTTTCATTATTCAAGTCACAGTTCAAAACTTATTCATTTGACCTAAAACATATCAGAAAGTGATAAAAAAAAATGTTAGTTAATAAATTAATTATACATAGCCAAAAGAATCATTAGAGAAAGTACTGATATTCTATTGCCAAAATCACAAAAACTCATCAGAGACCTTTTTTCTTAATGATGCAATCAAATGCCTAAAAAGCTTCATGAATATTACAATTGATGAACAAAATATCATTATATTTAAGTTTTAAATTTGCCTAAGAAAATGATATAGACAAAAAAATCATAACAAATATCTCTATCTATATATATTTATATTTATGTACATTCTGCAAATACTCTATGTTCGGTATGGAAGACAAAATTGCATCATTCACGTTTAGAATATATTAGGCAATCTTTCTCCGCATGCCATGTAAGTGTTTTTCTCTTTCAAAAAAAACAATAGTGCTCCGGTTCTGTCAAATTGAACACAGCTTCCTACTTTGAAACTACCTAGTGTAAAAAAAAATCCAAAAGAATCAAAATGGAACTGCATATGGCAGCGCATACACATCGACCTCAGGGAAGTATTCTGCACGAGGCCACATAGAACTTGAAAGCTTGAAGACATCAGAATCACACTTCTGTTTCTTTGAGGCACGTGGTTTTGACTCTGCTTCCGAACTAAATAGCCAATCTTCATCTAATGACTCAAATCTATCATACCTTAGTGGAGAAATAAGTAACAGAGACTTGTACAAAGATTCCACTTTCTTACTACTATCATCAACTGCTTTAACCATGTCCATAGCATCACCAACTATTTTATCTATGTCCATGGCATCAACTGCTTTATCTGTGACCACAGCATCCCCTTGAACAATGTTCTGCAACACTTCATGTTTAGAATCAGGTTTTTCAGGGACCCGTTTGGGTTTGGCAAGACATTTCGATTGATGATAGCTTCCTGAAGTATTTTTAGTCACCAAAGCCTCTCCATGAACCAAATTCTGCACGGCTTTGCCATGTCTAGCATCAGAGTTTCCATTAACCCGTTTGGGATCGGTATTCCTCAGAGTCTGAGGATCATTGTGTCCTGCTTTGCTAGAGTTACTAACAACCCGTTTGGGTTCTTCCAACTGAAGACATTGTGATTTTCCAAGAACACCATTGGGCACTGCAGTTCTGTGAGATTGTGACTGACGCTCACTTTCAACTTTGTTTTTTCCCAGTACACAATCTCCATGAACAGAATTCTGCATTGCATTGCCATGTCTAGAAACAGAATTTCCAAGAGAAACCCCTTTGAACTCTGTCGTCCTGAGAGACAGTGACTGACTATCATTTCCAATAGTATCTTTAGCCACCACAACATCAGGACGAACTGAATTGTGTACAGATTTGGGTTGTCTAGAATCCAAGTTTCCAACAACCCGTTTGGACTCTGAAGTCCTGAGACATTGTGACTGACTGTCACTTCCAACAGTACTCTTAGTGACCAGTGCATTTCCACTAAAAGAACTCTGCAACACTTTGCCACTGCTGGAATCAGATTTTCCAATAGACCGTTTGGGACCTGTGTTTGTGACACATTTTGACTGATGCTCAGTAGCAAGGCTAGTTTTATTTAAGGGATGTTCAATATCCCCAGCATTTCCTGAAGAAGACCCCACATTAAATTTTGATTTGGAATTCAATTCTTCAGGATCACTGTGCTTTCTTAAAGGAAGTCGGATTTTAATAGCAGGTCCTGTTTCATACAAAAGCAAAAATTAGATTTAAACACAAATTACCCAATAAAACCAATAAACCACTTCAAAGCTTGCTCACCATTTTCATGAGTGGCTTGTGGGGAGCCCCTCTTCCTCTTACTGCTTTGAGTACTGTCAGACAAGCAGCAAGGCTCCCGAGAAGTAACAGGCTGTTCAAGTTCCTCTGTAATTCCACTCCTCTCAAGTAGTTCATTGTCACAGACTTCACCCTTTTGCAACTTCCCATCTGCTTTGGTTTCCTTAATATCTTTAATGAGCTTGAACTTCTTGTCATCGTCACTGCCATTAGTAGATGCAGTTGTTCCATCTTTATGTTTCCTTTCTTTCTTCTCTTTCCTTTTCTCTTTCTTCTCCTCCTTCTTCTCCTCCTTCGCCCTCTTCTTCTCCTTCTTGATTCTCTTCTTCTCTATCTTTTCCCTCCTCTTCTTCTCTATCTCCTCTCGGAGCTTTAGCACCAGAATAACATTTTCAAATAGAGGATAGGGAAGAAGTCCAAAGAAACAAACATGCTATGCAAGCATTTCAATCTTGTTTCACCATGCAATTGCAATAACTATACTATTTCATATTTCGTACAGATCTTTTGGTAGTCAAGAACAATCGTTTCAGCCATTACAAGAACTATTTTATATTTTATACCCTTTACAAATCTTCTTAAGACAGTAGCAGTCCACAAGCCACACAATACTAAAAGAGGCTCAAGACTAGCTCCGTCACACAGGTCAAGATCAAACATCTACCCATGAATGAAATCATCTAGAATTACCTAATCACCCACTAATCTATACATAACAGGATCTCACATCTTCATCGCGACAGACAAATATCCTAACTAAATAAACCTAACATGCAGTGCTATGTATATAAAAAATCCTTGCAAGATTTGAATCCCACATTTAGAATTGTAAAAATTATTAGTTTATACTAGATAAAAATTCCATTAACCCCAACCCAAAGATTCAAATAATTTCTTAGTCAGTTGAGAGAACTGCATGCTTTTAAAAATTTCTTAGGTAAATCCCACCAAATATATTATGTTAAAAAATTATGTCATTGTTTATACTTAACCAAAAGAAAACCCTGGAACCATTTTTCCACATTCACTTATAGAAATCAACCGATCCACGCCCAAAAAAGCAAAATCACATTCTAGGGTTTGATCAAAGCCTCCAAAGAGGGGGACAATCTCATCGTCTGGTCCTATTATGCTAACCTAAGTTGAAAAGGAGCCGCAGTTCTATCCAGAAAATCAATTTGGAACAACATGCAGAGTTGAGCGCACAAACGCAAAAACGAAACGGCTCAACACAAACCTTAATCGATTCGATCAAGGCCTCGCTACGTGCACCATAACCTGGAGGGGGGAAAGGGAAACACCGAGACATCTTGGGTTAATATAAAAGCTTTGTATGGTTGTGAGTGTTTGTGTTTTGATCAAATCGTTCAGCTACAGAAGCGAATCAAGGTTCGATTTCAAGAAAAGAGGGGAAGAGAAAAGCTAGGAAAGGAGTAATCTCTCTCTGACAGGCGGCTACGGCCAAAGGGCTCCACAAAGATGAAACCCTAATTCTGAATCGCGCAAGCCAAATGAAACAAAGAAATGGGAAAGGGTTGTATTTATAGCCAGGGAAACCGACTTCCACTACCACACGGTTTCGTGATATCTACGCGACCACGCGTATTGCTCCTTTTACGATATTACCCTCTCCGCACATCAATTTCAAAGGTGTAAAATTAATCTACACTTATCTTATGTGTGCGCGTATAATTATTATGTAACGATAAAAAAGATATATTTATTATATATTATTTATCCATTAATTTGTCAAAGATATTGCATAATATATCTAAAAACTTAATTTTATTATTTTTAATTCAAAAAATATGTTTATGTATTTATTTTAAAAACGAATATGTTTATGTAGAATATATTATTATTAATGATGGAGATCTCATATAAAACAAATCTTCAGTTGTGACAACCCTCATTTTTATTTTTATTATGTTTGATTAAATAAAAATTCTTTATATTTAATTTAGAAACAAATATGTTTATGAAAATATATTATGATTAAAGTAATCAAATAATTCATTAAATGTTAAAATAACTCCATTTGTATAAAAGGATATTCATAATTGATTTACTAAATATATAATATTTTACAGATTATTTATTAACATTTTTATAATTATGTTCATTATAATGCATATATTTTACTATTTGAATTTGTTAATGAATTAAGATAAATATATTGAAAATTATTTTTGTTTTTATTTCTTTTAAGATATATTATAAAGGTTTAATTGCTTATTTTATCCTCAATTTGGTTGAAGTGTGTCAAATTCGTCCCTTTTTTAGAAAAATGTCAATTTTGTCCACAAAATTTGTGTCAATCAAGTCATTTCCATTAAAAATCAATGCTTTCAAAACTCACTTTATCCATTACAATATCAGGGATCAGACCCATGAAGTGGTTATTATTCAAAACTCACTTTAAGTTTTTAACACCATTAGTTTGTATTTAACGGAAATGACTTGATTGACACAAATTTTTTCTATACGGGGACGAAATTAACATTTTTCTAAAAGAGGGACGAATTTGACACACTTTAACCAAACTGGGAACAAAAGAAGCAATTAAACCTATTATAAAAATTGGAAAGAGATAAGTATGTTTATCTTCGAGTGCAAAGTCAAGACATGCTCTAGAAAAATAATTTGATTTGGAGCAAAAATAAAGTCTATTATTAAACTATAAAATTATTATAAAAAATAAAATATTTTTATAGAATCAAGATAAAATTAAGAAAATTCAAAATAATTGAGTTACAGAGTGAGATTTTTATCTGAATTTATATAATTATAAAATAATTATAATATACTCAATAGAATCTTGTTTAAGGATGGAGTGGATTCCAACTGTGAAAAAAAAATATAAATCACAACTTTAGACTTGAGATTTGACTAAGAGAATAAAGTTAAAAAGAATAGAAAAAAAAATATGGGAGAAAGTAAATAACATGATTTGACTAATATGACTCAAAAGTTTTTTTTCTTTTTTTTTTCAAAATTGACAATGAGAGAAAGTAAATATGATTAAAACAATAATATATGTGTATGAATAAACAAAACATAAAAGCCTGATCATTATCATTTTAAATACACTTGATTGATAATAGGTATCTTAGCACAAAAGTAATCGATTTAGTACTTATACCAAAGTATTTTAAAACCTGTTAGTTATAAGTTAAATAATTCTGTTTTAAATAACCAAAAATTATAATCCTGATTTTCCTATCTTGATATTATTAATGAATCTACTGGAAAAAATATTACATATATGTAATATAAGTCAAATGTACACAAATTTAACATCACTTTCATTTTAAAGATTTATAAATATTTTTATTATATAATGTTATACTTTTTCAATAAATTAATTTTAAAATACTTTTAAAATATAATATATATATATATATATATATATATATATATATATATATATGTATGTATGGATTTTTTAGTTGCTACATTTTATGTAAAGTGTATGAAATTTTAAGTTACAGAAATGTTATTGTTAGAAAAAACTAACTGTAAATATAAGGATATTTTAATAATTTTAAAATTAAAAAAAAATAAAAGGTATTTATATTGATTCAGGTATATAAATAGTTATTACTTTTTATTATATTTGTTTTTGAAAAATAGTTGTTTTTTAAAATAAAAAATAAATTAAAAGATAATAAGTACCAATGATAAATAAATATCTTATATTTTTTATTTTAAATTAAATTTTAAAATTATTAAAATATTTTTAAATTACAATAATTTTTCTTTTTAACAGAAATTTATTTTAAAATGTACCAACTAAAAGAATTTCTTATCTAAATTAACAAACTCCTATATATCATCAAATTGAAATTTGTTTCTGAGTTGACTTGGAAGCTATGTGTATTAATCTAAACTCTTAAGCGAATTTGATAATCATGCTTCAATGCAATACTACCAAATGATATGTTAAATTATTGGTATTACAAAGCAGCCGGCAGAATTAAGTACCTAAATTGCCATAATATTAGGCACAATTTTACCTCCATATCATAAATGTCATAATTCACAAGCATAGACAGATGGAAATAGATAACAAACAAAACCAAAAGGAAAAATAAAACACTGAAGATGGGTTTGAGTTGACACCACCATCAATCTTTTAGGATGTTATAACATATGTACGGAAACTGTTGCCCAAGATGATATTTGAGTTCATACAAAATACTAATATGATATTTTTATGCCTTCTGAATATTTGATTATTTTTTGTGAAAGGTAAATTGCTTTTGTTTGGACTTTGGAGCTGAACATGTGATGTAAAGATTTACATGCAAAGGTTTAATATGTATAAAGATTTTACATGGTATTCAATAAACAATCATGAATTTTTATTTCAGGTTATCTTCTTTGCTAGTAAAGTGGGTGGGAATGCTCAGCTGATAGCAACTGTCATGAGTTTTTTAATTCGATATATCAATGCTAAGTAAAAAATGCACACCTCTCTGCATATAGGCACAGCTTTAAGGCCTTGAAAAATCATCATAGAGACACCCGAGCACGCACATAAAGTACC
Organism: Vigna mungo; assembly: GCA_036885675.1. NCBI lineage: Eukaryota > Viridiplantae > Streptophyta > Magnoliopsida > Fabales > Fabaceae > Vigna > Vigna mungo. The sequence goes on from CP144689.1 coordinate 312,111, forward strand.
AAAAATATGATCATAACTCGGCATAAGGCTTGAAAACAAAATCCTATCATATAACGATCTCAATAGCATTTATAGCTCCCGTAATATCTGCTTCAAAGGTTGTCTCTAATAATGTACTTATTTTCTACTTTTAATAGATTTATTTGTATTTATATGTAGATGGGTCACCATGGTCGTGCCACTGTGTTATGGAGCATGCTGCTGCAAGTGAGATCACAGTGCTCCACTGCTAATGCCATCGCACGTTACGCGCGTAGCGGTCAGCTAGGTCATGCTCGCAAGGTGTTCGACGAAACGCCTCTCCCTCTCAGAACCATCTCTTCGTGGAACACAATGGTCGCTGCGTACTTCGAAGCCCGCCAACCGCGCGAGGCCCTTTTCTTGTTCCAGAGAATGCCCCACAGAAATACTGTATCTTGGAACGGTCTCATCTCAGGCCACATTAAGAATGGAATGCTGCTTGAGGCGCGCAGGGTATTTGATGCAATGCCCGATCGCAACGTTGTTTCGTGGACTTCTATGGTCCGTGGCTACGTTCGAAACGGCGATGTTGCTGAAGCGGAACGACTCTTCTGGCAGATGCCCGACAAGAATGTGGTGTCATGGACCGTTATGCTCGGCGGGTTGCTGCAAGAGGCTCGTATTGAGGATGCCCGCAAGTTATTTGATATGATGCCTGAAAAGGATGTGGTAGCGGTTACCAACATGATTGGAGGGTATTGTGAGGAGGGTCGTTTGAACGAGGCTCGTGAGCTGTTTGATCAAATGCCGAGGAGGAATGTTGTTACTTGGACAACTATGGTTTCCGGGTATGCAAGGAATGGGAGAGTGGATGTTGCGAGGAAACTTTTTGAAGTGATGCCGGAGAGGAATGAGGTGTCCTGGACTGCTATGCTTATGGGTTATACTCATAGTGGGAGGATGAGAGAGGCTTCTAAGCTTTTTGACATGATGCCAGTGAAGCTGGTTGTTGATTGCAATGAGATGATCATGGGGTTTGGGCTTGCTGGCGAGGTGGATAAGGCGAGGCGTGTGTTTGAGGAAATGAAGGATAGGGATGATGGAACTTGGAGTGCCTTGATTAAGGTGTATGAGAGGAAAGGGTACGAGTTAGAAGCTTTGGGTTTGTTTAGGAGGATGCAGATAGAAGGGGTTGCGCTGAATTTCCCTTCATTAATTAGTGTTCTTTCTGTGTGTGCCAGCCTGGCCAGTCTTGACCATGGGAGGCAGGTGCATGCCCAATTGGTGAGATCCGAATTTGATCAGGATTTATATGTTGCCTCGGTCTTGATTACAATGTATTTTAAGTGTGGCGATCTTGTGAGAGCAAAACGTGTTTTCGACAGGTTTCCTTTGAAGGATGTTGTTATGTGGAACTCTATGATCACGGGTTATTCCCAGCATGGATTGGGGGAAGAAGCTTTGAATGTTTTTTATAACATGGGCTCCTCTGGAGTTCCACCAGATGATGTTACCTTTATCGGAGTTCTTTCAGCATGTAGCTATAGTGGCAAGGTGAAAGAAGGACTTGAATTGTTTGAATCAATGAAATGCAAATATCAAGTGGAACCAAGAATTGAACACTATGCTTGCCTGGTTGATTTGCTAGGCCGAGCAGGCCAGGTTAATGATGCAATGAAACTAGTACAAAAGATGCCAATGGAACCTGATGCAATTGTTTGGGGTGCATTGTTGGGAGCATGCAGAACACATATGAATTTGGATTTGGCTGAAATATCCGTTGATAAACTTGCACAGCTAGAACCTAAAAATGCTGGACCTTTAGTCTTGCTTTCAAATATGTATGCATCTAGAGGAAGATGGAAAGATGTTGAAGTCCTTAGGAAGAAAATAAAGTCTAGGAGTTTCATGAAATTGCCTGGTTGTAGTTGGATTGAGGTGGAGAAAAAGGTACATATGTTCACTGGGGGTGACAGCAAGGGCCACCCTGAGCAGCCTATTATCATGAAAATGTTGGAGAAGTTAGGTGGATTGTTGAGGGAAGCTGGGTATTGTCCTGATGGTAGCTTTGTCCTTCACGATGTGGATGAGGAAGAGAAGACACATAGCTTGAGTTATCACAGTGAAAAGCTAGCTGTAGCATATGGACTCCTAAAAGTGCCTAAAGGAATGCAAATTAGAGTTATGAAAAATTTGCGGGTTTGTGGTGATTGCCATTCTGCAATTAAATTAATTGCAAAAGTTACTGGAAGGGAGATCATTTTGAGGGATGCTAATAGATTTCATCATTTCAAGGATGGTTACTGTTCTTGCAAGGACTATTGGTGATTCCTTGAAGCTCATATGACCTAAGATTTAAAGTTTCTTGGAATAGAGGGTGGCTCTGCCCGAGTTTGATGGACTTGTATACCATGTGCTTTGGTGGTCAGTATTTTACAACTTTTGCTAGTGTGACATACATAAGTGAGTATTATGGTTAAGGTATGTTGGGTTCTATGATGGGCATGTTGTTCTATTTTTTTATTGGAATATGTTTAAGGAATCAAAATTGAACTACTACAGAACTAACCGGATAATTAGGTTGAGTAACCTCCACTTTCTCCCTACCCACTCCAGGGGCTGATTGTTTGAGAAATGAATGACAGTGATTGAATTCATACTTTTTGTTCTTTCCTCATGTTTTATATTTTTGCTAATTACTTTATATTCTGACAAAGTAATTATTTCTCTAATTTACAACCAAATTTGAGTACACACTTTCTTCATTATCATTTGAACACGTTACAACTTATGCTTGTCTTTTCTTTCACCTTTTTTTGAATTGATATGAAATATTTCCCATTTACATTTATTGTAAGTCCTTATCTTTTATTTCTGACTCCAAGAAGTTTTGCTCAATTTGTTAGTAATAATAGTCATTGGTGTTTATCTTGGTACGTGTGTGGTTCTGATATTGGTGTTTCTATTGGAAATCGCATGGCCAAGGGAAGATTTATTGGCACTACTCGCTTCTGTTTATTTATTGACATTATGTACTGTTTGTAATCTGTTGTAGTAATTTCAGTTCTTTGTCTAATTACAGCAAGTAATTCTTGAGCTAACTTGTTATCAATTAGATAACTTTCCACCCAAAGTGTTACTTTGTTGGAATTGACATCTTAACTGGCAAAAAAGAGCTTGAGTATATTGTGCCATCTTCCCATAATTGTGATGTATGTATGGAGTGTCTTTTGGATTTGGGTTTTACCTTTTTAATTAGGCGACTAATATGTTTATTTTGGTATGATTTATGTGTTTTTGTGGTTACAACAGGTTCCTCATTCAATTTTACTGATTACTAGCTCATCAATATATCTGATGATGGATTTGTAATATTTCAATTACACTGATCTGTTAGTCCTTCCCCTTTTCTATTAATATCCCAAAGTGATTTTTTATGTGATGTAAATAAAGTTGTTTTGGTAGGTGAAATGGTTATTTGATTTTCTTTGATTGCATGTTTAGATTATTTTATTTCATGATCAAATTTCTTAAAAGGTGCTAAATCAGACCAAATGATTAAAATAGCCAAATCAATGGTTGATGCATGTGTAATGAATAAACTATATATGATTGAAATTTCATCTTTATCATATCCATGTATGGTTTTTTGGTTTGATTTATCGCATTCTATCCTGATATGGTGTGGTTAATATAGTTATACAATTGGTTAATAACGTTTGTTACCCTTTCATTGAATATGTTAGATGAGTCTCCTGACTGAGAATGGTGATACTAGGGATGACCTTAGACTTCCAACAGATGAAAATATGCTTACCAGGTTAGATTGTTTGATACCTATTTTGCTTTTATGTTGAAATTTGCACAAATTTATCAAATTATGGGTATGAAGAATGAACATTTGATGATGGCATTATTTGTCCTTACAAGGAAACTGGCATGATCTTGACCATCTCTTAAACTTTCATAATTTGCTCCTTCTTATACTGATTTTAATCTGCATCATGCAGATCAAGGATGGATTTGTTGAGGGCAAAGATACAGTTGTGTTTCTTTTCATTCTGCTTAAGACGGTAATGGGGTCGGTTTGTTCAGCTGGTAAGGTTGAGAAAAACAAAAACAAAGGTTTGAGGGAAAGTCTTGGGAAACCTTAAGAAGTTAAAGAGTGTTATTCAAATCCAAATATCAGTGATCGTGATAGAAAGAAAAATGGAAGTGAATTCAGAATATCAAATCCTACTGGAAAATAAGGGAAACAGGTACTTTTCTTTTACTGATTTTTGTTGTTTCTGAAGCTGAATTAATTTGGTTGAGGGGTAACAAAATAGTGAAATGGATATTATTCTGATTAAATGTAGAGTAAACGTGATTTTTTTAAGGTCTTCTTCGCTTATGAATAAAAGTCAACGAATTTATTATACTTAGTAAACTGCTATGGAATGACTGTGTAAACGACCTCTGCATTATTTTTTTTTTAAATTTGTGAGGGGTTTTCTTGTTCAAACATTTTTATGGGTAACAAAAAACTGGTTGTTATTCACAAAGAATCAAAATTATGAATGAGTTGGAAACTCGTAAGAATTAAGATTCATTACATTATTGTTTTTGAGTGAAGATATGCTGCCTAAAATATGAAAGTGGTGAAGCTGTTTTGATCCTGCAGAGTAATCTTTGAGGTTAGAGATCTTAACAAGAAGTGGTTCTACTACATATTGATGGTTTTTCACTCATGGAAAACATTTTGGTGGAATAGTCTTACTCTCAAACAGTTCATAGATTTGTTGTATGATTCTTGCTGCATTCAAACAGTGAACTGTTTGATTCTTTAGCTGTAAATTATCAAACTATGAGCAGAATAAATTCAAACTATTGCTGCTTATGGAGACTTTGCATTGGAAATTTGATGTTTACACTGTGATCAATGGTGTCTCTCTTTTTTCACAGGGATCCCAGAGAGGTTCCATTTGGGGAAGAGCTGGTGAGAGGGCAGTGGAAGTTCTGGACACACTTGGAAGTAGTGTGCCAAAGTTAAGCAAAACAGTAATGGGTTTGACACTGCAGTGGCTCCAAGAGGGAATAGAATATCTGTATTGGCATTTGAATTGGCTCCAACAGTAAAGTTTGGGTTAGGTGTATATAAAAGTGTTCCATAGATTTGCTAATAACTTTCTAATACAATAAATCTCAAATTTTATTGTAACATTGAAACTAAAGACAACTCTAAATTCTGTAATCCTACTCTTCATTGACAATCTTTTCTTATTAAGCTCAGGAAAGTATAAAGCATAGCTCTCAGCAATTACTACATACAAATAAGGCAATCAAACTGATTAAGAAGTTGGGAAAGGTGATTTTTAGCTTTTTTGTGGTGTAAGTATACTTACACATTTTCCTCTTCACTCTTCATTTTGTTAATGTTATTGTCATTTTTTTGGAGCTGAATTTTGATTGAGGAAATAACACACAAGTTGTAATTTTGATTTCTTTGAAAATTTTAATATGTGATTTTTTTTTTTTTAAATTTGTCTGTGTTTTAAGAAAATTCTATAATTTTTCAGTTGATTTATTTTTTACATACATTTTACTTTGTGGTTTTTTATTTGAGTAAATCCACGGTTTACAATATATACTTTAAGAAAACCATAAATATAAATAAATAAATGATAATTTAAAAATTATATCAAAATTAGGGATTTTTAAACAGTGAACTAAAATCGTAAAAAAAACAATTAAAATTAGAAGAAACTAAACTTTTAATTAGTCTAAAACTTATTTAACAAGTTTAATTGAATAAAATAATTAAATTATTTGCTTAATTTTTAGATAATAATAATATGTTGATGTGATTACAAACCTAATTATAGTCAGGACTAAATTTTTAAGGCTCTGTATAGCTATTCAAAATAATTATCGTTTCTATGATTATTCAGAAAGCTTGAACAGACTATATATTTAAAGTAATTTATATTGTTACATATCAAATTTTATATTATCATATGTATAATAAGAGAGATTTTAAACTGATTTCTAATTTTGGTTGAATGTGAACAATTATCACTGAACCAAAATTTAAAAAACAAATGTGTATGAAAACTTAGTGTTTTCTCTCTGAAACAGAAACGATAGCATAATTTTTTTTTGAAAATGTATCATTAAAAAGGTATCCAAATACACCAATTAACATAATATCAAAATCATGAAAGAACATGCAATATATTTAGGTTATGAATGCATCCATGCATATTAATTTATTATACTTTATGGTTACGTTGCAACTTACAACTAACAACAGCACGACAGTGACCAACCTTCTTTTCTAGTCCAGTCTAATAACATTATTCGAACTATATATTAGGAGCATTTTGTTTTTCAAGACACTTGCATTTATTTATTTTTTTCTTAAAAATGTGATTGATTATGAAGTTATTGTACAATGCAACCATATAAATGGTTGGTTTCTATAATGTCATATGCATTTAACTTGATGGTTATGTTCCAACTTCAACCAAAATAACAGTACGAGGGAGACAATAGCTTTTATATACTGGAATAGTTGTTTCAAATATCAATATAGTTGAAATTTTTTATCATTTTCTTCGCATTTTCTCCATTATGAAAATTTTATTTGGTTTCGTATTTTCTAACTCTCTCCATATTTAAGAAGGAAATTAATTACTGGTAATTGTAATTTTCTTAATAAATCTCAATTAATCATGTAATAATAAGTAAAATAATAATAAGAAAGCCTAATAGGAAACTCGTTAAGAACATCTTTAATGCAATGTCTTGTTTTGAGATCTTATACTACTTTTAAGTGGGTACTATTGCACCACATATATAAGATACAAAATCTCATTAAATTTAGTTTTAATAGTAAATTTCAATCTAAATCATTTTTTCTCACAATTTATTTATTTTTATTGATATGAGAATATAAACATGTATTTTTCTTTAGATATTGAGAATTCTTGTAAAAAAATTTTTATTATCGTACTCTAAACCTTGAAATGTCACTTCTATAAAATATCTTATAAAAATTAAAATATTTAGTCTAAGCTTTCAAAGTTAATATATTGCATTCCAATCTTATAGTATTTATGTAAGATAAAACTATATGTAATATATAATGATAGTATAGACTACTTTTACACCATATTTGTTCATAAGTCACTATTTTTAACTAGTTAATATTATAAAATCTTGTATATTAACAATGCATACCATCAAATCAAACTTTTATATAATATTTTTTTTTCTTCGAGACATTAGTTATTTTATACTTATTACAATATTATATTAACATTAGCTTCATAGGAAGATATGGATCATATGAAACTACAAATTTGTTATCTTTTTCAACAATATATAACTAAAGGTTTGAGTAATTGCTTCTTACACTTTTTTAGTAAACACAGTTGCTTACCCGAATTAGATATTAATATTTTATTTATCATTTTTTTCCAATTTTTTTCATTAAATTAAAGTACATTAAAAGTGTATTCATTTAAAATAAAGTCAAGCTAAAATTAAATAGACATTGGTTACAACTTCATACCATGTCGGTTTAAGTAGAAGTTTTTCCTAAAACGTAAATATCAATATAAATTGTACCCTGTGCATTACCATTGCCTTTTGAAAAATATTTTTTTGCTATAAACTATTTTTATATCGTTAATATTTTTTTTTCACTGCGTTTTTTTACCAGTAAAATGGGAAAAATTATATTTATTATTTTATTATTACTATTTTTGGCAATGCAGAAATGGAAAAGAGCAATACAAAGAACATCTGAGGCCAATAAAATAGACCAGACACAGAACACTGCATGGACCAAACTCAACCTTAAATTTGGTACCACAAATCAAACTCTACTGGGCCCATGTGGTGTCAAAGTCACAGTCTCTGACCCACACGTTATTGGGTAGTGATGGAGGCCCAGCCCAAAAGGAGGGCCCAGGCAAGGCTGTTGCCAACTGCTTCAACTGCCTTCAAGCCTGCTACCATCTCATCAATGCACATACTCTATTAATTTCTATACAAATAATCAAACGTCACTATTCATTTTCAAATCAATTTCAAAATCTTTCAATCAAATCTTTGGAGATAAGTTTCTATACAGTTAATGTTTTTTTTATTGGAGCATTGTGAATGTAAAAATAATAATTAAGAGATAAGAATATTTTTTAGAGATTAATTATGAAAATTATGAAATAGATGATGTGAATACAAAAGTAAAGAACATGATATTTAACATGGAGATAGTATATTAATAAAGTCATATACATCGTATATTATTTGCGCGATTAAACATCAATTTCAACATCACTTTTTCTATATTATGGATTGCTTATTTCTATTTCTTGTTTATCTTTCGTTCTTGTCTCAATCACTCTATTCAAATATTCCTTATTCCTTAATTAATATTTAATTTAATTTATTTATATGGACTATTTGTCCAAGATACATATATGATATAATTATTTGAAAGTTATATCCAAAATTGTTTAAAGTAATTTCATCAAATTAACTGTTGAATTTAAAATTTTCATAAAAACGATAAAGTAGGATTTAGTTTTATCATAGAATTTCGTTTTAATATCTATATTTTAGGTCTAACTAAGTTTTAAATTGATCACAAATCTGAATATTAATTGAATTTTTATAATTTTTTTAATTTGTTAAATACTTAAGAATTTTACAATTTTTAATAGATTTTCTGTAATTTAACATTTTCATTAATTAGATATTGTGATTGTTATCTCATTTTTTTTATTTTACTTATGTGTTTTCACACGTAAAAAAACGAGATTATATAATTAATATAAAATAATATTAAAGTAATGTAAAATACTAAATAACTTATATTATATAATTTAGAAATAAACTTATATTTTATCGTACAATATTTAAATCAGTTAGATTTTCAGATTCAGTACAAGAAGAATGATATTTAATAATTAAATTGACAATTTGTTTTATTATTGAAAATGTATTAAGCTTTTGTTTTATCATTGACGAAATAATGAAAATGTATTGAATTTTTTGTAAAATTAATTTAATTAGTTAAATATTTGAGATGAAAAAGAAAGAGACTTTTTCTTTTTCATGTATAAAGTTGTATTCTTATCATGCATTATTATTCGCTCATTATAAACCACACGAAAAAAACTAAAAAATATCAGACATAAATAATAAAGTCGTATTCTTATCATGCAATATCATTCATTCATCGTACAACCACACTAAACAAATCAGACAGAAATAATAAACAGAGTAAACTATATTGAGAAGAATTTATTAATATAATTATAAGAAAAACATTAATCATGGCAAAATTAGCTTCCTTGATTTGTCTTGGTTTTTCCTTATACAACCCAACAACAAATTCATGCAATAAATGACCTGAAAGCTAGAAAGGACCCGACATGTACCAATAAGTGTTTTTCAGATATTAATCAAAATATTAAAAAGTGTAAAATTTTCATGAAAAATATATTGCTACCCTCACTTCAAATTTCAATAATAATAAAATAAAAAAATCTAAACAATGTTTCTTAGCATATATAAATCTTTAAAAGATATGTTATATATAAGAATTACATAAACTTATTTTATTACTCTTAATTTTAAAAACCACTCTTATTCTGTATTTTATTCATTTTTTATTATGTTCATAAATAATATACTTTTATTTTGTTGCACAGATATACTAAAAAATACATGTAAAAATTTAAAGATTTATCTAATAAGATTATCTAAAGTATATACATAATGTACTAATGGTCCATCCTATTTTAATAAAATTCTTTTTGCTTGTAAAAAAAATAATTATTTCCATGAAAATAGTACGTAGGTTATAAATAAGAGTGATGTTATCTGTTGTCCAACACGTAGCGAAAAGTGAAGTGAAGCAGCCATGGTTCATCTCACTAAGCTTCTTTCTTCTTCCTCCTCTCAGTTTCTTCCTTTCGCACTGTTGCTGTTATCTGTTTCCTTAAAAACAAAGGCTTTGTTGAAACTACCACCGAATGTGTCTGTTCCAGCAGTGTTTGTGTTTGGAGATTCTGTGGTGGACACAGGCAACAACAACAACAGAACGACATCGTTTGCTAGGTCGAATTTCCCTCCGTATGGGAGAGACTTCGAAGGGGGCATTCCAACTGGTAGATTCAGCAATGGAAAGGTTCCATCAGACCTTATAGGTAAACTATCTCTTTCTCTTATCTTTTGCCCTATTTTATTTTAGAAAAAATAATATTTTTACATTTATTTTTTACTATTCTTTTTTATTTTTTACTCTTTTTTTTTTAGAAAAAGATAAACATTTATATTTTTATAACCTATTGTATGTTAAATGAATGGAAAAATATACTGTAGTATCATTGTTCTTTGTTTTGTACTGTTTCATCTTTGTTAGATAAAACACAGATTTAGCAGCTTCATGAAAAGAAGAAGATAAATCCATTTTTCCTCGCGTGTGAAACTTTGTATGATAATACTTTAGAGATATATGTGTCCTTATATGAAACAAGTCAACATTTCCTGGAAAGCTTTAAAGTGGCAAACAATATATGTTTCTGATTTTTTTTAAAAAAAATTATAATTAGAGATATTAAAATAGATTATTTAAACTACTTTACTAACTTATTTTAATTTTTAAGTGTTTGGGTTTGAAAAAGACTTAGTTTTTTCTTTTTAAATATGAATTTAATTAAACTCAATTCCTTTAAATATTTATTGCTTTTGTATAGGTTTATAATTTGATCTTTTATTTATAACTATTTATTACTCCTATCTAAGTTTTTAATTTGAATTTTTAAATACTAGAGGGTTATTTATTAATATTTAAATTGTTTGAATGTTTACTTTATTTTTTAGACTGACAATATAAGTTTTAACTGGTGTATTTGTAATAATGTTTGGTGAAATAAATACTTATGTAAATATAAAAAAGTTTCAAATCATTTATTTTATTTTATGATAAATATATAAAATAAATTACAAAAATAAAACATGTTTAGATGAGTGAATCCATTTAACCTAGTAAAATTATAAAATCATTTTCTTTTAAAAAAACAAGTCTAATTGAACTTATTTATTTTTAACTAAATATGTAATGAACTGTGAATTAAATTAATTCACTTCTATCCCCTAATTATAATAATGTGCAATTGTGAAAGAGATGATATAGAAGAAAATAGTATAAGAGAGGCAAAGCGAGGTTTACAAAATATGATGCTTTATTAGTTTTATTTATTTTTATTTTTTTAGTCTTTTAAGATTCCCATTATAATAGCTCGTACGCGGATGGGTCCATTAGTATAAGTCTTCACCTATATGAATTAAATTAAGTTCAGTGATAGCCAATAAAGAAAAAATAATAAAATATTGAATTTTGAATTATTAAGTTTAGTGATAATTAGTAAAAATAACAAAATATTGAATTATTTGATAACATGGACGCGAATTCCCATAAAAGATAAGAGGTTTTTAAACACAGCTGTAAACAGGTAAATGTTTGTAAAAATTATGATAAAATATCAGCAAAAAGTGATTTTTAATAATATTTACAAATTTGGTTTTGTGTTTATGATTTACATATATGAAAATGCTTACGAAAAAAAATTGTAAAATGATACAGAAATATTATATTTTATTGTGAAGAATCAATCTGCACCCTAGATCATAATTAACAGAAAAAAAAAGCTTTGTTATTTTTACGGTAAAAGAAATTAATTATATGAAGAGACATAACAATATTCTTATAGTATTTTCTCTATCATATTAATAATTTCAACACGCACTTCTGGTAATAAAAAAAAAATTGCATAAAAAGAAGCATGCACTCTCATTTTCTACTGATCTGGGCATGAGAAGGTATCACTTACAGTATGAAAGTATCATCACCCCACTGTGACTCACGACAGTGATAGACATAAATAAAAGATAGCATTTAAGCCATTGAGGACTTTGAAAGCTCATATTTTAGTCAGAGTTCATACAGTGAACCATTTTTTGTATTTTAATTAATAATTCCTTAATAATATAGAGAAAAAAATGTAAGAGAAAAAAATTATGTAAGCAATAATGATTAAAACATAGCTATCTTTTAGAGGAAATAAGAGAAAAGACAAAATGAAACGATGTTATCCTACATGAAATGATATATTAATTATAACATTGCAATGCATAAGTTTTAATAAAAAGTTTAAACTTAAAACTCAAATCTTATAAAATATTACTAGAATGATACAATGATAGTCTTAAATCTAAAAATAAAAAATTTTTTTTAAAAATTGACAACCATATTTTCTGAATATTAATTTAGGTCAAAAGATAATTACATATTTAAACATTTAAGGATAATATAGTGATTTCTTTTGAAACTTTTCTACTGATTAAAACTTATAAAAACTAATTAAAAATCATTTGAAATAATATAAATTGTTTAAAAGTAAAATAAAATTTTATGAGAGTTTTTTTTTTATAAAAGAAATCTATACAGAAAGAATTAAGTTGCTTAAATTTAGAAATTGACCGACACTTTAGACTTGTCAAGACCTGTATGGAATATGCGTTTTTAAGTTTTTTGTTTACCTATATTTTTTATTTTTATTTTTATTTTTATCTTTCTTTACTCTATTTATTCACTGCACATTTTAATTACACTAGTTCTAAATCCCCTCACTGTATTTCACACCAACTATATATATTAAAAAATATAATTATTTTTCGAAATTTTTATCTCTCTATTTTGAATTTCGTTAATTTTTTATATTATTCTTTCACCGTATATTTAAAATATAATTATTTTAACATATTAAAATCAACATATTTTAAAGTCAGAAAATAAAGTAAGAAGAAAAAAAATCAGGGAAATTTTTTATATCCCCGAAGCATGTACTTTAGAGTATTTATTGAGCTACGTTGAGTTTTCAATTCACGGCCTCAGATTGCAGGAACGGTGGGTCCCCGCATTCACAAATTAATGCATCTTATTCAATATGGGACCTTTAATTATCATCATCATTATTATTAGATATAATAAAATCACAAATTAAATAGCTGAAATTCTTTACTTTCTACTTTCGTTTTCACACTTTAGAAGGTTGATTTAAATAGCTGAAAGTGAAGTTATTTTTTTCCACGTAGTGATATTTTGATACTACAATTATTTCACTATCATTTGGCATTATCTCTCATTATTATTTACTATTTTTTTAATATAAAAATCATTTTTTAATGGAATCATTTTATCTCTGTAAGAATGTGAGTATCAAAATTACGTGTTATTTTATAATTGGTTCAAAATTATTTCAGAATGAACAATAATAATCATAAAATCAATCACAAAATAATATCTTAAAATGTTGTAAAAAATATTTGAAAGTATCATTATCTGTTTTATTGTGCATGTGGTATTATTTTGGTGAGTTTTATGGTGTGATGCATAACATAAATGATGAACAGTTGAAGAGCTGGGAATCAAGGAGCTTCTGCCAGCATATTTAAAGCCAAATCTAGAGGCTAGTGATTTGGTGACAGGGGTCTGTTTTGCTTCAGGTGGCTCAGGATACGACCCTTTGACCTCCATATTAGAGGTACCTTATCACCTTAATTATCTGCATATTTAATAATGCAAGAAAGATGGATTAATTAACAAAATTAATCAGGGATCAATGTCGTTAAGTGGGCAACTGGATCTGTTCAAAGAGTACATAGTAAAAGTGAAAGGTTTGGTCGGAGACGAGAGAGCAAAGTTCATCTTAGCCAACAGTCTTTTCATTGTGGTAGCAGGAAGCAGCGACATTTCCAACACCTACCGCACTCGTTCTCTCCTCTACGATCTTCCTTCTTACTCTGATCTTCTCCTGAACTCAGCTTCCACCTTTTTGACGGTAATATCGTATTAGTTTAACCATAATATCGTATTAGTTTCTAAATTTGATATAATTGGTCATTAAAGTAATGGTTTTATGTTTGGTTTGAAAGGAATTAAACGAGTTAGGTGCAAGGAGGATTGCAGTGTTCAGTGCACCTCCTATTGGGTGTTTGCCATTTCAGAGAACAGTGGGTGGAGGCATACAGAAAAAGTGTGCACCAAGGCCCAACAATTTGGCCCAATTATTTAACACCAAATTGTCCAACTTGCTGCGTTCTATCAATCGTAACTTTCCCAGTAGCAGAAATGTTTTCGTCAATGTTTATGATCCTCTCCTCGAAATCATCCTCAATTACCAAAAATATGGTAACCAATCCTTAAACTAATTATCTTAAAACCTTCCCCTAGTAAAAATAGGGAGTGTAAAAAGCAATTTTTTTTAGTAAAAGTTGAGATAATGAAAAAATAATAAATAATGATAAAGTGACACCTTTTTATATTTAATATATTTAACTCACAGTATAAAATAAAATGATTATAAAAAAGATATATTTAGGTGTCAAAATATCATTTTTTTTTAAATAATTGTGCAGGGTATAAAGTGGGAGACAGTGGATGCTGTGGAACAGGGAGAATAGAGGTTGCAATACTATGCAATAGTTTGGATTCCACGTGTCCCAATGTCGAGGATTATGTGTTTTGGGACAGTTTTCATCCCACAGAGAGCGCTTACAAAAGGCTCATAACTCCTATTCTTCAAAAATATTTGTACCAATTCAAGTGAGCTTTTAGAATTTGTTTTCGTTACCTCGGACAACTGTTTGTGTTGCTGTTTAAGAATTTCATCTGTCAGAAATTTTCTGTGGATTTAGATTATATAATTATTAGTGCTCACTGAAAAATAAATAACACCCTCGTTTACTTGATTTGTCATGTCCGTAATATAATCACTTTTAAAATCAAAGTTGGTATTAGTGAATGAAATATTGCATACTTTCAATAGAAGTCAAATTTATTGGATCACGAATATTCGAATGAGCCATTTCAAAACATATTTTACTTCCCATAATTTGTCATTATAGAATTGAGAACAATGTTGCTTAATGACAACATATTTTTCACAAACTTAAACAATGAAAAATAATTTGTGAAAAGGATGTTACCATGTCTTTTGTGAAAAGGTATAATAAGGGAGAGCAGTTTGTCTCATTCCCTTTAAAAGTAAACATTAACATTTATAAACATAATGATTGTGACATTTCAATTAATTGAGAATAAATATAAGATTGATGTCTTAAACATCTTGTATTGTATTCAGTCTCTTACATTTTGTGATGATTAATATCGCGACTACTAACAAAACATGAAATTATTATGATTTTTTTTTTTAATTCACACCCAAATATTAAATGTTTATTATAAGGGTGAAATAGGTAACACTGTCATATTTTACAGAATTACAAAAATTAACTTGTTTTTCTTTTACCACCTAATTGAGTTAAAATGTCTTCTAACAAGGAATAGAAAAAACATTACTTTGTTAAAAAAACATCCATGTATAACAATTTACATTTATTTATACATCAAATTATTATACCTAAAATTAAAATTTAATAATATGACTTAAATTTTAAAAACATAGATTTTAACAAGTTAAATATGTTTGTAGTTCCTAAACATGGAAGTCAAATTAAAATTAATTTATATCTCAAATTTTGATTAGTTTTATTTTCAAACTTTAAATATAAATTAATATAATTATTTTAACTCAATAACATTAATTTTGTTTTATTTTTTAAACAATTTTGAACTGAAATATTTCAAACATTTTAAACGATAACCCGATACGTCGTTGTTTAACTTATAAAAAAAGACTATGTTTATTTTTTTTAAGATGAAGATTAATCTAAATAAAAGTTTGAGACAAAGAGAAATTTCAATTTGATATTAAAATTTATATATTAAAAATATTTAAACTTATTTTAATTTATTTCATTTATTTGATTTTTAAAGCAGGTCAAAACTTGAAGCTGCATATTTAACTTTTGTGAAACCTTGATATATTTTCTTCATCCTTAAAAGTATCTCCATAAAAAAATATATTAGTTTTAATGATAGAAAAGTCATTTACGTGAAGCAAATCTCCAATTGAATATAATACAAAGTATTTTGTTAATTTGATTAAAAGGTACATGGATAATCTTACAAAAGAAAAACAATTACTTGTTGATAAAAAACAAAAAATCCTTCTCCACTTGCAATGATAAAGAGAGTTCATACTCTATTATAAGAAAGGTGAAAATTACAGATGTAATTAGGATTTGTTAATAGGGATTAATGCATGAAATCAAGATTATAAATAGAACAATTGACTTACATTTTCATGATTGGAATATTAAACAAGACCCAACTAAGCACATGCACGTAATTGGATTCGTTGACGAAAAGCAATGATGATGAAATAATATTCATGCAAGAGAGTAGAAAGACGTGTGCTTATCAAAGATTGTGTGGACAAAACTTAATGATTTAATTTGCAATATAATATAATTAATATCCACCATCTAACTTCACAAGGAACTGCTCAAAACCTATTTATTATACGCGACACATTATTAATTAGAAACCCAATAGAGTAAGACATCGCAAACAAATAACATTAAATTAATATAGTTTAATATATCTTTACAAAAGTTTTACATGTTTTTAGGCAACATTGTTTATTACAAGCACGTTTATGGTTGCATGAAAAGAAAAAAAAAAAAAAACTGCTTCTCCATTCATACCACTCCATTTTAAATTGGAATCAACAATCTCAACAAAAACATAAAAAAAACATAGTCAAAGCTAAATTTTAAGTATATAATTAAGAAAGGATTTTGAATTTATATTTATTAACTTATAATGTCATTTTATAAAAGGTAAGATTTTGATCGATATTTTACTATGATTAAAAATAATATTAAGTTTATAATATATAAGTAGATATAAATCTTATTTTATAAATCAGTTTTATAAATTGAGTTATAATTAAAATTTGTTTCTTAACATAATGTTAGAGTTGTGAATTTATAATTTATTATAATAAAATTTGTTATTTTTGGAACTATTGTGTTATTTACTGTTGAAAAATTGTCCGTTAAATTTATTATCTCAACTACTACTAAAATATTGGTTAATCTAAAATATTGGTTAATGTTTCATTTCATGTTCAAGATATAGATATATATATATAAGGAGTGGATGAAAAATACTATTAATTAAAAATAATACAAATTTATAGTATATAAGAAGATTTAAATATTATCTTATTTTTGTATAATTAAGTTAGATTTAAAATTTATTTTTTAACAAATTTATATTTATTTATATAAATATAAATTTGAAATTTAATTAAGCTGATTTATATTACTTATTCTGTAAATTAACCGTGAAGGTAGAACTTCCATTATTTATTTTTTTGAAAAATTTTTGAAGGAGAATTTTTGAAACGTACGATTTGGGAAAGCTTTGGTTACCAAATTGACAAGTGTAATTAATTGCTACCATAGACAGAAAATTGAATACTTCACACGCGTCTGCTTATAATTTGAATTTGGTGATTACTGATGCAACTGACACCTAACTCAATTTAGTATTTCCCTTTTTTCTATTTATTTAATTAATGCTTCAACACCATAACTACTCACTCTCCCATCTGAAAACCATTTAATATTCAAAATTAAAGCTTAATTATTAGGTTATAGTGTTTACTAAATTCAAGCTTTCTCTCTCCAATAAAAAAAATATTAATTATGCATAAGAAGGGATGATCATAAAACCATGAATTATCGTACTTTTCTTAGTAAAATTTAATATATTGAAGTCAGAAAAATTAGTGTTATAAATAACAATTATGTCTACCCCATTTACTACCAAATTTTTTTATAAGTGTTACTCTCTTTAGGATAATACTATTATTTTTATAGTGATGCATAAATAAAAAAAGTTAAAACAGAAATTGACATACATTTTCTGTCTGATAGTAATTTTAAAACATTACTATTAAAACATAGTAATGTTTCAATAGGTAGAAATAGAATAGTGTACTGAAATAAATTGAAATCAATTTCCTCATCAGTCTGGTTAGACTTAGTGTATTTTCATGAGCACTGCCAGATAATAATATCCTTTAATCTTATAAGCATTTTTATTTACTTAAAATTGAAAGTCTTGCCAATTAAAATAAAATATATATATATATATATATATATATATATATAAATTATGAAAAATCGATTAAAAATAAATCTAAATATATATTTTTAATTCTGTAAAATAAGTGAGATTATAATTTTATTTTTTTAAAAGTTATTTATTTCTTAATTACTCTAAAATTAAAAATAAATAATTTATTTTTTTAATAATTTTAATTTTATTGTTTTGTTTAAATTTTATGATCAATATAATTAAACATGTGAGTTTATTAAAAAAAATCATTATTAAAATATTAATAATTAGTTAATTTTGAAAGAATCACTAATTATTTTAAATTTATAAAATAAAAAATATCTTTTAAAAATTAATTATATATTAATACTAATTTTACCTTTAATAAATATATATATTTTTGGCTTTAATAATATATGTAACAATTCAATTAGATCAATAGAATTCAGACAAAATTAATAAAAATAAAAGTTTTCTATTAAAACTTTAATTATAATTATTTATTACATTAAAAACAAAATATATTAATGTTTGTTGTACTAAATCGATTATTTATCTAAAAAAATTATAATTACAATAATCAAATTTAAGTTACTTAAAGAAATTAAAATAAAATTATATTTCAATTTTAAAATGATAACTAAAACAATATATATATATATATATATATATATATATATATATATATATATTTCTTTTTTGTTTTTGTTTTTTAAATCATGTTTTAATTACAATTGGCGGCGTTTGCTAAAAGATAATGTAGGATTGAAAAAGTGGAAATGGGTATGGAAAGCAACTGGCAATTGGTAGTGTTGACCCAGACAGCAAATATTGAAGCTCTAAAGAATTTTTTTTTTTTAAGTTTTTAGTATTATAATATTAGTTTTAAATTAAAAAGTTAAATAAGTATTTATAAATATAATTATCAATTATATTACTTTAAAATTTTTTAAAATATAACAAAGGTAATAATAGTAATAAATAGCGTAATTTATACACTTAGATGAAATTTCATAATCTGTAATTTTTTTAACTTCGAAGATTAATACGACACAGTATTATATTTTTACTGTCCAAAATAGCAGTTTGTGTGTTTAAAAATTACAAAATCTAAACCATAAAAAAAAAGGATTTCTTATAATTATGATATAAAGTAAATTACACCCACGTGTGTGTATATATATTATTGAATTTGCCCGACATTCCTGATTTTTGTGAATCTCTATGAAATTACGTGATTACTCACTTTGTAACTACATAATTTATTATTTTCATAAATGGTAATCTTTTTATTTTATTTTTATGCCACTTTCTTGTATTCAAAATTTATGAAAATATATGAATATTGTACCTATGTATTGTTCTCAAAATTTTGATATATAAATATATGAATAGTAATAATTTATTTATGAAAATAATGTTTGGAGAATATATAACTTAAAAAAAAGATTTATTTGTGAAAAAAAAAATTAATGTATAACAGTATAATTCAATTGTAATTCTAAAAGAAAAAATATACTTAAATAAGGAAGTATAACAGTTTAATTCAATTCTAATTCTAACTTGTTTCACACAAAAATTGTCAATTAGTTTTGTGTAATGATTAGTCCACGGATTTATAAGTTATCTTGTATAAGGAAAATAATTAAAAAAAGAATACAAATATTGTAAAACAATAATTTTATTTTAGTATTTTATATTTTATTACACTCCATGAGTCTATAATCAACAATAAAAATAAAATAAGTTAAATAAACAGAATACTAACATCTACTTAAGATAAATATATAAAATTTAAACATTTCATAAACAAGAAATATAAAAATAAAATTATTGTTCAATTTATTAAAAAAATATAATAATTAGCCAATGTTATACACAGAACTGAATTAAAAATTCAAACATAAATTAAACGAATAAAGGAAAGAAAATAAAGAAATCCAGATCAATTTTGGAGTTAAAATATAATGAATTTTCTATTCTTTGATATAAGGCACAAACCTAAATATATATTTCTATAGCATAAATACACAAGTGATAAAGCATATTGCTCAAGCTATGACTTGAGACTTGAATAAGAAAGAGATCAATATCTCTTTTTTATAATAAGTGATACTCAAACAATAGAAGGTCGTTAAAAGGGTTGACCTTTACATGTGTAATGTGACTTTATATTAATGTTATGTGACTTTTTATGGGTGTATCGTAACATTTTATGATATATGGTCCTAATGGTAATAATATTAAAAACAAAATTTATTCTAAAAATGAGAAATGAAATGTTTAAAGGATGATTAAAAGCGTCATTAGAAATCAAAGAAGATTTATTCATTATATTATATTATAAAATTAGGTGTAATGAACATGACATAAGAAAGTAAGAATTAATTTTTTAATATGTTTACGAGAGATCCAATGTTATTATTTTGCGGAATATGATTAATACTAATTTTTAAGAATACATCAAAGATAAATCACTTTACGTCATTAATATGTAATTAAAAACTTAAGTATTATTGGTAGTGATAAAAGTGTAATTGGTTGTCGGTGTGATATATGTATTTATTATATTTAATACATGTATCAGGTTATGTGATTTGATTTCTTTAAAATAATTAATTCACTCTTGCGTGTATACATAATGTGAATTACTTTATGGTATACAAACCAATGATATCACAATTACAATAAATAAACTATGTAGGACCAAGAAACAACTTAACACGTACATATTAATAATTGAAAACTTAAAATTTCGGTTGAGTTTTTTTTTTCTTTTTTTTTTATAAATTTTCATATTTGAGTTCAGAATTCAAAAAAATTTAAATAGCATAAAAAAAAAACAAATACAACATAAGAAGATTAAGCCAATGCTTATATAGTCAAAAAACAAAAAAATCAAACTAAAAGAAAATATAAATTCTGCATAATTAAAGCTATTTCTTTATAACCATGTTAAAAATAGATTGGGTAAATAAGTAAATATTTATATTAACAAGTATGGGCACTCATTTTTTTGTTGATTTTATATATATACACGTCACTAGTATCCTTTGGAGTATTGGAGCTTTAATTAATGTCCCGTCTATAAATTATCATTATTATACATTTTTCATTTTATTAATAAAATATTAAAATTAGTAAAATTTAATACAACGAATTGATTTTTTAATCATACTTTTTTTTTCTTATGTATAAGAATAGATTTAATACAGCAAAAATCCCTGTTAACACTTTTTTTAGTGACCAATACTAGATACTAAAGTATGACTTCTTTTTTATATTGATCAAGAAAGGAAAAGAAAATTAAAATTAGACTAGGATACTGTAATATTTATTTATTTTTTTAAATTATTCTTAATTATTATTATTTCTTTTACTAATACAAAAGTTCAATTTTATTAAATCATTTTACTCTCTTCGAAAAAGTGTCGGAATTAATTTTTTTCATTAAAATAACAAAGAACTTGGATGCATTTATATGTAATTTGAAACTTTTTAGAAAGAAAGTAATCATTAATGCCTTGACAGAATCGTGAAACTGCAATGAAAAAGCTCCCGGTAGCTTGACATAATGATGCCATAAATGAGTTAAAAAAACAGACGATGATTCATTCATGCAATTTATGGTGCACACAAGCTAAGATCAAAATTATATAAGATATGTTCAACCTTATCTATTATCATTCCAGAAAAAGAAGCACAAGCAATAATTTATGTTTCTTTTTATGGAGTTTCCTCCTTCTTTTTCTTCTTTTTCTCCTTCTTCACTCTTCCGTTTCATAGTATTATTTATAATAACAGTTTTAATTGTGTGTGAAAAAACAAGGGCAGTCGTGAAACTGCCACCAAATGTTTCAGTTCCTGCAGTGTTGGTGTTTGGAGATTCGATCATGGACACTGGCAACAACAACAACAATTTAGCAACAACAGCAAGGTGCAATTACCCACCATATGGTAAAGATTTTAAGGGAGGGATCCCTACTGGAAGATTCAGTAATGGAAAGGTTCCATCTGACTTTATAGGTGTGTGTGTGTTCTATTTCTCATCCCTTCTTTTTTATCACACTGTCCTTCCCATCTTTGCAAAAATTTAATGTATATATAGTTTTATATTTTTATCATACAATGCAATCATAAATAGTTACTCTTATAAGACAATCAAAGTTATATATGTTTGACTCTTCAAATAAATTCTACCAAATGTATGTATCATCACTATATGAAAATACAAGCTGAATTAATGTATTCCTTTGGGATTTAGTTATGAATAAATCAAATTAATCTTGCTTTTTTCATGGTATAATTTTTAAAATTATTTTAGTTTAAAAATGTGATTTACTTTGATGAATCTTATATCTTATAATTTCAACAATAAGCATTTTTTAGAGTTTTTTTTTTTATTTTTTTTAACTGAGATCAAACTTATATGTTAATGAAAAAGGTAGTTCATAGAATATTTACATTAACATCTTTGAAAAGTGTGTTAGTTTTATGATAACATGTAAGGAAATTGGACTAATATTTTTTTCTTTTGGCATAAAGTTTTACAGAAAAAAAAAAGTTAAAACTTTTATGGTGACATGACATGTAAAAGTCATTTTCATGGTAACTCTGATATGATTCTAACAGCTCATGATGTGAAGTTCATTTGGGTGACAATATTATTGAAAGTTTGGATGCAACCAAGGAGCAGTCAAAAGAATAAGGATTAAAAGCACTTAATAACACTGATAATTTCATTAAGCACTTTTAATCGATTAGAAACAAAAATTCTGAAAAACTCGTGTGTTTCTGCATACCCCAGTTGAAGAACTGGGCATAAAAGAGTTTCTTCCACCGTTCGTGGATTCAAAGCTTGAACCCGGTGAATTGGCGACTGGTGTGTGCTTTGCATCTGGTGGCGCAGGATACGACCCTTTAACAGCACAATCATCGGTAATTTCATCTCTCTTGAAAGTGAAAAACTGGTTTCAATCGTTTTTCTAACTCGGTGCCATTGCTGTGATAGTTTACCATATCATTATCGGGTCAACTAGGGTTGTTCAGAGAATACATAGGGAAGTTGAAAGCGGTGGTCGGAGAAGAAAGGACCAAGTTCATCTTAAAAAACACTCTTTATATTGTGGTATTAGGAAGCAACGACATTTCCAACACATACTTTTTGACCAGTGTTAGACAACTGCAGTACCCTAATTTTTCTGCATATGCTGATTTTATGCTCTCCTCAGCTTCTACTTTCTTAAAGGTATCAAGTAATATCTGTTTTTTGTCTTATATCTAGTTATATATCTACTCACAAACATGGGACTATGTTGTCTTTGATAGTCTGATGTTTGATGTTTGATGTTTGGTCTGAATATATACAAATGAAAGGAAATATACGGAGAAGGAGCACGAAGGATTGCAGTGTTCAGTGTGCCGCCACTTGGGTACTTGCCATCTCAGAGAACCGTCGGAGGAGGAATACGAAGAGACGTTGTAGTGAAGATAAACGACGCCGTACAGATCTTTAACACCAAATTGTCAAAGCAACTTGAGTCTCTTAATCACAACCTTCCAGATAGCAGAATGGTGTACATTGATGTTTACAATCCTCTCCTTGACATCATAGTCAACTACCAAAAATATGGTAATTTTAATTTTCACTTTTCCTTTTGCATATTAATTTATAGAGCTTTTTATGACAAAAAACATTTTAATGTACATTTACATGAAGAATTACCATTTCTAATATGTTCCAAAGCTTGAGCAAATCTCTCAAGATATTTTGCCATTTATAAGTGATATTTGGTACTATTCTTTTAGCTTGTTTAGAAAGGTAGTTGGATGCATTTATTTCATATATTTAGCTTTGCACATGTATGAGTAGATCAGGATAATTAAAAGGTGGGTCTGTTCATTTAATATACTATTGACTGAAACAACAAAAAACATTGAAACATAGACATGTATGTCAGCAGGTGAATAATTTAAAGAACCAACAGATAAATCATTGATTTTATTACATTTTTTTTATTATAAACTAGTAAGTAATTAATATATCTGATAAGAACATCAAATTATTCATCGATTATTAATTTTTTTTAACATATTAAAATTTTTAAACATGTTATATTTGTTATGATTTTGCAGGGTATAAAGTGGGAGACAGGGGGTGTTGTGGCACAGGGACAATAGAAGTGGTATTACTATGCAATCGTTTCACTCCATTATGCTCTAACGATTTGGAGTACGTGTTTTGGGACAGTTTTCATCCAACTGAAAGTGTTTATAAAAAGCTTATAAGCTCTCTTATTGGAAAATATTTGAACAAGTTCTTGTGAGCAACACTTACACTTATCAAATTCATTGCTTGAAACAAAAAGTTGTAAACATATATAGGTTTACAAGAATACGAAGTTGTATCACATTCTTTAGAATTACAAACATTTAGTCATATTAGTCTTATGGTTTAACGTGTCCAGTGGTTAAAATTTTAATAGGGTTTTTTATTTCTTTGTTATAGTAAAATCACAATCTTAATATGGGTATTTTATTTTTATTTTTTGAATTTTGTTCTTTATAGTTTGTCACTAAAAAGGTAGGATGATTTAGAACCAAATGAAGAAGATGAATGATGATTATTTTTTGTTCAAGGAAATAAATTATATGAAAAAGCAAACGATCATATAACAGTATGATTTATCTTAATATTATATATTAATGGAAACATACGAATTATGCGTATGTTTAAAAAATAGTGATTTAAAAAATAAAATAGTGAAACAATTATTTTAATTTAAAAGATTAAAATTAGAATATATATATATATATATATATATTAATTTTATTTTAAAAATTTGTAATTAGATTTTTAAATATATGCGAGTATTTAGAAATTTTTTAAAATTCGTAAATATTTTTTAAACAAATATATATTAAGTAATCAAATAAATAACAAATCAAATTTTTTGATTATGAATTAGGTATAGAATAAACACTACTCGTGACTAGTCAATTCCTAGTACCTCCACTTTCAATTAATCAATTATAAGGTTAACTTCTAATTTTTCATATAAATGGTTCCTACATACTTCAATTATAGCTCATTCTTAATTTCTTTTTTTTACTAGTCGATTTGTTTTTCGTTCATTTCAATAGAATTTATGTTGTTTTTTAGAACTATTAGCTTTTGGGTTTTTAACCATTTTGTGTTCTTTTAGATATATGGAGGATTTAATTTGTATGCTACTCAAATTTGGTGATAAGAAATATTGATTTTGTACTATGATGAAATTAGGAAGATTTGAGACGATAACGTTATATATTAAACAAAAACATGTTCTGTGTTGATTAATCAATTAATGTGAAATGTTGACATATTTCTTAACAACAAAATACGAATTAATTATATTCACATGTATAATAGATGGCAAAATGGTACTTTAAAAAGGTGGTCCAAGACTATAAAATTATTCTTTAATACAATAAAATGCATCTAAAACCTAGTTTGACTCGTAATTTAATTAATAACTCTTTGACCGCCTGTAAAATGTAAAAGATATCCTTCCACTTAATTTTATCGGGAAGATTTTGGATTGTAGAATATAGGGGTTCAAATTTTTGATATTTTCTTTTTCAATGTACGTGTTATTTAACATTTCAGATTATGCGAATATATATTTAGATTGTGCGTTTGGAAATATATAGATTCAACAATTTACATTCATTTTTACTTTTACATTGACTAATTTATAATATTCTTTTTCTCACTATGAAATTGAACGATATAAATAAATTATAATTTTCAAAATTCAGTCTATTTCAATCTAGATTTAATAAAATAAATTAGATGTATAATTTATTTTTCTATTAACTAGATTAATTAAATTTAATCATTTTCCAATCTAATTTAAATTGGCTTAAATCTAGATCAAACCTAATTTAAATTAGATTAAATTTAAATTTAATTAATTTTGTCAATTAGATTAAACTTAATAACCCATCTTTTAAAAAAGTTGAGTATCATTTAAATAGAAATCTTATAATTAAAGTCATTGCTTTAAAGTTTTAAATTACTTATGTAATTGGACTCGAATTATATTATATAATTTCTTTCTAATAAATCTTTCAAAAAAAAAAAACACTCATTAAATCGAATTACAGAAAGATTACAAAATAAGAAAATTGTTCAATCACAAATGCAAAATACAAAAGCTTCTTTCCAACAAATATATTTGACTTTTTAAAAGTGATATCAATACAATTTTGAGAAGAATTATTATTTTTCATTCATACTGCCACATTAATTCATATATATATATATTTGTAATAACTTAAAATACTAATATAAATATATTTTATTGTTAGAAAACGTAGATGAATTTCTTTGAATCTTGTAAAGATATTCACCGAGAAGACAATATATTAATAATGAGTATATAAAAGATCTTTTATTAAAAAAAGAGAGCTACTGTTTAATTGTACTAATCTCAACTTGAACATAGACTAGTTATTGATTCTTATAAATTGATAACTTTATAAATATTTAGAAAAAAAAAATTCACGACTCAAAATCAAATTCACATGAGTGACACCATTTTTAACCTTAAAATTTTAAGATAATAAATTTATATATCTTTTTTCTATATAATGTTCAACTTTGGATTTTTAATCTAGAACTTACACTTTTATATATATTGGATCAGATTTGTAGTTGGTAAATTGTTTTACAGTGAGATTGTTGTCAACCCGACCAAAGTGCACATTTTAGACTCTGAAGCTGAAAGGGATAAGGAAAAAGTAGTTTTAATAACTTTTTTTTACAATTTTTTTTTTACAATACATAAGTAGCTTATGATTAGTCCGTTGTAAATAATTTTTTTAAAAGTAAATTCAAACAAACTAATAAAATTGTGATATGTGTTGTTTTTAAAAAAAAATTATTAAAAAATATTGTTAAAATATCATGATCCTTTTTAATCGATGTTTGTGATTAAAAATATGATTAAAGATCAAATATTTTAATAGTTAAAGTTTTGGTAACTAATATTAATAACCAGAAACTATTTTAATTATCACTTTAAAATCTAATTATAAATTTTTATTCGTTTAATAATAATTTTTAATTTATAAATTAATATTTAAATTAATAATTATACAAAAATTTGATTGTATTGTCTCCAAACTGAAACACATGATTGTCATAAATGAGATGCAACTGTCTAGTTCAAAGTACAATCAGAGTTTATTGTGTAGATATATGCTCTTCTTGTCATTCTGAAGAAGAAGCAAAAGCAAATCTACAGTATCTAATTCTATTGTTTTTCTTCCAATGAAGATCTCTCTTTCTTCTTCAACCTTTAACTCAGTTTTGATTCTGTCAGTGGTTTTCTTAGTTGATATCTGCAAAACATGTGAGTCTGCAAAAGTTTCAGTTCCTGCAGTGTTGGTGTTTGGAGATTCGATCATGGACACTGGCAACAACAACAAGATTATGGCAACATCAGCAAGGTGCAATTTCCCACCATATGGTAAAGATTTTAAGGGAGGGATTCCTACTGGTAGATTTTGCAATGGAAAGGTTCCATCAGACTTCATAGGTTTCCTCTCAATTTTCTTCTTTTTCTTCATAATTATATTATATTATCTCTCACAAATAATCTATTCATTTCCAACAAAATCAAATTCTCTTACTTTTAAGAAATGTTTGCATTAATGCAAACATTTAAACTTATAAATATTTCAAAAGAATCATAGGATTTTTAATTGTATTTACTTCGTTTGATGTTTATTTTAATCGTTTGAAATCCCATAAATATTCGTGATCAAATTTTCTCTGTTGAATTATTTACAGTACATTTTTATGTTGTCATGCATTCATAAATGGCTATATATTTAATAATTTATTGAGTTTAAGATTAATTTTTATAATATATTGGTTAATAATAGAAAATATTTTACGTTAAAAAGACACGACCCTTATATTAATATTTATTAATTCCATTCTAATTAAAATAAAGCATTTCCTTTAAAATTCAAATGACAAACAAGAAAACAAACTGATCACTTGTTGAATCAAAGCATAGAAAAGTATTTTAATAATTACTTGTCTGTGATATTTATCATTGTTATTTACTTTTAATTAATGTGAAACCTTTAATATATTTTTTTAATTTTTAATTGACGTAAAATTTTCAATATTATATATATATATATATATATATATATATATATTGAATATAAAATTAGATATTAATAAATAATTTGATAATAAATAAAATA
Organism: Vigna mungo; assembly: GCA_036885675.1. Lineage (NCBI taxonomy): Eukaryota > Viridiplantae > Streptophyta > Magnoliopsida > Fabales > Fabaceae > Vigna > Vigna mungo. Next base: position 340,429 of record CP144689.1, read on the forward strand.
ATATATTTAATAAATAATAAATTTCATAATAATTTAATATTATATTAAAAATAAATTTTAAATTTAATTTAATTTTAGAAAAAAATGTGATTTGTATTCACAAATATATATTTTATCTTATGTTTAATCAGTATGAAACTTCCATTCAACTATTAAAATCAAAATTTCATGATGATTTTTTGTTTGAATTTGTTCTGCCCTTGTATTGCATGGATCAGCTGAAGAATTGGGCGTAAAAGAGTTTCTTCCAGCATACTTGGATCCAAATCTCCAACCTGATGAATTAGCCACTGGTGTTTGCTTTGCATCTGGTGGTGCAGGATACGATCCTTTAACATCACAAACTGCAGTACATAGATTTTCTCTTCCAAACCTAATTTCTGAAAAATAATTCTCTGTATATTCCTCTAATTCTAATCAACTTCGCTTACTCATTTATATCCAGGGAGCTATAACACTATCTGATCAACTACAAATGTTCAAAGAATACACAGTCAAGCTAAATCAACACGTTGGAGAGAACAGAACAAACTTCATCCTAAGCAACGCTCTTTTCTTTGTCGTCTTAGGCACCAACGACATTTCCAACACCTACTTTTTGTCCCATCTCAGACAACTGCAATACGATGTTCCTGCTTACTCTGACTTCCTTGTTAACTCAGCTTCTGATTTCTTCAAGGTATCCAGAGTTTACAATTGCTCAAACTTTTCTTAGAACCAAATTCACCCTTTAACTTTAATCATATGATATCGAAAAACATGAAAAAAAAATGTTAACTTTTGTGTGATGTATTGATTTTTTTCTTGTCTTTGAAGGAAATATATGAACTAGGTGCACGAAAGATTGGAGTATTAAGTGGGCCACCAGTTGGGTGTGTGCCATATCACAGAACATTGTCTGGTGGAATAGAAAGAAAGTGCATACAAAGGTACAACGATGCAATGATGTTATTTAACGATAAATTATCGAAGGAGATACGTTCGCTCAATCAGAAACTTCCAAACAGTAGGATCGTTTACATTGATGCCTACAACCCTTTACTTGATATCTTTGTGAATCACCAAAAATATGGTAACTTTTCACTTCGTAATCTGTTAATGAAAGAAACTACAAATCTTCGAGGATTTTAACGTTTGTAGAAAATTATGCAGGGTACGAAGTCGGGGACAGAGGATGTTGTGGCACAGGGACTCTAGAGGTTGCATTGACATGCAACCGTTTGGATGCCACGTGTCCTAATGTTTTGGAATATGTGTTTTGGGACGGTTTTCACCCTACTGAAAGCGTTTACAAGAAGCTTGTGCCCATTGTTCTGCAGAATCATATGCACCAGTTTCAGTGATCACTCGATCTGTTTGACGTAAAAGCAGAAATGTGCGTTTTTCAAAACCATTTTCTCTGAAGGCCCAAACAAGCCCTGGAATGAAACGTACCTAAAAGACTTTATCGATTGTGTTCTTTTTTGTATTCTATAGTAATAAAAATTGTTAAGAAAAAATAATAGTGATCTATATCCTAAGTTACTTGTAAGGAGTATTTCCTACCTACGTATTCGTATTTCTCAATAGGTTTTTGGTAATACTGCAAATTATATCTTCAATAATTTTACATAACTTGTTATGATTTTGCTTACACATCCTCGACTTCCTTTGCCATACGTTCATCACATTTAATTTTTGAGCAGTATCACACATTTCTTCTATTTGATGAACTACTAGAGTTTGGTGTTGGTACTAGAATAAGCACATGTAGAGATACAAAAACTTTTATAAATTAAATTAATAACATTCATTAAAATTTTATAATATATTAATTATAACTCGCTATATTTACCATTTTATTTCTCTAAAGAAATATTATTGGACTTTACAAATTTAACTATCGTATTTTAAACTTTGAAATAAAAAAGATCAAGTTTAGTTTTTAGTACATCTTTAAGTTATAAGATAAAAAAAATCATTTTTATCCACGACCGTTTGATTAAAGTTATATTAGTAAATATATTTATACACCATTTAATCAGTTCTAACTTAATATTATTAAATTGTATAACCACTTCTCTTGATGAGCAACCACCTCCTTCAATAATAATAATAAGTTATATAATTTGTAATGGGGGTACATATATATACACACGTGCGTGTGTGTGTGTATATATATATATATATATATATATATATATATATATATATATATATATATATTTATATATATATATATATATAGAAAAAGTGAATATTAATTGGGAGCCTTTTTGATGAGACAGAAACTTTTTCTTAAAATTACTAGATTTAACTAACTCATCCGTCAACTTTAAAAGTTCTTCTCTATTCTCTTTGTACGTCTGCTTTCATGAATTTTGGCTGGTTCAGCACAGAGTTAGCTACCTCTATTATCAGTATTGTTCAAATTCAATTCAAACTCATTTAAACCACAACAAATTAAAAATACAGATACTAATTTTATTTAGATGATGTACATTACATATATCAGTGGGTAGTTGATGCAAATAGTATATATATATTATTTTTTTAAAATAATATTTTGTGCATGAGAAAGAAATTGCTGAAAATAATATATAAAGGTTTAGGTAAGAAGTTAAAGGCACTCACCGTATTCATATCCATTCATACACTCTCAACCAACTAATTTACTATTCAACACATATCTTCACAAACCTACCCTTCTTCTCTACTTAATAATTATTTCCTACCTTATTATTGTGTTATGTTTAAATTACCATGCCAATTTTAACAATATCACATACCAATATTCATGTAAATATATAATTAAAATGATTAATAATATGACAAAATAACAGCAAAGATGCATTGAATATGAGAGATCTCATGCAGTTATTGCATGTAGTTACGTTCCTTTTATAATATAACCTTCCTGAAGACAGGACAGTGAAGAAGCATATTTAGAAACAAGAAGAATGGGTTTCATGCAGCTTATTACTACTTTTTCCCTTACCTCATTGCTCCGTTTCATAGTAATATTTGGTTTATGGTGCAGAACAAAGGGTGTGTTGAAGCTGCCATCAAACGTGTCAGTTCCAGCAGTGTTAGCATTTGGAGATTCGATCGTGGACTCCGGCAACAACAACAACATTAAAACATTGGTCAAGTGTAACTTCCCACCTTATGGGAAAGATTTTCAGGGAGGAAAACCAACTGGTCGATTTTGCAATGGAAAAATCCCTTCAGACATGATAGGTCTCTTCTTTCTATCTGTTCTATGTTGTCTTGTCTTCTTTACATCTCTCAGATTTTCGTTTCTTTTATTACAGCAAAAGTTTAATACTATATATAATCATTCTTGTCCCTTTCTCTTGTAGTAAACAGAATCAAATTTTGATATATTATTGTCAAGCTGAAATACGAATAACCTGTGATAAAAGTCAGTATAAGCTGTCAAGATAAATCTTTAACACCTAGGAAAATGCATGAAAACAGTGTTTCTAAATCTAATATGCATGTCAATCAGATATACACATCAATTAGAACAATTTATATAAGTTTTCATCTTACAAATCGATTTTTGTATTATTGCAGTAAACTTAAAATTCACTTCTGAACGTAATATAATATTAATGAGTTAGTGTATTATAAGAATTTGTTATCAATCTCACTGCAAATTGGTTGAGTTTCAGTTGAAGAACTGGGTCTTAAGGAGTATTTGCCTGCATATTTGGATCCAAATCTGAAATCCAGTGATCTTGTTACTGGCGTCTGTTTTGCCTCCGGTGCTTCAGGATATGATCCTTTGACACCCCAAATAGCGGTAAACATAAACCAATTTCACTAATGATATATAGAACAAAGTGTCTTCTGATAAAACAAATCCTGTCATGAAATTACATAGATGTAAGCAAAAATTTTTAATCATTGCTATTTCTTTGTGGTGTGTAAACACAGTCAGTTATATCATTATCTTCTCAACTAGACATGTTCAAGGAATACATAGGAAAGCTGAAAGGCATTGTCGGAGAGAGCAGAACAAACTTCATCCTAGCCAACAGTCTTTACCTTGTGGTGGCAGGCAGTGACGACATCGCCAACACCTATTTTGTTGCTCACGCCAGAATATTGCAGTATGACATTCCTTCTTACACCGACCTTATGGTCAACTCAGCCTCTAATTTTGTAAAGGTATATGCTTTAGATTCTTCTTAATCAATCACTCTCAAAATAGTCTAAAGTATTCGATAAAAATAAACAGAAATCATATATATTGAGAAAAATTTCATCACTTTGGTGCATGTAAAATTAACTATATGCCATTTTTCCATCATGTTGTTGATTAGGATTTGTATAATCTGGGAGCTCGTAGAATTGCAGTGCTGAGTGCACCACCTATTGGGTGTGTGCCATCACAGAGAACTCTAGCTGGAGGATTAGAAAGAGGGTGCTCAGAAAAGTACAACAATGCAGCCAAGTTGTTCAATTCGAAACTCTCAAAGGAACTTGATTCCCTTCAAAGCTACCCCAATAGCAGAATTGTTTACATTGATGTTTACAACCCTTTATTCGATATCATTCAAAACTACAAAAAATATGGTAATCACATGTTATAGCTTTGGCTTCATTGATTCTGATGAGAATTTAGTTCATAAAAATCACATCTTTTAATTTTTTTTTGCAGGCTATGAAGTTATGGACAGAGGTTGCTGTGGCACAGGGAAACTAGAGGTTGCAGTTCTATGCAATCCTTTGGATTTCACTTGTTCTAATGCTTCTGAATATGTCTTTTGGGACAGTTACCATCCGACAGAAGGCGTTTACAGAACACTAGTGAATCATGTTCTTGAAAAGTACACCACTCGTTTGTTTTGAACTCCCCATATAATATAAATAAGCATATATTTAGACAAATTTCATGTTAAGTATTTTTGAAAAAAATAAATAATTTTTATATCAGTTAAAATGAAAAGGATACATAAGTTAAAAAAATAATTCAAATAAATAAGAAATAATTTCTATAAAGTAATTTTATATATAAATTAATTTTAACTTATGTGTAATTTTATTTTAATTTTTTCTTATTTCTTTTTATTAAAAATACTTATCAGAAGTTTGTCTAAATAATTATATATTAATTATGATAGCAAAGGAAATTACTATTTTGAATTTGCGGGTTGTTTGTGATTGTTCACTACTTTTTTGAAAGAGTATTCTGCAATCTGCTTACTCTTTGTTTAATGTTTCCTTCTGTTATTTTTCATCCAAGTTTCTATTTTGTATGATAAAAATGGTGCCATTGTTGACAGAAAAAAATTTCTTTATTATCTTTTCTTGCTAAAATATTGTATTAAGTTGAAATATGTGTAATAAAATCACGAAAGGTTTCCCAAATATGATGCTTTTTTCTTATGAACTCTTTTCTTTCATGTATTAATTAATGTACACTGTAGGTATAGTGTGTAGTAAGACCTGAGTTTTACATATATATATATATATATATATATATATCATATGTATATTATTACATTACTAAATCAAATTGTCATCTCGTAAATTAAATGATTGAGGATATTAAAACATTGTTTTCTTTTGCAATACAACATTTTTATTTCACATTTTGATTATCTTTTTTCAAACATTCAAAAGGGACCCAAACGTGATGAAAAACTCTTACTAATTAAATAAAAGTATAAAATTATGTTATAATGTGTAATTTATTGTTCTACAATGTGTAGCATCTTTTACTTCTTCTTTTTACTATTGTTACAAAGGAGAACAAAATAAAGGACAATTAATTATATAGATAGCTTGTCTCAAAATATATAGAATGAAAATAGATTAAAATTATTTTATTCGTAGAAATGTAAAATATATTTAAGTTTCTATTAACTATTATTTGTTTAAATGTCAACATAGATGTTGATAATTAGGAAATTGATGTCCTTTTTATATGGCCAAATATTTGTATACCTTAAGAGAGAAAAATCACAAAAGTATTATTATCCGTCATAACATAATATAAATTATTTTTCATATAAATGATGAAAAAACAATATTTCGTGGACCAATTATGAAAAAGTCGAAATGGGCCAAATTCACCTCTTTTACCAAAGTTAACTGTACTATTTAAATTCCAAGATAGCTGAGTCATGCTAACATTGGCAGTGTTTAAATGTTGTTTCTATTAATTTAATTAAAGGAAAAACCTTGATTTGTGAGAAAAGATAGATCAAGCATAAACTTTTAATAACTATAAAATAAAACTAACAAATTAATAAAGAAACCAAATAAGCAATACTTCATTAAAAGACATATGCTCTCTATGAAAGGGATTTCAATGGAAGATTCTGCAATGGAAGGAATCCCTCAGATTTGATAGGTAATTACAAAGCATTCTCTTCACTCCATGCACAACATTTTTCAACATGTGCCTGTTTTTTCTAACCAGATTCTGCCTTTTCAGTAATAGAAATTGAGCATAGACTTACATGCACCATCAGTGTTTTCATAAATAACTTTCATGATTTAATTAATTGTTAAAAGATTGAAATCGAAATCATTATAAACTAATAATAATAATAACCCCAATAAAAAATTATTATTTTTACTTGAGATACCAATTACTGCTATTATCTGCTAAAAGAAAAAGAATGTAATACAATGTAACCAAATGGAAATTATGAAACAGTATTAGAACATCTATATCTATTGCAGGTTTTAACTTCAATTTACAGACCATGTCACATCATTTATAAGCTTTTTTATTTTACAATTTTTATTGGCTTGTAATCAGTACTAATTTTTTATTCACATTACTCATAAAACCTGCAATGAAGATGCACTTAGAACCAATAAAGACGCTACAAAAAAGAGACATTATTTACACCATCTACCATAAATCATTAAAAAAAATGGAAAATCAAATCAAATATAAGCTATACAAACCAATAACCTCCATAAATCAGCCTCAATCAAAATTTTAAAGTTCTTTTTTCTATTTAGTTTTTCTCTCTTATTTTCTAATTAGTTCTTCTCTTCTTTTTTTCCTCCTTTACCATAACAAATGTGAATGACTCTTATTTCCTTCCTCTACTTCACTCAAAATTACTATCAAAATCGAGACTGTTGAAAGAATCATCAACTACCACAGTCTCCATTCCCATCACCTCCAAAAAATAAATATAACCTAAGACCACGTGCCAAAAAGGTTAAGAAATCTGGTTTGAGTAGATTATTTAAATACAGTTGAACTGGTACTTGCATTGGAGAGTTGAGCCAGACTAAAGGACTGTTGTTTCTTCCAGGGTGATAGCTTGAAAATTAGTTGTCAAGTTATTGTATCTTGACCCACGGGGAGACGATGAAGTAGAAGTAGATCCAGACCGTGTTATAGCAGAGGACACCCATCTCATCCATTCATTATGTCTTCTCAACTTGTCACCCTGCAGTTAGAACAAAATAAATTTAAATACATTAAATTCAAAGCATTGACACAAAAAAGTACTATCATATGAGAACTTACCAGCACTTCTACAATCGTGGAAGTTCTCATAGAATCCAAGATTAACTGAACATTGGTTGTAAGACTTTTAACCTGCGAAAGGACAGTACATAGAGTAAAAACAAACCTAAAGTGCTAAGTAGTCATGATATCAATAAATGAAGTTAAAATGTTACAAAATAATCTTTCATTTTCTTATAAGAATTTCTCAAATAATAAAGATTTCATTCCATTTTCCTCTCAACTCCACTAAAACATGGGTAATGTGCAGAACAATATGTCTCTTCTAATCACATTCCACAACCTTTGCTCTCTCATATCCTACTTAAAATATATGAACTCACAAAAACAAACAAGTTCAAGGAAAAAATATCAACAATAATTAATATAAGAGAATACGAGAACGAATACAACAGTAGACAGGAGACTTTTCAGAAAATCTAATTTCATCACTTGTCACCCTTGATAGCATGTCATACAACCGATCAGTTGATAATAAATATTAAACATTTTCATTTGGAAAATACTCAAATTAAAAAAAAAAAGGGAATTAGTAAGAAAGATCCTACAACCAATGATCTTGGGCGTTTTGGAGGGTTCTACGCACCAAATCAGAACAAAAATCACTGATCCCACAATCCTATGAATGATAGGAGATTTTACTTATAGATCACACTACATACCAGTTTCGGTTTGTGTGATTTTACAACCATGCCGATGATCACTAAGAAAAGTTTACATTCTTTGAGAATCAGTATGATGAATTACAAAAGATTTAACTTAGATCACAGTATATACAATCAAAGTTCTGTTTCTGGTTTTAGTGATTTCTGAACCATACTGATGATCCCTAAGAAAAGTTTATTTTCTTTGAGATCTTAATAATCAGTATGAATGATAGGAGATTTCACTTGGATCACACAATAAACAATCAAAGATGTGTTTAAGGTTTGTGTGGTTTTACAAACGAACTGAAAAAATCATCTTTCCAGGTAAGAGACAAAGTTAAAGCATTCATTTATAAGCAAAAGTGTACCAGTTAGGTTCCTGGGATTGAAACCTAACTAAGCACACATTCAGTAGATAGAAACAATAATGGAAGAATGGGTTTCCTATTATTATTCACAGTAGCAGAACTCTCTTTACAATAATGGGTTGGTCGGACCAATTGTTAGGTTCCTGGGATTGAAACCTAACTAGGCACACATTCAGTAGAGAGAAACAGTAATGGAAGAATGAGTTTCCTATTATTATTCACAGTAGCAGAACTCTCTTTACAAGAATGGGTTGGAGAGCATAACCTCCTGGTTGAGAGCATAACCTCTCTCTACAGACTAAAGGCCTGACTTTACACAAAAACACTCAATGATCCCATACAGAGTATACGGGAGTCTATTTATAGCAGCTCTAACCCGCTCCCCCTTTTACAACCGACACCCCCATACCCTTAACTCCTAAACCCAATCTATCCTATCATTCTAGATCCTAACAGTACCAAAACATTGATGCCAAATAGATTGTGTAAGGAAAATCCTCAACCAAAATAATCTTAGAAAACAAGAAAAAATAAACTGCTACAGAATTGTTACCGCTAGTCAAAGATTTAGTGATTTACTCAATTATACAACAAAGAAGTATAACATTAGAAAGCTCTACACAAAAGATACAGTGATTTAATAAACTTACTCGAGGAAAGTCAGCTATCAAAGTAACAGGAACCCAACCCTGTTCATCCATTTTAGACCTTAAAAACCCATCCCTCACTAAATTAGCGTCACTGCAAAAAACAAATTGAGAATGAATGAAGATTTACTAACCGTCTAAATAATAAACAAAGATCAAAATTACCTAAAGTAGTATTCAATTTGGCGTTGTATCATATTGGAGAGAGCAGAGTCAGCAGCTGGAAAGAATGTTGTAGGAGGAGGGCTGGGCGTGAAATAAGGCATACCAGTAAACTGGTCCATTGTTACTGGCTGATAGTAATAAAACTCTAAAACGAAAACAGAAGAAAAACATTACTATGTATTTTATTCTATACCAAGACAAATGATAGAAAGAAGAAAGACAAACCAGAAAAACCCATGGGGTTAGCAAATGGTCCAATGGGCTGATGACCAACAAAAGCAGCAGGGCTAGGAGGTGGGTGCCTCACTAATCCTCTTGGAGGCATCCTTGGTTGAGGTACAAAAGTGTCTCTAGTATTCCCATAATTTCGGCGATCCTGATCATGCCTGCTACCGTAGCTATTATGGTAGGAACCATCTCCTCGGGGATTATGCCCAAAATAACTCCTGTGAGATGAACCACGATATTCATTCATCCCAGGCACAAAACCCCCCATCATTGATCTTGGGTCCCAATTACTGTTCCGGTAATTATCTCTTGGAGCAGGCTCAGGTACCACTGGTACCATACCATAGCTAACTGGTGGGAGATGGTATACAGGAAAAGGTGGTGGTGGCGGTGGTGGAGGAGGATTGGAGAAGTTGCTCTGGGAAGGACCAGACACAATGCCACTGCCACCTACCCGCTTCATCGATCTTTGTCTAACATGCATATTATAATTTGTTGCAGGATTAGCTTTTGCATTAGTATTAGATGGTTTCTGAGGAGCCTGTGAAGTCATTGGCGCCTACAATATAACAGAAAGGATCACTCCAAGAGAAAATAACAAGTACCTACCATTTACCATAATTAATATGGATTTTAAATCCTTCTTCTTAACAGAATTACAACGCACGGCATTTGAACAAACAAAACAGAATTAAAAATAAAGAAAAACAGAAGTAAGCAGAGAATTAGAGAATGTATTTAAACCAAACCTGAGAAGTTGAGAGTGATCCATCAGCAACGGTCTTGGAGGAAGATTCAGCTGGCAATTTGGCAGAACCTTTGGTGGATGCAGACAACGAGGGCCACGATTCAGCGCCCATTACAGGTCCAGTCTCGACGACGCCGTTTGAGGGCTTATTCCAAACGGGTTTCTTAGAACGATCAGCATTGTCTTCGGCCACATCAGAGCTATCAGCAACACCAACCGTGTTAGAATTGTCCATCGGCGGCGACAGCGAAATGACCTTGGGAGAACAGTCAGATGAGAGTGCCTGGTCGGTAATCAGTGATGAAGAAGAGGATGACGTTGATGGCGGCGATTGGTGAATGACAGACGTCGATTCCGGTTCTCCGCCGCGAACCACTTGAGCCCAAGGCGAGGGAAAGTTTTTTCGCGGGAACTTGGGACTGTTGGCATCGACAGACTGCTGCAGCTGCGCGGGAGCAGCAGACACGGTGTGATGATGGGGAGATTTCGCTGTGGTAACCATTGATGATTAGGGTTTGTAGTTTTGTTTTGCTTTTTTTTTTTTGTATTTTGAGAGTGAAAAAGAGATTGACGAGTGAAGATGGAGAAGGGTAAAAAAATAAAGCAATTGAATAATTACAATAGAGAAACTGAAAAAATTGAAATTGAAAATAAATAAGAGTTAGGGTTTTTCTGAAAAGAATGAAATTGGGAGACGGATCTTAGATTGGGAAGAACCCTCCTAGCATAAACAACTGTGATCTCTCCCCTCTGCGTTTCTCACTGTTCTCTCTCCTTTTTTATCCCTCAATATTCAACTAACTCTGTTTCTTTCTTTCATCATTCTTCATCTTTATATTGCTAAAACAATATTACAATTTTAATTTATCTTTAAACACATACATATATATCATTTAGTTTTACAAAAATAAATTTAGGTAAAGTTGGAGATAAGTGTATATATATATATATATATATATATATATATATATATATATATATATATATGAGATTTTGTATGAAAATAACAATTAGATAAAATTAAAGATGTATTCTTAGAGTGAATATTAGGATATTCTATCCATGAGTTTATTAATTAATATTTTTTTTATTTGTTTATTGGTATTTTAAAATGTGTAATAGTTAATTTATGTGATTAAAAAGTATAATAAATTTTTATAAATATATTAACTCTATTGGGATTAAAATTTTAAGTTAGTAGATTTTGACTATAAAAAAATATATTTTAGATATTTGTTTGACACACGGTGAATATTAGGAATTTTAGATATTTTATGTGATTCATGCATGAAGAATAACTTTTTATTTGTTAATTGGTATTCTAAGTTGTAAAATACATTATTTATTTATTTATACTGATGAAAAATAATAATGAATGTTTATAAATATATAATTGCATTAGGATTAACTTTTGAAGTAAGCATATTGTTTTAGTATTTATATGTTTCAGATTTGTAAATAAATTATATTATGATGCAATATTATTTTTTGAAATATTAAAATAATTAAAACATTGAAAATAATAGACTAACAACAAAATTTAAGAAAATATTATTTAAAACGAGTTGAAAAGGATATATATATATATATAATATGGGGATGATTAGTTAATTCTTAAGAATTAAAATTATCTTATAAAAGAAAAATTGATAGCGAATGATATTTAAATGAGTTAAACAAAACTAATAAATTATAATTTTATTTAGAAAAAAATAATTAAATTATTTTAACTTTTATTGATATTAACATAATATTTAATGAGTTCAAACTTTTTCAAAAAATTATAATTTTATTTAAGAAAAAAATAGTGACTAGTTATATTTATTTTTTTTATAATTAATTCTAATTTTTATTTTAACTTTTTATTTATGTCACTTTTTATATATTGAACTCCTTCCTTTTCTTTTTATTTTTATTTCTAGTTAATATTTTTATTTTTATGTGTTTTGTTGTTGTTTTTAGTCTATTTTTATATTTGAATTAGAGTTAGATAAACGTTTCTTTTGTCAGATTTTTATTTTTTTATTATTTTTCGATTTATGACTTCTAAGATTTTTTCTTTTTCTTTTGCATATATTTTGATGAAGAATTTAAATGTTTGCTTGAATTGAATTGTAGAATTATTAACTAAGTTAGAGTTGAGTATTTTGGTGGATAATGAAAATGAAATCTCTAATAAAATAAATAGTTAACCGAAGTTGGAATCGAAGAACATTAATAATATGCATGATGAATAATAGATTGTTTGGAGCATAATGATTAATGAACTCACATGACACTTCAATATTATTATCTTAAGGGAAATTATAGGTAGTGTTGTAAAAACGGGACTTCTGATCCAGTCCACTACATGTTAGTCACTTAGTGAGTTAATCCAACTCGGTTCATTTATTAATGAGTCTAAAAAATTTGAATCCGGTCTGATTCATCACGAGTTGGTGGACTAAACAAGTTAGCTCACTATAAGAACCTAGAAAATAGAGGATTAGAGTTGATAGGTGTTTTAAAATACTGAGACCAAGTATTTTAAAGTTAAAATAATTCAGTAATATAAATAGAGTTTCTTAAACTCGTCTCATTACTTAAAACACATATAATTTCTCTAAAACTCTTCCTCTAAGTTCTCTATCCCTTCTCTCTAAGAAATCTCACTCCTCGATCATATGTTTGACGATCAGAGAGTTTCCAAGGAATCACAACTGAGTAATCTCCATTTCTGTCCAATCAGTTCTTGATTTAGATCAATTAAGTTTCTACTCATTTTCTTTTTGTTCTCTGTCTATGATCATGTTTAAGAACCCTTTGCATGTATTGTTTATACTCTATTCTTGGTTCTTTGTCAATTTGTGGTACTAAGGACTTACTTCGATCACGATTTGGTGATTTGTAGGTGTTTTTAGAGTTTCTTGAGTCAGAAGCAACGGTTTCAGTGTTCTTAGAGTTCAGTAGCTCAGGTGGAAGGTAAGGGAAGCTAGTGTGCATTCTTAAATTTTAATCTACAAGTATGATTTGTACTCCCGAAAAATAAAATTGCAACCCTAGTACGAGAGCGACCTTATTCTTATCTACATTGGCTGCATTGTCAACCAAACCCTTATCCCGCTCAAGTGACTCAAGGATGGAAGAGGAGACAAATCCCAACACTGACAAGGATGAGGCATCATCATTGTATCCCCGGTCACCCCTTCTCGAAGACTACTCAAACGATGACAAGTTGATGATCAACATTATTACCTGAAAAAGAGACGGACGCTCGATTGGAAAAGAAGGTTGAGGAAAATGGTGAAAATGACAGAGAAGTCTCACCCCTATTTATAGTGAACCAACCCTTATCCCCTTGAGCAGTATTGACCATTGGATCAAGCTAAGATCCAACAATCCAGGATTCGCGACCTTGCGATTCGCTCAGGCACGAACCACAAGGCGTTAGTGCCCTTTTTCTAACGATTATTTTTGGCCAATTGTTCAAATATTCCCAAACAGTGGAGAATAAACGACCTCAAATGCCACTGATACCCACCAAACTGAGCGACTACTATTGCACATTCAATCATAAACCCCTTTCACCAGCTACCCTAAGCTCAGGCTTGGGGGGCCTATGTATATCGTATGATTGTTCGAATAGCAGTTAACTGAGCGGTCAATCCCAATATCCTAAAGCAGTTCACCTGAACACTTGACGTCTATTAGTTGAAGGAACTAAGTGAACCGTAATTTTCCTAATGATGATCAAACTCAGTTAAAATATGTTTACATGTAAAATATGTTTATCAACCAATTATTAAGCTGTAATTAGGTTGATACTAATTAAAAATCTAGGTTTAAAGTAAGAAGGTATGTGATTGTCTTTATTGCATTATTAAAAATTAAGTCTGTTTATCGAACAATCATTTACTGACTTTAAGTATCGAAGTATTTTTATATATAACCCACTTCACGATAAAAAAAGATAAAAGAGTTTACAAGACATTTTAAAGTTTGTTATTGGAGCTTAATAGACAAGAGAGTTAACTTCAACCTTACTAATAGAACTAAAAAAATAATTAGAAAAAAAAAAAAAAAAAACTCTTAAAACTCAATGTCATTGTATATGGCTTGTCATGAGAACAACACGTACTCTCAAAAGAGAAAATCGATAGTGTCTTTTCTATTTCCTCTATTTGTTTTCAAACTTTCTTTTATCGTAAAAAAGAATTTAAAATTATAATTAAAAAAAAAACAACACAATTCAATTTCTTGTTTTTATGTTTGTAGTAGTATTTCCCCTATTTAGAAAAAAAAATAGAACATATTCTATAATTAAAACGCAATCCTGAAAATTTATGTCTATTTATTAAATATTAAATTTACATGCTGCACTATTTCAAAATTTTGTCCAAACTTTTAAACTATATCTATATTTATTTATTTGTTTATATTAATATACATTGACAGGATGTACTGGTTGAATTTCTATTAAATGAGACGTACGTGGAATACTCAATATCCATCAACATTATCGCATCAGTGACTATCTATAAATACCACAGAACCTTGCAAGAAAACCATTAAGAAAGCAAAATGGAACAGTTATTTTGGGAGAGAGCGGTATCAATTGTGTTCGTTTTCTTTGCTATCAGATTTCCCAGGGCAGTAGCTGCTAAACCAGCAGTTCCAGCATTGTTTTCATTCGGAGACTCAATTCTTGATACGGGAAACAATAACAATCTTCAAACGATGAGCAAGTGTAATTTTCCACCCTATGGAAGGGATTTCCCTGGAGGAGTACCTACAGGAAGATTCTGCAATGGAAAAAATCCCACAGATTTGATAGGTAATGAGATTTATGAACGTGCATGCATGCATGCATGCATGTCTGATTTTTGCTTTTACTGTTGAGATCGATAACAAATCCAAAATGGTTGTTCCTGATATGAATCGAATATTGTATATGCAGCATCTGCATTGGGAGTAAAAGAAACAGTGCCAGCATATCTAAGCACCACCTTGACTCCTCAAGATCTCATCACTGGGGTTTCCTTTGCTTCTGGTGGTTCTGGGCTTGATGATCTCACTTCTCAAGTACAGGTACGTAATATATTATATTACAATTTCACTGCATTTTAGGTTGTTTGCTTCGGACAAAAGTTATGTTTTTCCATGATGTTTTATTATGCGTGAGATCAGGGAGTTATAACGACGCCAGCCCAACTGGCGAATTTCAAAGAATACATAGGAAAGCTGACAGCAGTCGTGGGACAACAACGTGCGAGTGAGATCCTAGCCAACAGCATCTTCCTTGTTTCTGCTGGCAACAACGACGTTGCCTTCACCTATTCTTTCCTTCTTGCCACAACACGTCCTTTCCCTGTATATGTTTCTTATTTAATTTCCCTCGCTAAAAACTTCTACAAGGTTCCATTTCCACCTCTCCCTTCTACTCATAATTTTCTAACATATCTTTAGACTTGTCATGTTTGATTAGAATTAACATGAGAGTGTGTGTATGAACTTGAAGAATCTATATGATCTTGGAGTACGAAAAGTGTGGGTATTAAGCACATTGCCACTGGGATGCTTACCTGGAGGTAGAACAACAGGTGGAGGGCCATTGAGATTTTGTGCAGAACTTGCGAACATGGAAGCACAGACATTCAATGGGCAGTTATCAGCAGCAGTTGATTCTCTCAGAGCCAGTCTTCCAAATTATGACATTAGATTCGTCGATGTTTATACTCCTTTTCTTAGTATTATTAATAATCCACAGGCATCAGGTTATTTTCTACACAACTTGAATCACCAATTCTAGTTCATGTATATTAACGGTGGTAACGTTTACGTTATGATCATTATTATTTCAGGGTTTACAGACGCCGGTGAAGCGTGTTGTGGGACTGCTCCATTTGGAGGAGTTTCAGGGCTGTGTAACCTTCTGGAAATATGTCCAAATCCTTCTACTTACATTTTCTGGGATTTTGCTCATCCAACCGAGAGAGCTTATCAGCTTGTGGTAAATTCTATCCTTCAGAAAATGAACATGAACACTTCTATCACAAATTAAGGAATTGTGATTAAGCCTTTGTCTCAAATGGAGAGAGACAACAAATTTCAAGTGTTTATGATCAAGTCTCAATAATTAGCATGAATTTCAATAAACTTTATCATGTCTCTCAAGTGTTGTATTATCCAGTCTCGATAGTTGTTATGGAAATTATTTTCATTCAATACAAGTTTTTTTTATTTTTGTTTTTTCTTATGTGTATTTGTGAGGATTCACCATTTAGGACCAAAATCCTAAACCTGAAACAATAATATGAAATTGAATGTCTTTGTATGATTTAATTTCTCTTAAAATATGTTAATAATAAACTTTCATTATTGTGTTTAGGTATTAATTAAATGTAGTCTTTATCAAAATAAACTAGAATACATATATTAAATAAATATAAAATCTCGTTATAGTTAGTTTTTAAGTGCTTTATAAATGAGAAAATATCCTAAAAATTATTAGTTGTTTGCTTAATTTATTCAATGTAACAATCCTTTCGATGTGTGTCTGACTTATTAACCCAAATCTGGTTTGTAAGATAACCTTTCTAAAAGGATTTTTTTTTTTAATATTTAAGGTAAGGTTTGATCATCTATCTATATTTATATATATTTATAAATAAGACTTGAATATATTAATAACAGTTTATCAAAAGCTAAAATTTATAAACATATAAACAAATTTTTACTATAATCATTTCATCAAATAAAATTTAATGAAATTGATTATATTTAACAAATAATTAAAAAAAATTAAATTAAATAATTATTATTATTTCATAAACATTAAAATTTAATATTATTAATTGGTATTAATAGAAAAAAATGAATGTATATCTATATTAGTTATTGTATTTACTAAATTTAACATTTGAAATATAAACCACATAATCAAATAATATTAATTACTTTTTAAACTTGGTACATACAAATTTTGTTCATATATTAATATTAATAATATGTATTTTAAAATTAAAAGATAGGAATGAATATGAAAATTATTATCTTTAATTCAAAATGAGTATGGCAATAACTAATTGTAACAATTATAGCATTGCATACCATGATTGTAATTTTGTTTTAATGGTGAAATAATATTAATTATATTTTGATTACATTAATATATTCACACAAATTGATATAAACAGTCAAACATTATAATTCTAAACAGATAATTATTATAGGAATTTTTATGCACCTTGAAAAAAGGGGCCATTTACTTGGACAATGTACATTCCACTAATGTTAAGCGGTTGAATTGATGGACCAATTCAACCTATTAAACAACTATATATCAATAAAATGTATAATTTAGAAAATTTTATCCATTTATATTTTAATCTTAAACTTAAAACTAGACTGCTAGTTACCAGTCGAGTTTAGTTTTACGTGGACCATGACAAATAGTTCTACATGACATTTGTGATTTAACTCAATTTTTAACAGAAGATTGAAATAAAGGTGTATTGAAAATATCCTTAATAAAAATAATAATTATTTAATTAATACCTTCACTTGAAATACCAGTTACTACCATTATCATATACAAAAACAAAAACATGTATATTTGATAAAACCCTGAGTATTTAAAAACTAAATGCACAACAACTCAACTACATGAAAATCTAGAAGTAAAAAGAAAGAACATATTGTCAACCACTGTTAGAACATAAATTAGACTAAATAAAAACATAAGCTGGTAGAGACAATATGTAACCCTTAAATAGATAGCACATAACTCGATAAATTTAAAACTCAAAACACTATAAAGAACAGAGATTATTTACACCTTCTACCATAAATCATTAAAAAAATTGGAAATGTTCAACAAAACAAATATAAGCTATACAAATCAATAATCCCGTTAAATCAGCCTCAATAAAAAAATTTAGGTTTCTTTTTCTAATTAGTTTTTCTCTTCTTTACCATAACAACTGTGAAATAATTCTTATTTCCTTCCACTACTTCACTCAAAATTACTATCAAAATCGAGACTGTTGAAAGAATCAACTATCACAGTCTCTATTCCCATCACCTCTAAAAAACAACCTAAGACCACAGGCTTGAATATTGGAGCCCACAAGGTCAAGAAATCTGGTCTGAGTAGATTATTTAAATACAGTTTAAGTGCTACTTCCTGTAGCACCACCATTGGAGAGTTGAGGCAGACTACATGACTCTGCAGTTTCTTCCAGGGTTATAGCTTGAAAATTAGCTGTCAAGTTATTGGATCTTGATCCACGAGGAGACGATGAAGTGGAAGTAGATTCAGACCGTGTTTTAGAAGACAGCCATTTCATCCAGTCGTTATGTCTTCTCAACTTGTCACCCTGCAGTTAGAAGAAAACAAATTAAAATACGTTAATGCCGAACTCATAACAGTGCAAATTACTTAAATGAAGTATTGACACGTAAAAGGTACTATTGTATGACAACTTACCAGCACCTCCACTATTGTGGAAGTTCTCATAGAATCCAGTATCAACTGCACATTAGTGGTAAGACTTTTAACCTGCAAAAATAGGGTACATAGAGCAAAAACAAACCTAAACATTTTCATTTGGAAAATGGTCAAATTCAAAAAAAAAAAAGAATTAGTGATCTGAAAGAAGAAAGATCCTACAACCAATTATCTTATAGACATTTTGGAGGGTTCTATGTGCCAAAGCAGAAAAAAACTCGCTGATTCCACAATCCTATGAACCAGAGATTTCACATAGATCACACCACATACAATTATAGCACAGCTTCGATTTGTGTGATTCAACAGTCATACTGATAGCTACAAAGAAAAGTTTATATTCTTTATAGTTATCAGTACGAATGATAGTTAAGATTTCACTTAGATCATACCATATACAATCAAAGCTCGGTTTCAGGTTTGTGTGATTTTACAAACTGATGATTGCTAAGAAAAGTTCATAATCTTTGAGATCTTATTATCTCCTAATTGTATTTGTCACACCCTAAATGGAATCATATTTCTTATTTCTAACATCCTAACTCAAAAACTGGTGTATATGTCCTTTAATTTCTATTAGACATCATAAACTAACAAATGATAACTGACAGTACTAATGATGTGAGTGTTTCCTTTATTATTCTAGATAAGCATGTATAGAAAAAAAATAAAAAACAAAATAAACTAATCCCAAAAGCTGAATTGGATGAAGAGCAAACTTGACGTCCAAAGCTCACAAAAGGACATAATCATCCTAAACAGTTCTGTGCATCACATGCACCAGTACCATAGTGTTGGTCACCTGGAACAGACTTAGTTCCACACAGACAGTACATGTAAAATAATAAATAACTTCAAAGAGAAAAATTCATCTTTCGTGGTAAGAGACATGGTCAAAGTAGTCATATATAAGCTAAAGTGTACCAAAACACTGATGCCGAATAGATTGTGTAAGGAAAATCTTCAACCACAATAATCTTAAGAAAACAAGAAAAAACAAAATTGCTACAGAATTGTTATCTATAGGCAAAGATTTATTGATATACAAAAACGAAGAAGCAAAACATTAAAAGGCTCTACACAAAAATATGTAGGATGTACTTTTTAACCGAGAAAAAATAACTTACTCGAGGGAAGTCTGCTATCAAAGTAACAGGAACCCAACCCTGTTCATCCATTTTAGACCTCAAAAACTCGTCTCTCACCAAATTAGCATCACTGCAGAAAACAAATTGAACATGAATGAAGATTTATTAACCGTCTAAATAATAAACAAGAGATTAAATTTACCTAAAGTAATATTCAATTTGACGGAGTATCATATTGGAGAGAGCAGATTCAGTAGCAGAAATGAATGTTGCAGGAGGAGGGCCGGGCGTGAAATAAGGCATACCAGTAAACTGGTCCATTGTTACTGGCTGATAGTAATAAAACTCTAAAATGAAAAAAGAAGAAAAACATCAGTGTGTTTTTTTATTTATACAGGACAATTGATGGAAAGAAGACAAACCAGAAAAACCCATGGGGTTAGCAAATGGTCCAATGGGCTGATGGCCCACAAAAGCAGCAGGGCTAGGAGGTGGATGCCTCAGCAATCCTCTTGGAGGCATCCTTGGTTGAGGTACAAAAGTGTCTCTAGTATTCCCATAATTTCGGCGATCTTGATCATGCCTGCTACCATAGCTATTATGATAGGAACCATCTCCTCGGGGATTATGCCCAAAATAATTCCTGTGAGATGAACCACGATATTCATTCATCCCAGGCACAAAACCCCCCATCATTGATCGTGGGTCCCAATTACCGTTCCGGTAATGATCTCTTGGAGCAGGCTCAGGTACCACTGTTACCATACCATAGCTAACCGGTGGTGGGAGATGGTATACAGGAAAAGGTGGCGGTGGCGGAGGTGGAGGAGGATTAGAGAAGTTGCTCTGGGAAGGACCAGACACAATGCCACTGCCACCTACCCGCTTCATCGATCTTTGTCTACCAGGCACGTTATAATTTGTTGCAGGATTAGCTTTTACATTAGTATTAGATTGTTTCTGAGGAGCCTGTGAAGTCATTGGCACCTACAATATAACAGCAAGGATCACTCCAAGAGAAAATAACCAGTACCCACCATTTCCCATAATTAATATGGATTTTAAATCCTTCTTCACCAAGACACATACTCTTTTTGATACATGAAAAACAATATATAGGGTTTTGTGGTCATAGATTCGTGTAGATTGGAAGCATTATACATAGACAGAATTCTATAGTTGGGTATTATTCTTGCTATATTTTCATATAAAAGAAAAAGGAAACAGAATTATTACGCACAACATTTGAACAAACAAAACAGAATTAAAAATAAAGAAAAACAGAAATAAGCAGAGAATTAGAGAATGTATTTGAACCAAACCTGAGAAGTTGAGAGTGATCCATCAGCAACGGTCTTGGAGGACGATTCAGCTGGCAATTTGACAGAACCTTTGGTGGAGGCAGACAAAGAGGGCCACGATTCAGCACCCATTACCGGTCCAGTTACGACGACCACCCCGTTTGAGGGTTTATTCCAAACGGGTTTTTTAGAACGATCGGCATTGTCCTCGGCGTCATCCGAGCTATCGGCAACACCAACCGTGTTAGAATTGTCCATTGCCGGTGACGACGGCGGAATGACCTTGGGAGAACAATCAGACGAGAGGGCCTGGTCCGTAATCAGTGATGAGGTAGAGGATGACGTTGATGGAGGCGATTGGTTAATGGCAGACACGGATTCCGATTCTCCGCCGCGAACCACTTGAGCCCAAGGCGAGGGAAGATTTTTTCGCGGGAACTTGGGACTGTTGGCATCGGCAGGTCGGGAAGCAGTAGACGAGGAGTGATGATTGGGAGATTTCGCTGTGGTAACCATTGATAATTAGGGTTTCTAAATTTTTTGTTTTGCTTCTTTTTTTTTTGTATTTTGAGAGTGAAGAAGGGATTGACGAGTGAAGAAGGAAAGGGTGAAAAAATAAAGCAATTCGATAATTACAATAGATAAAAAGTTTGAAATTGAAAATAAATAAGAATTAGGGTTTTTCTGGAAAGAATGAGATGGAAAACTGATCTTAGGTTGTGACGAACCTCTAGCATAAACAACTCTGATCTTTCTCCTCTGTGTTTCTTACTGTTCTCTTTCCTTTTTTTATCCCTCAAT
Source organism: Vigna mungo (assembly GCA_036885675.1). Lineage (NCBI taxonomy): Eukaryota > Viridiplantae > Streptophyta > Magnoliopsida > Fabales > Fabaceae > Vigna > Vigna mungo. The sequence goes on from CP144689.1 coordinate 362,399, forward strand.
ATTCAACTAACCCTATTTCTTTCTTTCATCATTCTTCATCTTTTATATTGCTAAAACAGTATTACAAATTTAATTTATCTTTATCTTTCTTTAAATATTATTTAGTTTTATAAAAATAACCTTTAGATAAAGTTTAAGATATTAGGATACTGATCAATATTGTTATTGTGGTTATTATTATAATTATTGTTGTTAAAGATAAATAAATATTAATTGTTAAAAGATAATAAAATTATATTGTTGTTATTATTTACTCTTCCCTTTATAATCACTCATTCTAAAATTATACACAAGAGAGTCTTTTACCAAGATATGTGTACAAATATTTGTGGATGTTTCTTTTTTATTTGTTTATTAGTGTTTTAAAATGTGTATTATAATTTATTTATTTATTTATTTATGTGATTAAAAAAATAATAGATGTTTATAAATATATTAACTCTATTAGGATTAAAATTTTAAGTATATATTTTAGATATTTGTTTGACACACCGTGAATATTATAGTTGATTCGTGCATGGATCAATACCTTTTTATTTTTTTAATTGGTATTTTAAGCTGTAAAATAAGTTATTTATTTATTTATGCTGGTGAAAAATAATAATAAATGTTTGTAAACATATAATTGTATTAGGGAGATTGTTTTAGTACAAATATATGTTTTAGATTTCTGTAAATAAATTATATTATGATGCAATATTATTTTTAAAATATTAAATTAATTGAGCATTAAAAGCATCGAAAATAATAGATTAAAAGTCAAAATTTAAGGAAAAAATATTTCAAACATTTTGAAAAAATTATATATAAAAAATCTGGTGTTAAAATATTGTTATAAATATTATGTTATTCCACGTGTATGACATAAGCAAGTCACACACAAAAAACTTAAAAGTTGCTTTTTGCCATTCAAGGAAGATTCCTTCCTAAAATAATAGGAATGAATTGAATTTGGAAAATTTATAAAAGAAATGTATAAATAGTGTTTTAAAACATTATTTTACTTACTATTTTAAAACAAGATGTTGTTGTGAGAATAAAAGACATGGGTTGTTCGCATTTTTATTTTTATTTTTTATAAATAGAATTAAAATCATGTGTTCAGGATTAGTTTTCAAAAGTAATTTATAAATGGTCTTTTACCCACTAATTCAGTTTCTCTAATTGGGTAATAATGTTGTACATGTTGGATTATTTAAATGGTATCATTTCACTCTTTTATAATTTAATAAAATATATTTTATCTTTATATATTATATTTAAATGACATGTTTTACTTTTTTTTTTTTACTTTTTACTTTTTATTGTCATAAGAAACCTGTAATGAATGAAATAGTGTCTTTGTAACTATTTATAGTCTTCAAAGTTTCTCAAGTGTTTTTCTTAACATTCTTTATGTTTTACACAATTCTTTTGTTTTTGTTATTATCTGGATGTAATATAAAAAGAAATTTATGTGGATCACTTATTAGCCTACATAAACATAATTTATGTTAAGTTAAACAATCCTAAATCATAAATCATTCTATGTTTGACATAAAGAATACATAATTAAGTGAAAACATTATTTCATATATAAAATGATTTAATTTGAATATCAATCAATTTTTTTAACAAATTGAACGGATTGTTTAAGGAAAAAAATACAATTAGTTACATCATAATTATAAGATGCATAAAAAATACTCAAAATGATAATACATAATTTACTCTTGTTTCGACAACTTTCATATGTATATACTTCCTCTATGTTCAACTTCCTCTAATGAAATCTAGTAATTGCAACAAACATAATTGAAAGAAAATAAACAAATGCATGTTGTGATTATGTTGTAACAATGATGGATGAATGAAAAGAATGAAGAGTTTCACTTAAGTCATATTTAGAAAATGAAGAGTGGACAATTATTTGTAGTTTGTAGAAAAAATTGAATAAAGAAAAATATTTTGTTATCATTGAGAATATTATTTCCTAAGGTTATAAGCTTCTCTCGGAAAAAATATATATTAAAAAAGTAGACAAACCATTAAGAGATAAGGGAAAACCAATTAATGTTGAACTTATACTCGAAGGCTCAAAATAATATAATGGTGCTCATTAGCATTCAAAGTATTGATTTTAAGAAGAAAAACGTTAAAATATATATATATATATATATATATATATATATATATATATATATATATATATATATATATATATATATATATATATATATTTTGAAGAGTTTGGTTGATAAATTAAAAAAAAATAAACCTTCCCAACTTTAATTAAGTCAAGATTTATTGGATTCATCAACTTCAATCCCAATGAAATTATATTTAGTATCTTATTCGTCTCAATTATGTAATAATAGATTACTGTTAAATATTTTATTATACTACATACATCTTATTTTATTTTATTTTAAAATTATTACAGTACATCAAATGAATAATTAGAATTTAATTAAATTTTTTTATACGTTGGATCATTCCAAAACTCAATGAAGCTTTATCATAAGTTGATACAAGTCGTAGTTTGTATGATATAACTAAAATGTTATGGATTTTTAGTTATGAAATTTGACATATTTGGATTATCAGCTTTGCAACATAGAAAAAAAAAAGTAATTCCATCAACAACTTTTAGACCAACTATTACAATAGAAAGCTTTGAATACCATAAACAAAATAAACTATATATTACAGGAGAAAATACGTTGTCACTTAAATATAACATTAAAAGCAACATATATTTTATTAAGTTATATTAGTCAATACATTAACAATGGTTTTTCTTTTATCGAACGAAATTTACAGATATAAAAGAGTAAAAATATAAATTTCTTTATGATTGGGATAGAGAAATCTTTCTATAGCAATTTAATACATAGCTTTTACCACATATTGTACTACTCATGTAAACTTAATTGTTTGGAAATAGAAATAGTTTGAAATAAAATGTACTTTTCTTTGTGTAAGGGAGGAAGAATAAAACGTCACAAATATCAAAGGCTCTTTCGTCATAAACATATTTAACACACAATTAGCACACTTTATATACATCTCAGTATACACCTTACAACATTACCACTAAACACTACTTAAATTAATCTTTGACAAAAAAAATTACACAAAACATTATTGTTAATGTGTCCAAGATACAACGAACAAAAATAACTTAGTTTTCCTAGTTTTTCTCTCTTCCTATAATTTTATCTTCAACTTATCATTCTTCTTTAGCAAATCTAAGTATAATTTTTCCTTTCCAAAATCAATTTCTTTTTTTTTGTTTGTTTTTCTATCTTAACTTCAATTTTAGATTCCCTTCATCAATCCATTTAAAGCAGTTACAATACGAATTGATCTATAATGAAAGCAATGAACCATTAACAAAGTAAAAAATACTATCATACTTGAATATAACTATCATAGTTTGTGATTTACTGTCCAATTTCTACATCATTAAAATAATCTCCCTTTGTTTTTCAATTTAGTTGTTTTAAAAAACAAGTTTTCCTCACAACCACAAAATCTTGATCCCAATTTTGAACAAGACCCAAATGTTTGTGAAAATTTCGATGTAGTGCTCCTTTGCATATAACCCGATGTTTTGCTCTCAACGGTGACTTACAAAATATAAAACCAAGATCACAATTCACCCCCAATTTATTAACTCAAAGTAAGCACAAATGAATTTACTTACTTTTCTTCACCAATATTAACTCCTCATTGTCATGACACTCTCCTCGATAGCTTTTGATTTCGAATTGAGAAAGCACTTCAATTTACGTTTTCAAGATATTCTTTCTTACATTTCTTTTCCATGAAACTCCCCTCATAAACACAATGTAGTGTTAGGTTACGAATTGTATTCTTCATTTCACACATGTGACTAAAGAAAAGGACATATGTCCATAATGGAGGGTGACGTGACATATTATTTTCCATGTGAAAAAAAAATTAATGTCGTTGACTAGGGATGACAACGGGTCGGGTCAGGCACGGATAGTACCTACCCGCAACCCGATCCACCGGATAAAATCCTACCCGCTACGCGACCCGTTACTTGCCGGGTACCCGTTTAAAAAATACTCGCAGGTATTTTAAAATCCGCGGATACCCGCAAAAAATAAAAAAATATATTTTATACATTTTAAAATAAAATTTAAATAAAATTACAATATATATATATATAATATAAATTAAATATAAATATAAATATAATTTTAATTAAATTTAACCTAATAAAATATAATTTAATTTAATTTTTAATTAAATTTAATTAAAGTATATATAAATTAATTTTTTTATCATTTTTTGCGGGTAACGGGTACCCGCGGGTCGGGTAGTATACTACCCGTACCCGACCCGTTTAGAAGTGGGTATTAAAATACCCACTATCCGTTATCCACAGGTAGTAAATATCCGCGGATAGTAACTATCCGCCGCGGATTTTATCCGCAGTACCCGTGCCCACGGATTTTTTTGCCATCCCTATTGCTGACCATTGATGACTAATGCATGCATTTCTTAAATAAGAAGACCTAGGAGGACTACACTTTGAAATAGAGACTAAAAGCAAAAATTGCATTATAATTTATGGATAAAAAACATAATTAACCCTTGTTGAAAATTAGAATTGTTAATTTGTTATAACAAAATAACTTAAGTGATCTTTCTATACCATTAAATATATGTGATCGTATAATAAATATTGTATTGAGAAATCTCATAATATGAACTAAATTTCCATAACAGAAAAAGTTATAAGAAACTATTTAACACTTTTTCAGAGATAACATCTCTAGAAATATGGAATCTAAAAAAATGTTAGTCTAAATACCAAATAATTTTAAGTCAATTTAATCTTCATTGTGTGAGTATTTGGTGTTTTATTCTTCACAAGTACCACATTTCACATTTAATTAAATTTTAATGACAAAATCCAAAATTACTCAAATACTAACATTTCTATATTGTAAGGAATACGTGAACTCCATATATTGTTGATGTATAATGAATATTTTATTTTTCATTTTCTTTAAACGAATTTTGAGGACACCAATCAAAACTAATTTTGTCTCCTTTAGCCATAAGGGTATCCTAGTTTACAATCTTCTATGCCATATCTTTTTATAACATTTTTGAAACAATTCAAGAATACCTTGAGAATATTGATGTATATGTATATGTTTGATTAAAAAAATGTAATAAGAAAATCTTTTATCTTAAAATGTTAAATTCTAAAATATCTTGGTTTATGGAATAATTTTTTATTGTTGACAAAAAAAATATTATCAATATACAAAACTTATGTTATATACACTCATGAATTAAATTGATATGCTTGCTTAATTTATAAATGATTTTTTTTAAGTTTGTTAACCAAATCCTTTGAATATTTTGAAACATTTTTCTTATTGTACTATTAAATTGTCATTAAGAAACTTTTCTGAAAAAAAATTTAATGTTAAGAAGTAAATTTTATGTTTCATTGAATCCTATAAAAACCGAATTTCAAAACTCTTATACTTATTAAAAAATGGATTTTAAATCAAATCCAATTACACAAAATTAATTTATAAAATAATATTTAAATATTATTATGAAATTGTTTTATATTTAATATATGTGAAACTTCCAACCTTTAATATGAAGAGAGCACATAGGTGAATTAATGGCCATATTCAATTGAATTCATTCCCCCGCAAATATATGTCACCCCACGAGTAACCGAATCTTGTGTCTCCCTCTCATCCTTCCGCATGGCCACTCCTCCACACCTTCACTGTCAAAAACTACCAACTTCTCTCACATCTTTTTCAAACGTGACGAAATAAACCTAACACACAAGATGCTTGATGAAATGTCTGGTAAAAACGTTGTCCCCTGGCATCACTTAATTCATCATGTTCTTTTCATTGTCTGCTTGTTCTCCAAGTGTGTGGTTGTGGAATAGGGGTTACACAATCTTTAAGATATCTAAGTTTGTGGTTGTAGAAATGTGTTACAAATTTTTCAAGATATGTGTGGTTGTGAGAAGGGGTTAAAAAAATTTCGAGAAATGATTCTTTGACACACCTAAATTTTTTACATTCATTTGACACTAGTCTTACTTACTTTTTACTTTCTTTGTTCTTTAAAAACTACAACACTTTACATTTTTTGAACCATTTTACCTTTATATTCTGTGTCAAATGAATGTAAAAGTGTGTCATGGTATTATTATTTAAAAATTTTAAGAGTAAGGCCATTTTTGCTGACATACGAACATTGTGTGAGTTGTTTCAAGAGATGAGGCTGTCAGGGCGAAGCCCATTATTTTCATATCTTTGTTTATCATTCAGTCTATTTAATTATCTTTTTTTCGAAATAATTGAGACATTTGTCTCATCTAGTACATACATTTTTAATAATGTTATTCACACAAATTGTTTATTGTTAAAAATAATGATTGATGCATACATAAAATAAATATATATTTCTTTTAGTTTGTTTTATTATATAAAGTTACATCGCCAAGATTTTGAATCTTTAACTATATTTTTAAGAAAGAGAAATAATTCTACATAATATAAGTAGATACGAGTTAAATTTTAAGATATTAAATAAACAACCCAGTGTTTTTTTTAATATTCTAATAATCTATTTAAAAAAAAAGCATACTGATAAAAAATGGAAAAGAATTATTAATGATATTAACCATATATAAGTTAAATATACACTACAAATTCATGCAGGTACAATGCAATGTCTCGTAAGCTTAAAAAATTAAAATTAAAGATTAGTTAAATGCAGAGGAATTAATGAGACTAGGTTGTTTCCAAGTGTAAAAGTTAGACAATAAAGAATTATATATTAATCTTTCTCGTTTGACTTTTAGTAAATGGTATCAAAACTTGTTAATAACATACTTATTATTACTATTACTAATAAATACTAACAAACATGCTTTTGTTTTTTTTTTTTTTTTTGACAGTGTTTATGAATACTCTGATCTTCTATTTTTGTTGCTCTAGCTTTTGTCATTGTGTTCGACGTAACTATCATAACCAGCTACCGTAGATTTGTCGCCTTGCAAATTAGTGGTGAAAGGACCACTGACAAATTTGTCTTTTTCATAAAGCAAAATTAAAATCTTTATTTCGTTTTTATTATTTTAATTTAAATTACAAGGTAGGAATTTCTTAACTGTTATATATATTTAATGAGAATGTTTCATAAAAGGAAAGGTTGATTTTTTTTTTTACGAAAATATATATTAAAATTATTCTATATTGGGTTCATAGACTATGAGTCTTTTCTTCCTCCCCACCATCTACCAAATTTCTGGGTACTTTCTGTCAACTACCAGTTTACTAAGAACTGAGTCAAAGTCTTTTGTGATATATTGCAGCCAACAACCATGATCTTAAATTTAGTAAGTAAGAAAGCTTCCTAGTTTTTCCATGAAAGTGCTTTCTTTTATTTTATTTTTCTTCAAAGTAAAAATAGACTTATTTTTCTTTCGTGTCTTTCTTCAGTGCTTCATTTAGCTACCCACCATGCTTTTCTAGAGGATAACATACTTTTAGAATAAATAATTTATTTTTTTTTGAAAAACAGAACAACCCTTGTAAATATAAATTTGTTTTTTTTTTAAGATTAACATACTTTAAACTTCATCGTCAAAAATAATAAAGCCATTGTCTTAAATTTAATGAGATTGTTTTCGTGTGCTATATGTTTAAGATAAAAGGTATTTTAAAATTATTTTTAAATAAAATTTAGAGTGTTAAATTTTGTATTATATAAGCATTTAATAAAAAGGTCACATCACATAAGACTACTTTCTTAAACTTATCATTATAAACATTTTACTGCATAGAAAATGTGATAATAAATAAAATTGAAGGGTAGTTTGATAGTAATTAAAAAATAATATCCAGTATTAATTAAGAGAATGGGCAGCATGATGCAACAGATAACAGATAATAAAATAAAGGGGCCGAAGAAATTGAAAGGGACACGACATGTGGTGAGATTTAATGTAAAAAGACTGTAACTTTTTAATTTTACCTTTTTGTGTCTATAAAATGTGTAAGGTTGGGTGGCATTGTGTTCATCACTCTCTCTCTCGTGGAGTTCACTGCTTCCAAAGTCACAAACAGAGAAAGTGTGTTATCTTTTTCCCATCACGATGACTACAACAACACCGAATCACACAGTAACCGTATCTGGGTGGGCAGCACATGATACTTCGGGCAAGATTACCCCCTACACCTTCAAAAGAAGGTAATGCTAACGTTTAATTATCAGTGTTTTTCTTCATTCTCTTACATCGTCGTTGATGAAGGAAGTTGGTTTGACGCAGGGAGAACGGTGTTAACGATGTTACCATAAAGATTTTGTACTGCGGAATCTGCCACACGGACCTCCACTATGCTAAAGATGAATGGGGCATCACCAAGTACCCTGTGGTACCTGGGTAAGTAAAAAATTGAACTTGTGTTAATTGATCACTTAATTCAGTGACTGGTTAATTAACGAAGGTTTTGATTGTTTGCAGGCACGAAATCATTGGGGTGATAACTAAGACAGGAAGCGATGTGCAGGGGTTCAAGGAAGGAGACAGAGTGGGTGTGGGGTGTATGGCAGCTTCGTGTTTGGATTGTGAACACTGCAAGACAGATCAGGAAAACTACTGTGATAAGATGGTGCTTATATACAACGGAATCTTCTGGGATGGAAGCATAACCTATGGTGGCTACTCCCAGCTCATTGTTGCAGATTACAGGTTCTTGTTTATAAGGAAACTCATTTTTTCATGAATTAATATCAGTATGTCTATACATAAAACCTTGTTTAATTTCTCTAAATATATGAAGTTTGATGTGAAGGTATGTGGTACACATTCCGGAGAGCCTACCGATGGATGCGGCGGCTCCTCTACTGTGCGCCGGAATAACAGTGTTCACTCCTTTGAAAGATCACGATTTGGTGGCAACGCCGGGGAAAAAGATTGGGGTGGTGGGTTTGGGTGGGCTGGGACACTTGGCCGTTAAATTTGGGAAGGCATTCGGGCACCATGTTACCGTCATAAGCACTTCTCCTTCCAAAGAAGCTGAAGCGAAGCAACGTTTGGGTGCTGATGATTTCATAATCAGCTCCAACCCTAAACAATTACAGGTTTTTGTTTTTTCTCATCTGCTTCATTTTTCGGCCATGGGAAGTAAGGAAATGATGATTTAGTTTTTGCGGTGACAGGATGCAAAGAGAAGCCTCGATTTCATACTGGACACTGTTTCTGGAGACCACCCTCTGTTACCCATCTTGGAATTGCTGAAAGTAAGCGGCACCTTATTTCTGGTCGGAGCTCCGGACAAGCCCCTCCAACTGCCGGCTTTCCCGTTGATTTTTGGTAAGTTTAAGATTATGGTCGAAAATCCCACTTTAATTAAAGATTAATTTTTTATATATATATCTCGCTGTATATGTACGTAGAAAGCTGCAAATGCCGATTTGTTCCTTATATTTATTTACAAAAAGTATTTTTGTTGTGACAGGAAAGAGAGCAGTAAAAGGTGGCATCATAGGAGGAATAAAAGAGACACAGGAAATGTTGGATCTGTGTGCGAAGTACAACATAACGAGTGACATTGAGGTAATCACACCAGACAGAATCAACGAGGCTATCGATCGTCTTGCGAAGAATGATGTTCGGTACCGTTTCGTGATTGACATTGGTGCTGCCTCCAGCGTCTAGACTTGAATATGTATCTGCTGTTTTTTTCCAGAATAAATGGCAGAAACCCAGGTCGTCCCTGTTTTGATGGATGCCATATCTACAATTCCATCACTAAATCATTCATTTATGTTGATGCCATTTGGTAGCCTTCATGCTGTATTTTCATTTCATTTATGAATAAGATTTTCAGTTTTAGGTACACCTACAAATAACTACCATGCTTATATCTAACATGTGTTCATTTTTCTTTTCTTTACTTTATCTTTTTGTCTTTTTGTTCATTTATGAATAAGATTTTTATTTTGAAGTCTATCAATCTTATCAATTTAAAGAATTGATTTCAGGGTATACGGGTTACTTATTATTGACTAATAGAAACCATTTTTCCCTTTTATCCACTTTCTTAAGCTTTGAAAACTTCTTTTACTTTTCACCATTTTTGAAACACTTTACACGAATCTAAATCTCCATATGATTGTGGAAATTAAGAAAAGAAGAACGTTGTAATCTCCCACTTCTACTACTAACTTTTGTCCCTTTATAATATTAAAAAACTGTTGTGAATATGTTTGTATTCGAAATATCATATACTAGTTAGATACTCTGTTTTCATTATAATTATTAATTCCAATATTGTGATGTGTAATATTTTCAAATTTATGTGTAAGGTTGAGATTTTTTTTTTTTAAATAGCATGGTTTCAATTAAACTTTTTTTAATGTTATATTATTTATAGCATTAGAGTTTGGCTGGGAATGAAATTTTAATATTTATTTTGATACATCATTATAAAACGAACTCAATTCTAACTTACTTTTTCAATTTTTCTAAAAATTAGAATTATGGAATTTATTTTAAATATTATTTTTATAAATTTTATATAAAATATTAAATAATTAATATGTATTTTATTATTCATTTTATTTTCTAATTTAATTTTCATTTTAGTTATTAAAAAAAACTAATACATTTAAATAAATACAAACTTACATAATTAACTTAAATAATTAATTTAAATTATAACTTAAATTCTCAATTTTTATCATCATTAAACAATTAAAAATATTATTAATTCAAATAAAGAAAATTCGTTACATCAAAAATATTTTTCAAAAATACTAGATTACTATAAATATATATATATATATATATATATATATATATATATATATATATATATATATATATATAATAGTTACATGATATTATATCAACAACACATCAAACTCAATTCAATACATTATTTAATGTGTTACACAATTAATTCAATAAATTTATCGAAATCAGTGCAATGCTTATTAATAAATCTGTAACCACATCTTTTTAAAACAAATTTGATCATCAAATTTTGATTACGAACCATAAATAGTACTATTTAGATAAATATTATACGTATTCTTTAGAACAAAAATCACATAACTTAAATGTAAAATTTTTTTAATCTATACTTTAAATTATTTCGTTTTGGTTTTTTAATTAAAAAATAAAAAGTTTGGCATACTGAACGACCTATATTCGACCTCACTAAAATATCTGATTTTGTTTTCATTGAATGGCCCATATACGCAGCAAGGCTTCAAATATCCGCTCTACACATCCATCTTTGAATCACCTAAAACAAATAAAAACAAAACATTTAGATCAACGTCGTTGTTCTTTCAATTATTTGCATTTACGTGTCTTCTTATTCTTAGATTTTTTTATTTCATCACAAAATCAAAAATATCTTCTTCTTTCATAAATCCTAATTCTAAATTAAGGTTTCCTTGCCGTGAACTGCCAAGAAACTTATGTTAGAAAGGTTCTATGCATCATACACTCATATGTATTATTTAAATAATTTTTTAAATCACTGAGATATATATATACAAATAGTTTATTTAAAAAATAAATGAAACCATATAGGTTAAACTAATAAAAAAGTAAATTTTATTTAAAAAAAAAAAAACTTGAAATGTAGCCAAGACAAAATATACTTTGATATTTAAGTGATTAATAGTTTTAATTTTAAAATAAAATGATGGTTATGTTACGAAATGAAAATTTAATGTTTTAAGGAATATCTATTACCAAATATTCATAAAAGAAAATTTGTCAAAATTTTGGAACAGAAAAATAAGCAGATTTCAATGTAAATAAAGATTTTTTTTTTAATTTTGGGATTATACTATAATTTATTTATTTGTAATTGTTCTTTTACTATTTATAAAAGATAAAATATTTATATTCGATTAAACAAATTCAAATGTTTCTTTTTCCATAATTAAGAGCTTCTTGTATCAAATCTTCCTTGCAAAAATTGTGCCAGTTGCTAACAAGACGTGGGACACAAAGAAAATGAAGAATGTCATTATTTTAGGGAGAATTCAATTAATAAATTTAATTTAGATAACAACCTTTAACAAACCTCTAACATTTTCTTTCATTTTTTATTTTAAATATGAATTTTTGAGTTTCCAAAGCATGGACTGCAAAAATCCAATTAGCATACCACCAAAAGAAAAAATATACATTATAGATCAAGTTTTTTTTTTAGTGTAATAGAAATGTTAATTAAATTTCTATGTTATTTGTAAGTTAATAAAGTTATTTCAATTTTTCAAAAAATAAATACATTTATGTATTATTGGTGATGTATTAAAATAATAAAATGAAGCCTAACCTAATCTTATGTAATTGGTATTATCTGAGGCTGAGAGGTTATTGAGATGAATCTTGAATTATTCATGGCTGGGCTTCATCATAGAAGAATCTTTTACCCTCCAACAAAACTGCTACGTAACATGTGCCATCATTACTGTGTCCACGTGGCAAACAGATATACATGAAAATCTAATCATAAGACCCCACGTTAATCTCTTGCTTTAGCGCCATCTGTGTTTCATATCTTACACACAAACGCGTTCCTCTCATTTTATCATTATTATTTTTTTATTTTTTTCACACTTTCACATTATTTGTATTCTTCTAATGTAATCACACATTAAAAGTTAATTTTTTTATACATTATTAATATTTATTATTCATAATTTTGAGATTTTTTTTTTTACAATTCATTATAATTTTCAGAAAAAAAGGAAGAATAATTTCTCTTAAAACGTGTATTATGAGTAATTATTAATGTGGGGGCGAAAACTTAACAACCATAACTTTGGAAATTTATCCACAATGTCTCTCCAAACCACATAAAGCCTCCTTCAATCTATAACCCTAAGCAATAATTATTTGTTTTTCAACCACATCATCCTCCACAAATCAATTAATGTTGGCAATATTTGACCAAGAGACGACATAGAAAGCTGTTGTTGCAAGTAAATACAAAAATATCGCCGCATAGAATAGCAAAAGTAGTGAGTTTTTTTTTTTAAAAAAAAAAACCACTAATTTCGAACATTTAATGATTGTGGAGATATGGTAATGATTGAATAAGAATTATATATTACATAGAGAAAAATGTAAAAATAAAATAAAGCATATTAATTATAAAGTAATGCTTAAATGTGATTGTGAGGTAGTTATATACTCTTGTATAAAGGGTGATTATGGGAGGAAGTGTGTATGGGAGAACACACCGTGTGAGGTACACTTACGTGTGACCAAAGTCATTAACCTTTTGTGGTACTGCTAACTGCCAACTAGATTTCTTGTCTTCCTCAAGCCACCAATACATACCACCTTTTCTCTCTCTTCCTCTCTATATATACTTCTTTTCAATTCACTTTATTACATTTCTAATGCACACCATATAACACTTAGATTAGATCTCTCCTTCTCTCTCTCTGCCTCATATCGTATACCTGCGACATGGCATGTACCAGGTGGTTTTGTTCTCTACCAAAAACAACAGGTATATATGAGTTTATATGTAATTTCTTATATAATCACTTTATTTCATCAATTAGATGTTTGTTTTTTATTGGATCCAATCATTTTATGACCAAGTTGCTGTGTTTTCTGTGCAAATTCATTGAACAGGTAGAACACGGAAAGGATGTGAGGAAGATAGATTGTGTAAGAAGCGAAGCGTGAATGAAGAGTATTTGGAAGCATTCAGAACAAAGTCTTACATCGAAATATGCAACAAAGCACAAGGGGGTCTTGGAAAAACAACCACCAAAATGCTAACTTCTTCTTCGTCTTCGCCTTCGTCTTCGTCTTCTTCTTCTTCTTCTTCTTCGGTTCCCTTATGCATGCAGCTTACGGAGTACTTGCTTGAACCACGGCAAGAGATGATAGCAAACATGACGCAGAGGTTGAATCTGCATCGTCTTCTTGTGGACTACTTCGAAGCCACGTTAGAAGCGTGTCGTTGTTGTGACAAGATCCTTGAAGCAATCCATTCAGCAAGACTTGCTTATCGACGAATCAGAAGAATTGTTAAACTTAGAAAAATTGCCGATAACGACGACCAAATCCACAGAGATACCATCTACAGAGAGCTTTCTTCATTTGCTTCGCAAAACAACACTTTCTCTGTAGTTAGCGCCGTGCAGTTCCGTGACAATCACGACAAGTGCGTGGAACTTCTGGATGGACTGAAAGAGACGCGAAGGAAGATTAGAAGGAGGTTGACAGTGAAGAGGGTGTGCAAGAAGGCTGCTGGAATAGCTCTTGTTGCTTCACATTGTGTGGTTCTTGCTGGTTTGTTAGTGTTTGCTTTTCATAGTGTGGTTGGGGTGGTGGTAGCACCTAGTATTTTGGGTGGTTTGGTTGGTTTGTTGGTGAAGAAGGGTGGTGAAAGGGTAGGGTGTAGTTCTTCTGAGCGGCTGTGTGAGGAACTTGATGTGGCTGCAAGAGGGATTTATATTCTGATAAATGATTTGGACACAATGAGTAGGATGGTGAAGAGATTACAGGACGAGGTGGAGCATAGGAAAGTGGTTGCTGAGGTTTGTGCGAGGAATGGGAAATGGGAGATTCTGAAGCAGGTTATGAGAGAGTTTAGTGAGCGTGAGTCTAGCTTTCTGGAGCAGTTGGAAGAGCTTGAGGGACATATCTACTTGTGTTTTCTCACCACAAACAGATCCAGGAGGCTTGTGCTGCAAACAATCACAGACAAAAAGTAAAACATTGGAAAACAATACACTTCTCTCTTCTTTCAGTTCCACCTTGTATATAGAAAAATGTTATATAGAGTTAGTAACTTTTTATGTTCATGTATATGAAGCTTCTGTGGAGAAATTAAGGTTTCCCAAGCAGGATATATATATATATATATATATTTGGCTCTTCCTTGATCTATTTATGGCAAGGTGCTTTTGATGAGAGCTTACTGATATGATTGTACTGGTTTTGGTTTGTTCAATTTTCCAGACCATAACATGTATTATAGATGTGTTTTTCGTATTCTTTGTGCATATATATATATATATATATATACACGTGTGTGTGTATGTATATGTATATTTTGTAACATTTTTGGATGATGTTTCTTAAAAAAAATACTTCAGGGGAAAAATACATGAAAAAAAAATATTTCTTTTCATAAATTAAAATGAACTTGAATTGATTGGAAAAATAATAAAAATTTCTACATTGTTTTAAAGTTGACAGTTAATGTTTGTTTTCCTTCTCAAAAATTCATAACGGATAAACTTGTCTAATCGTACTCCTCATCATTAATGATTGACAATTTTTTTTTATATTCTAAATCTAATTGCTATAAGTAGCAGAATTATATATATATATATATATATATATATATATATATATATATATATATATAGAGAGAGAGAGAGAGAGAGAGAGAGAGAGAGAATTATTGAATTTAAATAAATAATTAGAAAATAAGCGACTTAATTGCTTCACTTCCAATTTGGGTGCACAAATGAGTCAATTTTTATTTTTTAAAATACAAAATAAATGAGTTTAAGAAAACTATTATAAATATAAATAATTCGTGGTTTAAAAGATAACTTTTAATATAAAAATATATATTATACCTTAAAACAAAAGTTTACCTTTTTATTTTAATTTTTTAAAAATTTCGTTTTAAAAAATAAAAAATAAACTCCTGAAAAAGTCATAATTTGAACTATTATCCTTGTAGTATTAGCAGATGACAAACAAAATTCATGGGATGCAGTTAGAAAGCCCACAACATCAAAATAAAGACTAAAAATTGAGAGAAAAGCTTATGCATAAAGACTGAAAATTCAAAGAAATTTTGAATACTTGCTTCGGCCACTAGTCATGGATTACCATAAACATTTTTTCCTTAGTTTGACATTTATTTCATCTGCTAAAATGTTGCTAGAAAAATGGTGTCAGACACAAGTAAAAAACCATTGTGACAGCACAAACACATTTGATTGAACACGAAGTATGAATCATGTAACGAATTTACAATCGAGTCTGATTTGTTGTTGTTCAGCGTTGGTGATGCTGCTCATCTTGATCATGGACTTGACGAAGGCCCTTTCAAATTCCTCTTGAGAATAAGCAAACTTGGAAACCAAAGCTTTAGTGGTGGGATGAGTTAGCAGAGCTTCATCAGAAGAGAATATGCTCTCTCCTTGAAGGAGCAGCTTGTAATAAGCATTGTCAAACAAGGTTGAACTAGAATCCAACGAGCTTCCTGCATTTTTCACCTTGTTATGAGAAGGGCATATGCTTCTCAGCCTGCTTCCAAATGAAGCCTTCATGGAAGGGTCAATGTCTTGCTTTGGGCTGAATCTATGGATTCTGTTCTGAAAGGATGAACAGTGAGCGAATCCTAGTGTGTGACCTCCTGCACATCACATAACAGAACGTTATCTCATACATGTATCAGAATCTAATGATCATGCAGTTCTCATATATCTTATATCTTGATAAACTTTTTCGTTTCTATCAAATTCCTCATTGTTTCAAAGTACCTGAGAGGGCTACAAGATCCTCCAAGGAAAGGCCTCTTTGAGAGAAGCTTTGCTGTAATTGGGAGATGTTGAATGTAGGAGCTGGCAATTGTCTGGTTTCAGTGGCCATTGATATCCTTCCATCCTTTCTTCCTTTTGGAACATCCCAAGTAGGGCCACCGGACTAACCCAACAAAGGCAATAAGTAAACAATAATTTCTGATATCCATTGTAAGTATGGCTATAAATGGTTTTGTTGAAGTTAGATTGACAAGAGAAAAAATTTCAAGATACAAAGTTTTACATAATCATCCAATCATGAATTAATACATAAATAAATATATGATTAGTGTATATCATTGTTTGATTGAGACACTAACCAGAGTAACAGCATCTCTAGCAGCAAGAGCCAAAATATCAGCACAAGATACCACTCCGGGGCATACTTCTTCAAGTGCTTTCTTAGCATTGTCAATGACATAAAATGCATGCAATGAAATGTTAGGAGGTCCATCCTTTTCTGCTACGGTCTTCCCCTTTGATTCCAGAAGAACAGAGGCATCACAACCCTTAAAAAAAGAGTAAACATCATCACTTTTAGACGTGTGTGTGTGTGTGTGTGTATAATGTCAGTGCATGCAAGATATGAAGAGAACTTTTTTGATGAACAGTGATTTTCCCTTTTAAAACTTATGCATTGAACCAACACGCAAAGGAAGGTTGCTTGCTCCATATGAATATTATTTGAGTTTTAGGACAAGCAAAAAGGTTGCATACCCTTATGAAGCAATCGTGAAAATGCATCCGAAGGAGAGCAGCTGGAACAGTTTTGTCATTCATGGTTGCTTTGTGAACAGAAGCAGCTACAATGGAGTCCACATGAGGGCACGTATTTTCATAGTAATTTACATTTAGTGCTCTCACAAGAGAAGCCAAGTGCATGGTAGTTATGAGCATCATCACTGTAGCAATACCTGCCATATTTCAAACCACAAATTATAATTCAAAAACTTTGCATATGACTTGTGAGGAACATAACGAGAATAACTGTGGTATTTATAGGGTGTGGTGCTGACACGGGAACCTTGGAGTTGTTAATGATATGTGGTTGTTAAGCATATTTGGTGATCTACGACCCTGTTAGTGGAGCAGTGTTTTCAACCACCTTCTCTTAAATAATCAAAGTTGCATTTGGTAGTACTGTTGCTGCTTTAAAAACCAACGTTATTACAAAAGCAGTCCCAATATATTTTGACTCAAATTTTTGCTAGCTACCTCTTTCCCTTTGAGTTTTTTCTTCTTAATTTCACACGGTCATCATAGTAACGTAATTTTCCATTAGTATGTCTAATAATTTATCAAAAATTTGATTTAATGGCTATTTTGATACAAGTCAACAGTGAACATTCCATGGTAAAAGAGTGTATATTTCTACTGCATAAATTGTCCCTACATTACATAAGGGGTAAACTTACCATTTCGAGCTATGAGGTTATTATAAGGAATCATTTTCAATTGTTATAGCAGAGACGTACCATATATATACATATATTCTTGGAAGTAATTTCAATCTGTAAATTAAGTTTGAAAACTTATAGAAATTTGAATGAAGGTACAGTAATAGTGCAGAAAGAGAAGGGTTGGTTGATATTTTGGAGTGAAATATTGATTGTGAAAGTGATGATAAGCTCTAAAAGAATAAAGAAGTAAACATGTGTCACTGTCAAGATTGAGTTTGTGTGAGACATCAGTTGCTATGGTTCCAGCTAATGTCTTGTGTCTCACTTTTATTTACTCATGTCATGTGCATTTGCATGTGCTTTAATCAAACAAAAAGCACCTAGATTCTCTGCTAGCTGTTAAAGACTTCTGCTGAGTCCTATTGGCTGAGATTTACGCAGTTGAGGGTTTTAATAACATTTTCATCTCTGTAGAAACAAAACTTAAGAGGTTTTTCTTATTATTAGAAGTGGTCATTGAACCAAAATGGCATGATTAAATCAAACCAATTCAAACAAGAAACTTCAGGCATGTTCGGATTATTTATTCAAACCTTTAAACTTCAATCATCGTTTTAGGCTTCATATTTTACCAATTCAAGATTAACATTTAAATTCATATCTACCCTGTTCACGTTTTATAATCAGGTTGCGTTGAAATTAAAAACTTAATCTAAGAATACTTCAATCCTAATCTATTGAAAAAAAAAAAAAACAAATATCAGAAGCCCTACTTGCAATATTTTTAGTGGTTTGAAAAAGCTTGATGAAAAAATAAACACACAACAGTGACAACATTACATGGAAAAATTGAGGGAACTGATATTTTCCCAAACTCCCGCAACACAAGCTTCCACTTGAACTATAGTATTCATATTAGAACAATTTATTTATATGGTATAAATTTAAACCTGAAAGATGCTTATTTGATTTCTACAAGCTTTAGCTTCCTATTGATAACAATTTATTAAGGCATGTATATATTGTGCCTTCATTATGGGGTTGGAGTTGATGGGTTGATCCACCAAATAATCAAAACCAGATGAGAGGAGTGGCGGGCTGCTCCATTAAAATAAAAAGCACGCCTCAGCCGTTGAGTTTTTCCTGAGCTTAGAACTGAACTGGGCTGGAGAAAGTTTGGCCAAAACTCCAACTTGCTGGAACTATATTTTGGAAAACTCTGGTTTCTCCATCAGTGGTTGTGACTCTGAAGGACAAAGATTGACCATTCAAATATGCGTTGGATTGCCAATTAGAACCCCAGTTTCTTGACATAGCCATCCAATCAGTTTTCGATCCTTTAATGGACACAGATTGGATGGATCCAGCCCCACCCACATTGCTGATCAACACAAGCTCAAAGTAGTCCCTCCCATTCACACTGAACCTAACCCCTCCGTGCTTTTTGCATGGAACCCTGCACCAATCATATCAATGTCACAAAGTAATTCAAAACACGTTTTTGACAAATATTAATGTAGTTATTTTTGCTTTGCAGTGACCACAATGAAATCCAGAAAATTGAATTGTAAGTGGAGAAGTTATATACTTTAATATGATCATACTTTTTTAATCGATGAGAGCGTATCAGACGTCTCCACTGTGAAGATAGAGAGATTAAACATTTATGAATAATCAAATAATAACAGATGGCCTAATAAGCTAGATAAACTATGATGTTATCTTAAAAATTTATTATGTTTGATTAATACAACCTTAAAAATCTGATTTTTGAAGATCAGGATTACTTTTCACCACTTGGGTGTCCATAATAAGTTATATTAATGTTCTTGTTGGAACAAATTCTAACCTTTGGAATAAGACTGGCACGATTCCTCCTCTGTAAATACCAATCTTTTCCCATGCAGGTTGGGCCATGTCAAAATGCTTGAGGGGTGGGTTGCACCAGCCTCCATTATTGTTAGGAAGAGCAAAATTGGGAGGGCAAAAATTTGTGGCGGTTATGGTGACAGATCTTCCTTTGATGCACCATCTGGAGTCTGCTTTGTAATCACATATGATTTTGTAGCACTGGCCACAGGAAGCTCCGTCATTGAATAAGGCAGTGCTTAAAGCTGCAGTTCTAGTTCCATAACCAGTTGCATACAGATTCCCATACCCACAAGCTCCCCCTGCAGTCATACACAGTTAATGTGTGAAATTTTGAATGTTAGTTTGAAGAGTAAGGTACAAAACAGAATCTAGTATTAAAATGTTTGGTTACAGTTGCTTACCCATAGTGCCTGAAGCATCACTACCCCCATAAAAAGTAGCATGGGCATTGGTCCATCCAGAAGGTGAGAAGGCAAAGGTAGTGATTGTGAAGCTGCATAATCCAATGAGGCTACCCAAAAGAAACATAGCTTGGCCCATTTTTTTTTTTTAGCTTGCTGAATGCCCAAGATCCCAAGTGAGATGATGAGGTTGAAGGATATGAGAGTAGAAATTGTATTTGCAATTATTGCCATTTCCAAGTACAAAAACTGTGTTTAAATAAGAGTCTAGAATAGCTTAGGCAAAGATGCCACATGTGAGGTTCTGCAAGATAAGAGAACTCAAGAAACAATTTTTATTGTTTATCAGATTAAATCTATCTGTGCAAGTCTGAACACCATTCAATCATTCCCACGTTCTCTTTCAGTATTCCTCTTATACATCCCTTCTAACCCACTCACACGCACATGTCCACATAAGAGCCGTGAATGTTTCAAAACCCACAGAACCATAATTATTTAACTTTAGCTCCTCACAGATCCCAATGTCTAGTTCTTTCGTCTCACATGGATCTCATGGTTTGTAACTCCATTTGTGGATAAAAAGACAGAATGGTTTTATCAAATGGAACAAACGGTGCAGATCATAACTTACAGGCTCACATGGAAATGATGACGGTGTCGTCTTTTGTGAGCTACATCCACATGTCCCATTTTGCCTATACAGATTGTCAGTCCCCTGTTATCCAGTTGTACATTAGACACTGAATTTTTCTCATTTTTTAAGTGGAGTGTTCATAAATTATAAGTTTGATCACACGGTCCATGCTACGCCATAATAGCACCGTCAAGCAATCTCCATTATTATATTTCTTCCCTTGTCACTAATACAATTATCTTTTGATAGGCTCCAAGAAAAATAAATAAATCAAGTGATATGGGCTTCTTCAATTCTACATCCGACTCAAACAACAAAAGAAGGCAGGGTGTAATTTATCTGAGAATCAGCTCAGTTATCAGGGATGTTCTTTGCTACAATACAATGCTCTCAGTATCAGCAGCAGGATTAGCAGAGTTCAACCTCAACTTTTTAGCTACATGAGCAAGCGATATGTGTGAATATGATATGCTGATGCTGTGTAAACCAGTCCTGATGACATTATGGCGCAGCCAAACAATCAAATTATGAGTTCGATCTCCATTCAAAGTTGTACAGAACTTCTCCGCAACATTCTTAAACAGCCTGAAATTTCATTAACTGATGAAAAGTGAAATGCATATTGCAAGAAGCCAAAATGGTATAAGCTTAAGCATATGAAATGTTGCAATGAATGTATTACTGTAAAACAAATATAAATTCCATATTGGGATGTTATTAGGGACATCGTCTTCATTCAAAAGTTCATTGCATTTTTTCATGATAGGCAGTTGAATTGTTGATTACAGCTTATTCAAAAGTTTATGTGGTTCTAGGTCATCTTGATGTAGAAACCAAAGTTGAAATCTAAGACTTAATTTTTGTCTAATTGGGCCCCTCCCATCTACAAAGATGACCCATCCAAGCTGCCAAAGAGTTTCCCCATGTCAGCTGTCAATTTTTTTTTATTGTCCATGATACTTTCCAGACATAAACTATTCCTTCTTTTCAATAAAATCAAATTAAAAGTAGTATAGAACAATGATTTGCAATTTTTCTGTGTCAATTTCAGTTAAACAAAGCATAAGTATATATAATTTTTCTTGTTTATAATATAGTCAAAGATTTCTCCGTAGCATAGTGGCAGAGCAAAGTGAACCCATTCTATTTAAAATACTGTAGTCTTTTCCAGCAGCAGCTGACATGACCAAAATTGCAGCTTTTCAGTGTGAGATGAGAGAGCCAGCAGCTGAAAATAACAAAGCACTGCACAGCACAACATAACATCACATTTTCCCCCGATCTTTAATTTTCCACGTCTTCACTCATCTTCCTCAACCACAATCTATCAGTCTTTCAATCTGAAAATTAAGTAAACCCTAACAGAGGGAAGAAGAAGAACTGAAGAGCACCATAAATAGATTCGATGAAGGAAGCAGCTTCCATCACAAATTATTACCTCTTCATCTAAAGTTGAACCCCGTTGGTTTTTTTGTGTTGGTAGAAAAACACCATAACATTGCAAAATAAAATAAAAAATACAATTATTTAATGATGAAGATAATAAAGGAAATATTTGAATCCATTCAAAGTTGAGCTTGGTTAGAAAGAAACTACCATACACCATATTATTTTTCTCTTTTCAGTCCATATGTTATCAATCTTTCTAATTCATATGGCAATTAGTTAGAGTTATTACAAAGAACATATTTTAATCAAATAAATAATTTTATAGGTAAATTAAATATAATTAATTTTTTCAAATGTAATTTTATTTTAGAAGAATACTTGTTATTGAACAACATTAAACATTTTTAATCGTTAGAAGAATACTTTATGTCATATATTAGGTGAAAAAAATGTTAGAAGAATTCTTGTTATTGTACAACATTGAACATTTTTAATTAAACTTGATTTAAATTAAATTTGTAAGTTGACAAATTCAATGTGAGCATATATAATCATGGTAATCGATCATTTATTACTGTAAGGGATGTAGTAAATTTATGAGGATCAGTGATAGGTAACCAGTAATCTCATTTGATTAATGTTGACCTTGTCTGATCAGATATACAACTTAGGATATTAAATGCTCAGGTACGGTGCAATAAATCTGCTCCTGAATTCAACAAACAATAGTAGATAATTAGAGCTACATCTAGGAAACAGTTCAAAAATGGGTTACCACAAATACTGCAGTGGACAATAATAAAAGTTTGGACCAAGTATAATATGAATTTAATTAGGAGAACATTAACCAAGTCTTTCATCATCCCTGCTCATGAAATAGAAGTACCAAACTAAGAAAATCGTCCAGGTACCTCTGGAGCATTATATTTTTTAAATGACAAAAGCAAAAAATATATCAGAGAAGGAAAAAGGCATGAATTTAAACACTTCTCTAGAAAATAAAAATTAAAGAATGAGATTCAGGGCCAAAACAGAAGTACAACTGACCAAGGTCTAAAACAAAGGGTGCCTTATGTGGCAGCAGTCTCAAAACTAAACGTCTACATAAAACTGTAAGAAGAAAATGCCCTACAGTTCTTCGGGCCCCAGAGAAAAAGAAGGGGAGAAATGAAGAAAATTGAACAAATAAAAGAAAACATAGAATTAGACATGGCTTTGGCTTTGCTTTCCTAATCAAGTCAACTGCACTGCACTAATGCCAGCCAACTAGTTGCCTCAGGCAGCTGCTTGGATTGGTCCATTTGATCTAAAGCCACGACCCCTTCCACGATATCCACCCCTGCCGCGGCCACGACCTACAACAAAATTTAATTATAATTGTTAAATAAAATTAAATGCACCTTTGATTAATCATAACAAAAATCATTGCCACATTGAGAGCATCTCAATACATGATAGAATATTTTCCCTTCCCAATCAGCTCTACAAAGCCTAAATCAAAACAGAACATATCTCCAAGTCTTTTAAGTGTACCCTTGAATTAAGGAGTATGATGATGGAAATGAAGTAAAACATGAAGGTTAAAGTAATATATGAAACTGCACCAATGTCCAGACAGTAAATGAAGTGCCAGAAGACACAAGTTCAATCACTTCCAAAATATCAAGTAAAACTGTAAAAGGCAATAGCCTAATAACTGTCAGACAGCCCATACATCCATCAACACTTACACAACCAATTCAGACACTTCCAGAATATCAACAGCAAAATTTGATTGCCAAACAACTAGCCAATGACCCAGAAGTAACACAAATAAATAAACATAAAATAGGAATTAATTACCACGGCCTTGAGGTACATCTTGGTTGTATCCTCCATCTTGCTGCACATCAAATTGCGGCCCATTGTACCCTCCCCTTCCACGACCACGGAAACCACGTCCTCTTCCTCTACCCCTGCCCCTGACACTTCCCCTATTACGATCCCATCCACCGTCCTCGTAATCAGTTGAAATAAAACCATTCCCTGAAATAAAATTCAGCATCCATATAAGAAAACAGAATAACCATCTCAACTTTTTCCTAAGTGTTCAGATGGCCTACAAACAAGAATTTTTTTTTTAATTGTGAAAAAGATGCTTTGCTAACTCTCTAATAACGTTAAAAGGGACTACAGACACATTTAAGCGGTTTCCTATTAAAAAAAATCAAGCAGCTGTCAAATTTAAAAGCTAAATGTCTGAATAGCACGACGATCATCCATATCAATCAAAATAGAAAATTTATCCTAATCACAACAAACACAGTCCATAAGAATAAACAATCACACACATACCTCTGCCCCTGCCCCTTCCTCGACCACCACGACCTCGAACACGGCCATTAGGTGAACCATCTGTAGATTAGACAAAGTTAAAACAGTTGTAAACTATTAACTAGGGGAAGCAACTTACATGTACCCACCTCCTTCATAATCAAAATCTGTAGCAGCCTTCACCTGATCAGCTGGTAATGGAGGCTGATACCTAGGAGAACACAACAAATTATAGATTTCCTTAAATTCACAAAATTCAAAGATAATAATAACAATAATAATAGTAGTAATAATAATAATATGACTTGCTTCTCTATTTTGATATCTAAAATCTTGAATCCTGCTAAAGAAGTACATGTGTCAGTATATACTCTAATTTCCAATCCCCAAAAAAAGTTTCTTTTATTTTCCCTACTTGAGTTTACCTTTTACAATTAACATTTGGTATAATCATCATATCATCTATGACCTTCATGTCATAAATCAAATGTGAAACACTTACTGAGGAAACTAAAAATCATTAAGATCACATCATTGATATTCTCAAACAAAGCCTATAATTGTTCTTCCTTCTAACATTTTAATATCAATATCTCTGCATGTCTAGAACTTTAGCAACATAAATTTAATAATGAAAATCATTTGGGTAAAGTAATCGAACCTCACATTTTCACTGAAATTCTAATTTGTGCACTTTGCTTCAATATTCCTTCCAATTCAAACAAAACTTTCTCCAACATATCAGACTTCACAGGATTCACAGTACTAATTTACTATAATAATTAATAGGTATAGGTAATCTAAATACATATAAGAGAACTTATTTCCGTGTACAGAGGCAGGGGTTTGAACTTATTTTCAAAGCTGAAACTCTCTTCATACTACATGACTGAAATAAAACTAGGAACCCTAACTCTGAGTCAGAGTATAATATTGGTGATGACATCAGTATAAAGGACAGAAAGTCAACTTACCCCACAGAAGATGTATCAAGTTCATTCTTTGAGAGGGTTATTGTTATCATTGAGACATGCCTCGTTGTCTCCAAACTTCAAGACCAACAATGTTAAAAATTATGGTAAGAACCAGCATCCACCTGATTTGAATGTTCAACACTTAATCCATTTAGAATTAAAATATTATTAGTCAGAGACTCTTACGGAAGGAGGCCTTCTTCTAGGGGCTCCCAAGTATCAGTGATATCAGTGGATCCAATTGCTGTATTCTGGTGGAGGCCCACAATTCTCCTCTGCATTAACACAAAGCAATATATATATATAATAAAATCCTCATTAAATGAAACAAAATACCAAAAAAGTGGTCAGCTCAGCTGCCAATGGTAGCCAACAGACCTTGATCAACTCCACGATAGTAACGGTTTTGTTGATAGCTCTCCCCATTGCTTTGAAAACAATTTCATTAGAACCTTTCTCCTGTGAAAACACATGGGCAAGTCAAGATGAGCTTACAGAATTTGAACAGAAGAAAGATTTCACACAAACTGAAGAGCCCAACCTAAGTTATTTGTCAATTATGAGGGAAATCTTCGTGACTTAACTTCACTGAACTTTTACTTTACTCAATGTATAATTCATAATATCCACTTTTTCAGCCACCAGGGAATGCTACCAGACAGAATAAAAGGGAACACAGACCATCCCTTGATTGGGAGATTCGGTATTAAAAGAACAGTGGCACTGAACCCCACCACTCAAACACACTTCCAATACAAACATTTAAAAAATGGGAGAGAAGGGAGAAATTAGAGAGGAATTGTCACCTCACACCACAAGCTTTAAATTAAATTCTGATAATCAAAACCTTACATTAATCATAGATATACTCGTCATAATAAATTTATTACACACTTTGTATTCTTTAGTTTAAAATAAATAAAAAAAAGTACACAAAATATAAAAAAAGTACAAGCTAGTAGGGTAATATAGACCACCCACCACACACTGCTAATCCATTTACATTCCCTCCAAATTTAGAATCATAAAATTGCAACAGCAACAAATGCAAACAGAGGTATAAACCAACAACCAAATAAAAAGAGGTCAGGTTCATTGTTATGAACATATTCAAGACTCCAGTGCAGAAGCATGATAATTACCGCAACATTCTTATAGACAGTCCGTCAGAGTTTCCAAGTTTCATCAGTTCCTGTAAAATCTCATCCTAATTTTAATCTAGGCTTTAAAAATCTTACCTGAAGCAAGCTCATGGCGTAAGTAATGTAGTTCCTCATTCTTCCCTGACTAGTAATACGGATCTCGTTTTCATCGATTGGAGTTTCAGCTCTCGGCTTCTCCACCTTCTGGTACCGATCCATCTACACCACGGAACAAATAACACAAAACACGTCAGAAGAATCACCAACAATATCGTACATGCATAAAAACAATCAAAAAGAAAAAAAACAGCGCAAAACCACTGAAGTAAGAAAAATAATAATCAATGAAAAGGAAGAACCGAGGAAGAATTGATCCGCGAGTTACCACTATATCTAAGGATAGAGTTTCCTTTGCGAACGAACACGAAGCCCTCTTCTACGGCTTGTATTTTCTATTGCGCCCTAACCTGGTTGCTGCAATGTGTTCCACTTTATATACCTCCTAACACCCGACACATTCTCTCTCCAAACTACCCTAACCAACTCACTCTTTTTCCGACTCTTCTCCAAAACCCCTGCCCAAACCTCTATTTAATGGGCCTCTTCCGGCCCATTCCCAATGGATTATAATAGCAGGTCTTTCTCTCATTCCGCGCAATCTTTCAAGACTGCACAAGCTTGTTCAGAGGTATTTCTTTTAATTAATAAGTGTTTTGTTGAATAATAGAACTCCACTATCTAAATAATCTGTTTTAAATTTAAAAATCCATGCAACTATCTTTTGATAAATATTTTATTCCTTAAAAAAACCTAAGAAAAAAAAATTCCAAAAACAAATTATTTGAAGTTATGATGAAGATTTAATATACATTATAGATTATTATTCTATGAATTTTATTGTTTAACTGGAACTTATAGTATCCGTTTGTTTAAAAAATAATATTTGAAAATTGATTAAATTGGTAATATATTTTAAATATAATATAAATTGATATTCTATTTATTATACTTAAATAATTTATTCAATTTCATTATGACTTTTTACTTATATTTAAGACATTTTAGTAATCAATTATTTAACAAAATAATAAATAAGTTTTATCTATTTTTATAACTATTTGAAATTTAACATAAATCATAAACAAATCTATATAAAAGAACATACTTATAACTTTAAAGTTTCAAGTAAGAATTTTTCTATTTATATATTGTCCATTTATCCATTTTTTTATTAAATATAACACTTTCAATTCATCTTGTTAGATTTTTCAAAAAAAAAAGATAAAGAAGATTCAATACCAATGAATAATGAATAAGTTCATATAAGAAGAAAAATATCATTTTCAATTCAAAATATTTTAATTATAAGTTTATGTGTTTATATTCTATTCATCTTAAGTGAAACTTCTAACTTACATTAAATTGGATTAAAATCATTGAGACCAACTTTTCTTTTATTATTGATATTATGTATTAAAATCACTTTTTTTCTATCCAAGTTGACTGTCAATAAACCCACAGATTTTATGCTTGCAAATGGTATTAGTTTGAAAATTCCTGGGCAGTCATAGCTAGCAACCATCGATGGATCAAAATCTCTCATCCCATATTCAATGGCAAGTGGAGAAAAGGGATCATCTACTTGAACAGAAAGGTGTCTTTTTGGAGGGTAAAGTTGCTTACTTAAATACACGTGATATATATGTATATATTATATCTTATTCTATTGGTTTTAAAAGAACATAAAGAAAATTTATGGTGAGAATATGAGAAAAAAAAAGCAACTGATGCATGCATTGTTGCAAGTTGCAAGCTATCCAATTGATGTTTGATAAAAGTAAATATAATGCATAGAACACGGAAATATCTCCCTGCAACTGTTGGATATGTTACTTTATTTTGATGGATTCTGATTCAATTGTTGAAGAAAAAAACTAAGTGAAGGACAAGAGTTTCTGAATAATAATTTGTATGGGTAACTTGTATTGTAAGAAGTGAATCGCTTGTAGTGGGAAGCTTTGAAGCATCATTTCGATGCCATTGGAAGTTGATAAATAGTCAATCAAAGAAATAGCTGCAATTTTTGTGTCCACATAGATTGTATATGACACAAATGGTATATTATGCTTCTTCCATAAGCAATAGTTAAAGTGATTTTTTTTACTTTCAAAATATTTAAAAATAAAATTGTGACTAACAAAACATCAAAATAGACAATAAGATGTAATCATATCACTAGAGGATCAACACACTTCAAATAAATCTTTGTTCAAAGTGATTTTCGAATTTATTCAACCTTTAAAATGATTTTTTTTTTAATTTGGTTTTTTCGTGCATCTAGATAGCTAACAATATAAAGTATATGAAAGAAAAACATAATGAGTTGTCACACAATAGAATTTATAGTGGTTGACTTGATTCAATGGGAAGGTGGTTGGCTTCTGGTCTGAATTGGGGGCAAAGTGTTTTTCACGTTTTGCACGTTCAATTCAAGATAGTGCTGCGAAGGATGAGATGATGGTTGGCGCGAGAATCTGAATTGCGTTTTGGGTTTTCTGAAGGTTCGTAGTTTGATTGTCTCGAAATCAATGGTGGAAGCATGAAAGTCTGATGATAGATTGTGGTTGATTCTGATGTTTACAGGTTGTTGTGATTCAATGGAAAGCGATTTAGGGGTTTCACTCTTTGCACATGGTTTTGTGCATAAATGAAGGTTGAATGAATTCAGTGGTGGTGCGATTTGGGATTTTGAAGGTTTCCATGGAGGAGACGTGATTTTACGAATTGGATTTTTGCGATTTATGTTAACGATGGATGATGAAGATGATGAAGGTTGTGCAACCTACTGTGATAAAGGATTCTATTTCAATTTGGGGGTTGTACACAATCTGTCCAAGTTAGGGTTCTGTTTCGAAAAGGTTCGTGATTGTTGCGCGAACGAGGGTTGATGTTCGAAGGAGATTTTGGAAATTTTGGGTTTCCTATAATAGTTTTATGATTTTTGGGGTTTCACTTTGCAGGTTCTCGCAAAGGTAGAGTTATCTGGTTCGTGATGGAGAAGATCAAGATGGTGAGATGTTGATAGTGGTTCTCACAATGGTTACGCGTGGAGGGAGATGCAGGAGTGCATAGCGATTTGGGTTCATGATTTGAGTCTGATTCCTTATGGTAGAAGTTTTTTTTTTTGCAAATTGGGTTTACTAGTTGATTCATGATGGCTTGTGCGGTTGCTAATGACAAAGCTCACGATAGTCTTATGATATGGAGAGATGGTGTGGCTCGAGTGTGGTACAACACAATGATGGGAGGAAAATTATGATTTTTGTCTTGGAAAAAAAGGTAATAATGCCATAAGATGATTATATGAGCCAACCACTGAAAGTTTTACTATGTTACAACGTTTTTCTTAGACATAGTCGTTAAAAATGATTAAATTAAACATTTTTTTTTAAATCATATGCCAACAAAACTCAAAAAACCACTTTAAACAAAATTAACTAATATAAAAACCAATATTAGGCCAAAAATCTATTATGTTACCCAAGATTCATCTGGCAATGATAAGGTAGAAGAAAGGAAGATGAATGAAAAGCAAATGGAACTGCCTAATAAGCAATAATTAGCATTGGAAAAGCATTGTGAAAGAGAAACTTCGAAGGAACCTCTCGTTGACTGCCGAGAGATCACAGAGTAATACCAATATTTGGGAGTTGTGTTGGGACCTCAAATTCAAAAGCTTGACACGACGCTGACTCACACCGCATAACATAAAAGTTCACAAATATTATTTAAACAGTCTCGTATATATGCTTTACACTACTAATCAATCAATACAAATTATCCCCATAATAACAGTTTTAACATGATTAGTCTAGAGGCTAATAAAAGTATTGTATGTAATTATTTCTAATTAGATAAATAATAAATTACTTTATTAAACTTATTTTTAAAAATTTTGCCTTTCGTAATTTTTAACACCATAATAGTTTGTTATTCGTAAATATGTTTACTATATTTGGAAACATATTCGGTTCACATTCACTCTCGTAATTAACTATAAAATGGTTCTTGTATTAACAAGGATGACATTAATTAAACTCTAATATATTGGACAAGTTTATTTTTTTTTAATACATATTAATATTTATAATTCATTAAAAAACACACTTGTGAATTCGAAGTATAAAACATATATTAAAAACAAATTAACTATTTTTCGCTCTTTCTAATGTTTGATTGAAAAAAAAATTATTTTGCACGCTGTGAATGTTTGATATCATTTGGGTTAGATTAAAAAAAGTTTTTTTCAAACAATTTTTAAAAGTAATTTATGAGATTTGATATTTAAGATAGTTTGTTCCTAATAATATTCAACTATTTATGTTTTTATGACTTAACATAACACATACAATGATTAATTTTTTTTTATATATAATTAACTAATTTTGTTTTTCATGTTCTTTATTAGTATTGTTATAAGATACTCATAATATTATCCTTGTACTTTGCTAATTTAATAACATTGTTGGACTTCTTTTTCAAAATAGATGCAACATAGAACTTTTTTAAAAGTACTATCCTAATGCATGTTGGCCTTTGACTTTTTAAAATTTTATTTTGAGCTATATGATTCTTAGAACAACGTAAAAAATACAACATTTTATATAATATTTTTATGTCAAATCTATCTTTATGCATAGAAAAATTTAGTATATCACTTACTCTGCTATAAACCCTTTGAATCAATTCAATGACAGACTTCTACAAGAAAAAAAAAAGTACAACGAAAAATAGACAAGTCTGATGTGATTTGGTGAAGTTGAGGGGCCATCCAGAAACAAGATAACGTTAGTGATACAATTGCTGAATTTTTTTTATACATATATTATTATTATTGTTATTAAATAATTCGACTGAAATAACAATGTAAATTTTTTATTGCTGGTTTTTCCATTACAGATGGACATATTTGATAAATTTATTAATTTTAAAAAAATATCTTAAAAGTAATATTTACCATAATTTCTCAGTAACTGGCAACATTCAAATTTTATATCAATAATGTGTGAATGTATTAAATGTTACTAAAAATTTAATTTACTACTTTTTCAATCTGTTGAAATCTATTTTATAAACTAATGGAGTTTGCGATCAAATCTAACTTATTTTTGTAAATTATAATAGACGTCTTTTGGTGAATTGGAAAAATAGTCGAGGTAATAAACTAATAATAAATTTAATAAGTGATGCCATATAAAGTTTAAAAAAAATAGAAAATAAGATAATATATAAAATAGAAAGTAAAGTGAAGGATTATAATTATTCTTTTTCTATTGTAATCTTATCCTTTCAATGCTACATTCTTTCCTCTGTGTGGGCCATTGAATATATAGAGAATAACACTAAACATATTTATGTTTGTTGGTTTATGATTACAGTGCCATAATTCATTACCTTTGTGACCACTTTTTCTTTAGAATTAAATGAAATTGTTTTAACACATTTGATTTTAAGATATTCACTAATCATTGAGATAATATAAACATTTTTAATCTTTAATTTGGAGTTATATTTAATTAAGATTTTTAAAAGAATGTTATGATTACAGTTTTGTAATTTGGATTTTAAAATATCTATAAAATAAAAAAAGTGATAATATTTTGGAAGGTTTTGGTAAATTTACAACAATTTGAAGATTCCAAGCATTTAAACAAAAGGGTAATCATAAATACTATATATTTCTATGGTAATATGTTTATTTACATATTATCCTATCGTGTAAAAACATATAATTAAAGTTCATTTTAATGGACAGGGTTAATACTAGATAAATTATGGAAAATAAAATGTCGTTTCGTAATACACAATTATTAAGCTCATTAAAAAGTATTACACTATTATTAAAAATAGTAGACAATTTTTTTTTCTTTGAAAAATCGGTAAAAACACAAATTATTGTTAAATAATAACATTATCGTACACAACCAATGTTGTGAAGTGAAAATTTTAAAAACTACTATAAAAAAATGATAGAGATAAATAAAAGCAAAGCCATGTACAAGAAGACAAAAGAAACATATATTTAAGGTTAAAAGCTCTTTTTTGTCCCAGTTTTGGTTAGGAAAATTTGAAATGGTCCCTGAGTTGATTTTGTGTTCAATTTCGTCCCAAAGAACGAATTTAATGTTCAATTTGGTCCTTTTTTAGTAACTCCGTTAAAATTGTTAATGGCAACTAGTCCACATGTTTAACTGCTAAGTGATGTGTCAGTTTTTTGCTGACTGGGATTTTAATGTTCAATTTGGTCCTTTTTAGTCGTTAGAATTAAGATTTTTTTAAATTGTGGAACTTGTTTATTTTACTTTTTATACTTTTTCTTTTCTTTTCTTTCATTATTAATAGATTTTCATCTTCTTCTTCGTTGGCCACCATCAATGCAGCAACCACCATCTCCCTTGGGCCACCACCACGTTGGCCACTGCGAAAGCTTCCTCGTTCCTTTCTCTCGTGCAACCACGAATCTGAAACAACAAACCATACCCAAATCACAACCACTAATAACCTTGTTCCATAGCCATCATGGCTAATTCTCTTCTCCTCAAGATCTGCAAGAATGAGAGAAACCTTCCTTCAAACCTCCATGGTCATGGCTCAACCTGTAAGAAACCACCACAAAACCCCAAATTGAGAACGCGAAACCCTAATCGCAATCATCCTCTTCTCGAGAACAACAACCAAGCCACAATGTTGCCATCAGCAAAAAACCCTAATCCCAATCAGCAAAAAACTGACACATCACTTAGCAATTAAACATGTGGACTAGTTGCCGTTAACAATTTTAACGGAGTTACTGAAAAGGACCAAATTGAACATTAAATTCGTTCTTTGGGACGAAATTGAACACAAAATCAACTCAGGGACCATTTCGAATTTTCCGAACCAAAACTGGGACAAAAAAGAGCTTTTAACCTATATTTAAATAGTCTCGTTATCTTTTTCATTCAAAGTGATAGAATTTATATAAACACTTCCTCAATGATTTATCACGAACGAATTTAGTAAGTCATAACTATTTTACTTTATTCCTTTTTTATAAAGAAAATATGTAAAAAAAAATACAAAAATTGAAATTGTCTTATGCAATTAAAGGTGATATTTTTGCGTTAACTCATCTATTGTATATATGTATCTGTTGTTTACATAAACATTTAATGAGAATTTTTTAATACTCTAACTTGTTCAAAAATTCTTTTTTTAGTGTTTCTCTTCTATTGTTTTATTCTTATTTATTATTATTTTTACGTATTTTAAATAGTTGTTATCGAAATTTATGATAAACGAAAATGTTTTAAAATATAGTATCATATAATAATATCATATGCAGTGGTGAGTTAAACTATATATTTCATCTTTGTAAACCATTGGGGACTTAGTCATGCTAACTCTCACTTAGAAAAATCTGTTTTTATTATTTAACAATGACAATAACCTAAAAATTAATTGTAGAAAATAATACTATAGAAAAACACGATAAAAATAATTACTTGAAAGCATTAGAAATTTGATAAGAGAAAAACAGTATTATTTTCTTTTACAAATATATTTAGATGAAACTGTTTCATATACAAATTAAAAGTTACACACAAGATACAAAAGAAAATCAATAAACAAAAAATATTGTATTACTATTTTTAATTTTTAAAATATCAATTAAATATTTTCATATTTTAAAAAATATTGATAGCTTTGTTTAAATATATAAAAAATTACTTTTAATGTCATACATGTAAATATTAGAAGTAAGAGTGGTCTCTTATAGATAAAAGGTTGAATATTCTATTATTAAAATTTTGAGTTTATGAATAGAAAAATCAATTATTTAGTTTATTTTATAAAGAATATCGTTTCTTTTTTTCTTGAAGATTGTGATAAATTTGTTTATTTTTTGAAGATCATAATCCATCTTCCAGATTCTAGAGTAGGTCGCAATAATTTTATTTGATCATAATCTTAATAAGAGTAAAATCATATATTTTATTCTCTTAAGTCATTTTGAAAATCTTGTGAGATTGTAAGCTCTTTGTTTTTTTTTTTTTTAAGTTAAGAAGCTTAGTTAAGGTAGGAGAAAATAACATATTTTCTACTAGTACTATAAGTTAGATTATGTGTTTGTAAGAGTGATGTGATTGTCACAACTGGTTTAAGTTGTTTGAAATGAATATATTATGCTAAAATGATATGTTTTTAAAATATTGTGTGTGAAAGAAGTAAAAATACTCGGTTTAAGTCAATACGATACGTACTAATATATTTGTCAAACATTCTAATTCTAAATCATGAAGACTTATTAGGTTTGTCATTCACACCATTTGTCGAGTTTTCAATTTATAAAAATATGAGAACTCTTAGATAACAACATTTATCATGAGCTAATCATAAATAACAATCAACTAAAAATAGAACATATACAAATATATTAGGTATTAGGCAGTGAACATTGATGAAGTACAAATTAACTGTGGTAACATTGTTTGGTAATAAAATTCAATAAATTTTACTTACAAAAATTTAATTACCATGGAAATTAAAATTATGAATTAAAAAAATAATTATTTTAAGATTTATCATAGTGTTAGGGTGTGGGTAAAGTAAGAGAGAAGGTGGTGAGGGTTTATTAGAGCTTTCCTTGTCATATACGAAAGAACCTCATCGATCAAAAAACAGAGGCAAATGTAAACAGCAAAAGCCCTTTTTCTTCTTCTCTCTTCCCATCGCCATTAACACTTTCTTCTTCACCCAAACCTCAACAAGCTGGACATGCTGGACTCCGTCCTTCTGGCGCTGTTCTTGCCTTGTCTTGGCATGACCGCCGTTTTCGTCGTTTACATGTGTCTTCTATGGTACGCCACCACTCACCACCCCGATCCCCACCTACCGGCCAAGCCCGTCTCCGACTCCGGCCTCTCCCCTTCCCAGCTCCAAAAGCTCCCCTCCATCACCGGAAAAGACCTCCTCATGGGCTCCGAATGCGCCGTCTGCCTCGACGACATCGCCACCGACCAACCCGCTCGACTGGTTCCCGGTTGCAACCACGCCTTCCATGTGGAATGCGCTGACACCTGGCTCTCCAAGCACCCTCTCTGCCCTCTCTGCAGAGCCAAACTCGACCCCACGCTTTTCTCTTCCTCAGAAAATCCTTGCTGAGACAGAGCAACGCGTACTTTCGCAGAATTACCAAGAACAGAGCCAAAGCCTAAGCCTAAATCCTGCTGTTTTTTTTCTTAATTAGATTGAAACTATTCGCCACTGTACAGTTTCTCATCTCTCCTGTGCAGCGCAAAAGATTCTGGCATTGTTGGACGGTAGATCCATTGGCTTTGATTTTTAACACGCACCGGAGAGGCAAACCACGCTAAGCCTTTCTTTCTATCTTCTTCTTCTCTCTTTAATTATTACCAGTAATTTGTCAGTGGTTGATTTGGGGATATGGGTGAAATGTGTTTGTTTGTTTCTTCTCAGAAGCATTATGGAGCTTTTTTTGTGAAAAAAAAAAAATTGAATTTTGAATTTTTTATCGAGTGAGAGAAGAGCAGGCAATTCACGCAAAGCATGGGTTCTTGCTAGAAGCAAGTGGGTGTTGATTGAATCATGCAAGGGATGATGCGTTTTCTTGTTGGGTTGAATCATCTTTTCAGTGTTTTCTAGACACACAGCGACATAGAAAATTGAGTTATGCAGAGAT
Organism: Vigna mungo; assembly: GCA_036885675.1. Taxonomy (NCBI): domain Eukaryota; kingdom Viridiplantae; phylum Streptophyta; class Magnoliopsida; order Fabales; family Fabaceae; genus Vigna; species Vigna mungo. The sequence continues at coordinate 398,877 of CP144689.1, forward strand.
AGAGAAAGAGCACAAAGGGAAAGTTTTTGTTTTTGTTTTTTAAATTTTCCGACAAGAAGAAGATGCCAGCTGAAAGTGATTTTATTTTATTTATGTTTCTCGTTTTAATCCAAAGTTGGGTTTTCATGATATGTTTGTGTTGGTTAGGATGGATAAGGAATTGATGAATGAATTATGGGTATTAGGGGAAGATCATAGATACAGAACGCAACACCATACATAAAATAGCGTAGAATTTAAAATTTTAATTACACAGAAAACAAAATAGAGAAATTAAATAAATAATTATATCATTTTTAAACATTATTTACTGAGTACAAATAACGAAACAATTAATGAACAGAAGTAGTCTGTAAATATCTGACATGATTGAGGATGAATGCCGCTTTCTCGAAAGATTTTGTTTTGTCTCGAACAACATAGCATAGTCAGACAGGTGGTGGTAATGAATGAACAGAACAACATTATTTTATTGTCCTACTTATTATTAGAATGAAGCCATACCTTGAATGACATGACACATCAAAATAATATAAACAAACAAATGAATATAAAATGTTGTTGGACATTCTTATCTCAACCCATTTCAGAATTAATTTAAAACAAACAAATACTTTTTTTTTTCTATTTTATCATCCAAGTCAAGTGGAGTCAATCCAATGCATACTTTTTCTCTATTTGGTTAATTTTTTTATATATAAGATTTAAATTATTTTTTTTTAAATATCTCATCTTATTTTTTATCTTATCTACAAATAAACTCGTATTAACAAACACTAAGATGAATCATATTAAACAATAATTGTGATGGTATGATGATGAATGAGAAGGTTTGGCAACAAATCCACTAATCAGTGAGCCCTACCCTACACTAGAATGAGATAATTAATTTTCTTCTCTGTGTGGTCCTCATAAATAGCATTTGGTTGTTACAAGTGGGGAAGGGAGGAAAAAAGAAAGAGATTTTTTCTTAAAAAAATTTGTTTAGTGTGAAAGAGAAAAGTATTAAAATTCTCCTCTTTTGTTTTTGTTTCTCTTTCAAAATTGGAGTGATATGCATGGAAACGAAAATTTTATATTGGGTAAATAAATGATATTTAGTTTAATGGTTTTATCTAATCATCTAAAGTAGCTAAATATCTTTCCTTAAACTTCAAAAATGAGTGATTAAATTATAGGGATAAAGCTGAGAAGTTGATGAGATCCAGCTATGAGCACACAAAAAGCAAATAGAAAGTGAGAAAAAGACAAAAATTTGAACTCAATATGCTTGATTTTTGCTTTCAAAATAATTACTAGTTAATCTACTCGCATCCTTTGTATCCCACGTTTTGTATACAAAAAAAGTAAAGACAAAAAGATGGTTTTTAGTTGGACATCTAACTAGGTTCAAGATGTTTTGCAATAACAATGTTGTAAACATAATTTATTTTATTTAAAACTTGAAAAAAAGTTATGAAAACATTAAACCCTTTCTAACTCATTAGCTTTTACAAAGTTCTAAAAATACAAAGTTGAAGTTATATATAAAAATATATTAATTAAAGATAAAAAATAAATAAAATATCAAGCAAAAATATTGTTTCTTTTGCCAATGTTTTTTTAGTTCTTCATGGATAGGTCATCACGTAATCACTGTTTATATGTTTGGGTAGTATTTAATAAAATTGATTTTGAAGGGAAATAATTTATTTTAAAAGTAAGTTAGTAATATTTTTTATCAAATGAAAAAGAAATGTTTAAAAAAGGATTCAATTCAAAGTAGATTTTAAATTATAGTTAATTCTTTAATGCGAGACTTCTGAATTATCTGCTTAAATATTCGTTAACTAATATTTCAATATAATTCTATATGATATAACATGAGCTCAATTACCTATAATGTTTTTATACAGTACAAAGTCTATCAAAGCTTATTTTAACTAAAAAAAAAAATATTTCTTGAGATCGAATATATTAATTTTTCACTGGTATAATTGAAATAATAACAAAACTCCATTACTATAATGATAAAATTACACAAGTTATTTTCAATATTTTATATTGCTAATAGTATAGGAAGTTAGAAAAAAATTTCTACTTTGTTAATAATTTATGCAGAAAAACAAGACATTTTATGTCACTTAGAACAATAATTAATATAGAATATAAATAGGAGAAAATATTATATAATGAATTTGGAAGAACTTCTACGTCAATTATCACTTGCCATTGAAGTGGAAAGATACACTGTCTACATTCTAACTAGCCAATATGAAAAATATTTCCATTATTATCACATTGCTACTACATTTCATTTCATAACAATCATTTCCTTTTTAAATAAGTGTAACGAAAAATATCTTTTTCTCACCAGTGTTTGGATTATATATGTAAATTTATTTCATATAATTATTAGATGTTTTGTTTATATGTATATATAAATTAATATACATAAATAATGTGTAAAATATACAGTAATATAATTTGTATTACCACCTTGTTCAGTTTTTTCATTTTAGTAAAATTTGATATGAAATTACAATGATATATATATATATATATATATATATATATATATATATATATATATATATATATATATATATATATATATATATATATATATATATATATATATATATATATATATTATATAAAGTAAGGTTTGACGATAAAAAGAGAAAGCGAAGGAGTTGCATTTTTAGCGTATAGAGAGGTATGCAACTAATTTTCTAAGTATTCCCGACAACTTCACAACATATGTTACTTTATCAAAATGCGATGCTACTTGTCTCCCATAAAAAAAAAAAAATTACTTTTGCATTTAACACAAATTTGTTTCAAAGCATTGATTAATTTTATTTTTTATGTTCTATTATTCTCTAACATTTATGGGAGAGATATAATTAAATTATAATCTTTATTTTTCTTTTAATCAACATGAAATCTTCATCACTTCCTCAAACATATGCATAAGAAATGGAGAAAAAATCTATTACCAAATGATATAATAAGTCCACATCTCTACTATGATAAACTCTGATAAAATATTAACAAAGTGAAATTAAATGTAAGAAAATTTACACTGTAGATAACAATCATATGAAAAGTTAGTTTTAATTTATTCACCTTATGTCACACTGTTTTGCTTTGTATTACTTTTTAAAATTAGAAGAAGCTATATTTATATGACAAGAGATAGACATGAAAGTAAATACTTGCAATTTCTATATGATAGTCATATTGTTCTCTCTCTTACTTAATTGCTATTATTAATAAAGTAATATTTAATGTATTGGTTATTGAATTTACTATGAAGGTTTATTACATGAAAAACAACAAACACATTTGTAATTATAGTTAATGTCAGCGTTGTGCTTCTAATTTTGATAAGTTAAATAAAGGGATTATTAAAAAAATTTGAATGCATATATATTTATATGAGTTTTTGTAATTGTAAATAGTTTAATGAAATTTTGTATGTACTTATATGCCATTTATTGATGTGAGGTGATGCGAAAGACTGATGTTAAAGTTTCACTGAAGGAAAAACAGACGTTAGGTATATGAAATGTGATGTTTTATTCTATGTGAAAACATATCACTTGTATGATGATAGTTTGCAAAATGAAACAGAATCTAATTACTCTCAGATTAGCTATTGTCTATTGCACTTAAGATGAATGACCACGAAATCTTCCATCCATGGACTGCTTCTCCTTCCTATTGGGCTTCACAGTCATTATATTGGTCTATTAATTCAGAGTGTTTCTTCCTACACCACCCTACACTTTTCCCTGCACCCCTGCACTTTTCAAAAATTCCAAAACTATCATCTTTCAAATGGAACAATCAGTATGAACAGTGAATCGATATAGGAACAGGCAGTTTTTAAAAACAGTTAAACAATCTATAATTTTTAAACAATTTAGGTTTTAATGCAGCTCATTTTAGAGTTTTAGAGGGTTAGTAGTTTCTTTTTTGTATATCCTTTATACCAGATGAAGCATTATGGATATGGTCAGACAGAAGCTTTGTCCTGAGCATGAACATGGAAAGAGTCGTGAACAAGAACCCATACATATATATAGATGCGAAGCGTTCGTGGTCTTTCTCCTCCGATCGTACCAATACCAAGAGAAGAGTAATGGAATCGGTTCTAATTTAAAACCTACAAGCGTACAGATGGTTATATTCTTGTTCTTCCCACTAAGCCAAGGTGAGAAGAAAAGCACCAAAAACATTGGCAATTGTAATCAACCCCATTGAAACGAATAGTTAATTGGGTTATATAAATAGCGTCATTATCAGTTCCAGGAACTCTGATATAAAAGCAAAGCAAAACTATACCCAGAAAGATCAAGAAAAAAAAATGGGGTTGGGGTTGTTTAAGGCATTGTTTTGCTGCAGAAAGGCCCGTCAAATTGAAATCGAGGAGTCATGGGAGTCCTCTCCGGAGCATAGGTCGAAAGAAGATAGCGGGAAAAGGAAAGCAGTAGTTGGTGAAGGTGGTGTTGAGAAGAAGAGGAGCACACCACAAACGGGAGCTATTCTGGGAAAACCGTACGTGAAGATAGAGCAAATGTACGAGATGAAGAAAGAGCTAGGAAGCGGGCAGTGGGGTGTGACTTATCTGTGCGTGGAGAAGACCACGCAGAGAGAGTACGCATGCAAGTCGATTGCGAAGACGAAGCTGGTGAGTGCGCAGGAGATCGAGGACGTGAGAAGAGAGGTTATGATTCTGCAGCATCTGTCGGGGCAACCCAACATTGTAGAGTTCAGAGGGGCTTTCGAGGACAGACACAGCGTGCACCTGGTGATGGAGCTGTGCAGTGGAGGCGAACTCTTCGACCGCATCATTGCCAAAGGGAACTACTCGGAGCGTGAGGCGGCGACGGTGATGAGGCAGATCGTGAACGTCGTTCATGTCTGTCACTTCATGGGCGTCATGCATCGAGACCTCAAGCCAGAAAACTTCTTGTTGGCCACCAACACAGAAGATGCTGCCGTCAAAGCCACTGATTTTGGACTCTCCATTTTCATCGAGGAAGGTCACTGTTTCCTTCATTTCCATATTTTTACCTTATTAAATGCATCTAGTAGAGTATCAGACAAACATCATGGAACCTCTTTTCTGACAAATTGAAAATCACCTGATTTTTTAAAGGACAAAGTCGTCATGACACATATTTTTTTGGTTTGGTATTGGGTGTGAGTGTGGGCCTGGAGTGAGAGAATAGCATGAGGGCACAAAAGATCAAAACAACATACATTAGCTAAGATAAAAACACAAACATTAACATGAAACAACATATAATAAACAAATAAAACCTCTCTCTCTGTCTCTTGTCTCTCTCTAACAAAGCGTACCGCGTACTGATGCAAAAAAGTGAGGAATGGTGCTTTATGTTGTGTGAGTGAGAAGAGAGGACCATCTCATCCCATACCCGATATCTATATCCCAGCCCCAAAGCAAAAGCAAAGGATAAATCGAGAGTACTAGCTAGCACTGAGTTTGTTCTCTACACAAGCTAGCTGCTTGTGTTTTCAACTCAGAAGCTGAAAATCTCACACATCAATCAGAATCTCTCCACATGGGGCACTGCTTCAGCAAACCCCGCAGCAACGAAATTACAATCAACTATGATTCACCACCCCATCATCGTTATCAGCCTCGTCCACACCCACCACCACGAAGAACCCAACAACAACACCATAACCAACCTCATCTTCGACCTCGTTATCCCTACTCTGCTCCAAACTCCGACCCTTCTCTTTCCATCGCCCCTTCATCATCATTCGGTGATCAGTCACGAATTCTGGATAAACCGTACTTCGACATCAGCGCCCTTTACGCCCTGGAGAGGGAACTGGGGAGGGGTCAATTCGGGATCACTCGTCTTTGCACCGAGAAGACCACCGGAAGGAAGTATGCCTGCAAGTCCATTCCAAAGCGGAGGCTAACCAAAAAGAAGCAAATTGAAGATGTCAAGAGGGAGATTCTGATCCTGCAGCACCTCTCTGGTCAACCCAACATCGTTGAGTTCAAGGGTGCTTACGAGGATTGGCAGAATGTGCATTTGGTGATGGAGTTGTGTTTGGGTGGTGAGCTTTTCGATCGCATCACTGCAAAGGGTAGTTACTCCGAGAGTGAAGCTGCTTCCATATTCAGACAAATCGTGAATGTGGTTCATGCATGTCACTTTATGGGAGTCATGCATAGAGACCTTAAGCCAGAAAATTTCTTGCTTGCTAATAAGGATCCCAAGGCACCCTTGAAAGCCACCGATTTTGGATTGTCCGTCTTCATTGAAGAAGGTCATGCGTCACCCATTTCTCTTCCATTCATTAATTCCTTTACTTTCTTTATTTACATTTACCACATCACATCCTTCTCTGCACCATTCAACCTCTGATTGCTCCTTCTCCTTTTTCCTTTTTTCTTTACTAAAGAGATTCCAAACGTTGCCGTGTAAGTTTCTCAGTATAAATGAAAAAGCAATAATTGCCGTAATACAGTAGGTAGAGGAAGAAGACTGAGTCAATTGCTACTGTGGACACATGGAGTCAACCAAGTAAACGATCTCCAATGCGATAATGACAAGTCAACCGAGTAAACGGTTTCCCATTATAAAAAGAAGCAACAGAAAAAAAAAAAAGCAGAGACAAGAGGTCATTAAACCAGTAAAAATGATATTCTGTATGTAAAAGTATGATGGGTAGTTGCTTTCAAAAAGAAAAATAAACTATGGGTATTAAAAACTGCTTTCACCAATGTGGTGGCAAAAATTTGGCTGATATTGACATTACATTTTAAAATTTGCATTCGAGTATGTATTAATTGAACTGTACTAAATAATATGCAATTGTACAGGTAGAGTGTATAAGGAGGTTGTTGGAAGTGCATACTATGTGGCTCCAGAGTTGTTAAGGAAGAGTTATGGAAAAGAAATAGATGTGTGGAGTGCAGGAATAATTTTATACATCCTTCTAAGTGGAGTGCCTCCATTTTGGGCTGGTAAGTATATATAATCTGTGACTCTGTCTGGAAAGGTACATTGTTTTAGTATTGTTCATTGCTGTAGTAACATTATCTGTGGGACAATTTTAGAAACCGAGAAGGGCATATTTGATGCAATTTTGGAAGGCAAGCTTGATCTGGAGAGCGCACCATGGCCTTCTATTTCAGCTGCTGCAAAGGATCTGATCAGAAAAATGTTGAATCATGACCCTAAGAAACGCATTACAGCTGCTGAAGCCCTTGGTAAGTATGTCACTGCTGCATTTTATGTTTTAGCCACACGCATTCTGATGTTTTATCAAGTATTTATTCCATCCAAACTCAATAGAAAAGCATTTACATTTCTCATCTGAACCAGAACACCCGTGGATGAAGGAGGGTGGTGAAGCATCTGACAAACCTATAGACAATGCTGTCTTAACTAGGATGAAACAGTTCAGAGCAATGAACAAGATGAAGAAACTTGCTCTAAAGGTACCTCAAATTTTTCAGTAGTGCATTAAATTTGAATCAAACATATATATTCAAAGGCCTTGCAAAAATGTAACTACTGTTGAATGTGATCAGTCGAGTGAGTGGAAGTGGAGAGTTAATTAAAAACTTCAGAATAAAAATCTTTACATTTGCTTGACATAACAAAAATGGTATGAGAAGGTGGAAAATAGAAGTGAATATTGTTCTAGTAATAGAATTTGCTTTGTTTTTTTTTATATGAAAGGTTATAGCAGAAAACCTTTCAGAGGAGGAAATCAAGGGCTTGAAACAAATGTTCAACAATATGGACACTGATCGCAGTGGCACAATCACATACGAGGAACTCAAATCTGGATTGACCAAATTGGGATCCAAGCTTAGTGAATATGAAATAAAGCAGCTAATGGAAGCTGTAAGTTTAGTCTCGTCCGAATTAATCTTTACAAAATACTTTTTTCTTGTACACCAAGATATAATAAACAATGATACATTTAATTTATCCATCTCAGGCTGATGTTGACAAGAGTGGAACTATTGACTATCAAGAATTCATCACTGCCACTATAAACCGGCATAAACTGGAGAAGGAAGAGAATCTGTATAAGGCTTTTCAATACTTTGACAAGGACAACAGTGGGTCAGTACGAAGTTCATTAGTTTGATATCTGTTTAACTTTAGTACATTATTAGTGTATTTGAATTGTGTATTTTCTGTGGTTTTTGCTGACTTTGCTCAGATATATAACAAGAGAAGAGCTTAGACAAGCATTGACTGAATATCAGATGGGAGATGAGGCAACTATAGATGAAGTGATCGATGATGTTGATACTGATAACGTATGATGTTGTTACATAGGTTATGTTAAAAGGTTGTGTTATTATGATGTAATGGTATGGACTAATGGTTGAGCTTTCAATTTGCAGGATGGGAAAATAAATTACCAGGAGTTTGTGGCAATGATGAGAAAGGGGATTCTGGATATTGATGAGAAGGAGAAACCACGATAGCTGTTTTGTGTTGTGCTGTGTGCCATCAAAACAAAGTGGTTTCTGGATTTTTCTTGCTGTTTGCTGCTTGCTGCTGATGATTGAATCACCTTTGAATGTGTGAATGTGTGTATTTTCTTCATGGCATTCCCACTCTATGCCAAACTTTGTAAAGCTTCTACTGAATAAACTGCAATATGTGCAAAATAAATAAAACTATAATCTAAATTCTGCTATTGATAACTTTATGATTGCTATTTGATACGAGAAATATTTAGAAAAAAAAAATGTTTTGAAATTTTCAAAACTTTTCTTGCATGCAGCTTTTTTTAACAATCATATCCTTATATGTAATTATAAGGTATACTTAGAGTATTAATGTTATTTGTCGGTGAAAATAATATAGTAAACTGAGTAGAAAGGAATAGTTAAAATAATGGAGAAATTTTTAAAACATTAAATATGTAACTTTTTACCTATTAAATTCTTGTTGATAATTTATACATGGCCAGACAAAACGGAATACTATTTTTTTTTTTTAATTATGACAAATTTAACATGACACTTATTATTTTTAACTATTTCTATTTGAATTATTAAACACGTTTCTCATAAAACTAGGCAACAAATATAGAAAAGTTTAAAATTTTAAAAGAGACTCATGATACTTATATCACATCTAAATAAAAAGATGATGATGATATTTTGACAACTATTTTTAACAACTTTTTTACAATAGAACACGTGTCATTGTTTTATTGGTCTGTTTGAATTTATATTTAAAAACATATTTGAAACGGACCAATCATAGACTGACACATACGCGTGATAAAAAAATTGTTAAAAAATAGTTGTTAAAGAGACTTATTTCAATACTATTCACAGAAAATATAAAAATTAAAATTTTCATAAATTATAAAAAAGTGTATGGTTTAATTTTAAGATATCATTCATTGGTTTTGCTATAACTGATTGATTATCCAGAGGGGAAGGGATGCTGATATTCTTGCCACTGATGGAAGTAAAGAAGAAAAGCAGAAAGTGGAAATGCCAGATAATCACGTTACAGAAAAAGAACATTTAAGGTCTGCGGGCAGAAACAACTTCAGTTTGTCTGAGAGAGAGAGAGAGTCATGGGAGTGGGATTCTCAAAGGTGTTAACACACACAACAGACGATGAAATTCCAATTTCTTCGACAGATTCTGCTCCTCAACTCACTTACAAACAACCTCGGAAAAATCTCCCTTTTCCACGTTCTCTTGTTCCTCCTCCCATGCCAACCCAATGTTCTTCACAAACAGGACCTGTTCTTGGGAAGCCTTACGTTAAAATAAAGCACGCGTACGAGATGAAGAAAGAGCTGGGAAGAGGCAAGTTTGGCGTGACTTATCTGTGTGTAGAGAAGGCCACAGGAATTTCCTATGCATGCAAATCCATAGCAAAGAAGGGTCCGCAAGAAGTTGAGAATGTTAGAAGAGAAGTTATGATTCTGCAGCATCTTTCAGGGCAACATAACATAGTGGAATTCAAGGGAGCTTACGAGGACAGGGAGAACGTGCATCTGGTGATGGAGTTGTGCAGTGGAGGTGAACTCTTTGACCGTATTGTTGCAAAAGGCAGACACTCGGAGCGTGAAGCAGCCACTGTGATGAGACAGATTGTGAAGGTGGTCGACGTGTGCCATTTCATGGGTGTGATGCATCGAGACCTCAAGCCAGAGAATTTCTTGTTCGCCACCAAGGACGAGGATGCCCCTTTGAAACTCACGGATTTTGGTTCCTCTGTCTTCTTTCACACTGGTTATTACACCTTTCATTCATCGTCTTCGTTCTTTATTATCAGAACTTTTTCTTAGTCTAATTATTTGATAATGCTAAATAATTGCACAGGTGAGGTGTATAAAGATATTGTTGGAAATGCATATTACGTGGCTCCTGAGGTTTTGAAACGGAATTACGGAAAGGAGATAGATGTTTGGAATGCAGGAGTCATTTTATACATTCTCTTAAGTGGGGTGCCTCCATTTTGGGCTGGTAAGTAAAATGCATGCATCACTCAGTTTTGGTTCACAGTAGCACAAAGAAATTTAAATCATCATTTAGAACAATTGTTGCAGTAGCTAGCCTTGTTTATGATTCAAAAACTAAAGGATTGTCAGCCATTTGTTTATGTGGACGTCATTCCATTGTTGCATGTTTATTGTCTAACACTTAATAGCTTGTACAATTCTTAACACGGTTTTTTCATATAATTTCTGTCATTGACAGAAATTTATTAAAGATTATAATTATGCAAGTCTTTGTTTCCTATTTGTTTACTCTGGTTCATGATTTTATGATTCTGAACTAAATTTCAAATCATTAATACGTTAGCAGCTTTCTGAAACGTTGATTAGTACATAAGCATATGTAGTTTTAGCTGTTTTTTTCTTGATTTAGTGACTTGTTTGCGGGTTTCAGAAACCGAGAAAGGCGTGTTTGATGATGTTTTGGGTGCTAAGTTAGATATGGATAGCGAGCCATGGCCTTCTACATCAGACGCTGCAAAAGATTTGATCAGAAAAATGCTTACTTATGACCCTAAGGAACGGATTACAGCTGCTGAGGCCCTTGGTAAATTTGTGTTATTATTGCTAAGTTTTGGTAGTTTTACTAGTTTCAGATAACAGTGATTGATGCTTTCATCACCCCTTTCCACACACCATAAGTCTTTTGTAATAGGCAACGCATAGTTTTAACTATTATCTCTCAGTTACACATGTTAATTAACAAACAGGATTACCAACTTTAAATATTCAAGTAAATCACATTATGTGTTTGAACCAGAACATCCATGGTTGAAAGAAGGTGGTGAAGCATCAGAAAAGCATCCAGACAGTGCTGTTTTAAGTAGGATGGAAGAGTTTAAAGCAATGAACCAGATGAAAAAGCTTGCAATGAAGGTTCGTCAAAATTTTCAGTCGTGCATCAAATTTAATCAAATAAATTATCAAATACCACGCAAAGTGAAAGTTTTATTATAAAAAATCGTGTTGCACTTTCTTGGTACGACAAAAATGAGGTAAAATACACTTAAAACTGATATAATTTGTTATTTCTGAACATGGAAGGTAATAGCAGAAAATCTTTCAGAGGAAGAAACAAAGGGCCCCAGACAAATGTTCAACAATATGGATACTGATGACAGTGGCACTATCACATTTGAAGAACTCAAATCTGGATTATCCAGACTGGGTTCCCTGCCTAGTGAAACTGAAATAAGGCAGCTATTGAATGCTGTAAGTTCAGTTCATGGTAATAAGAAAATAAATATTTAAGCTTTTTCTCTATTTATTACGCAAGACTAAACTTTGTTATATGCTCTTTCTTCGTCACGTGCACTGTCAGATTGGTAATGACAAAAATGGAACAATTAACTACTATGAATTCGTTGCTGCCACCATGGATCGACACAGACTGGAGAAGGGGGGGAGTTTGTTCAAGGCTTTTCATTACTTTGACAAGGATGACAAGGGGTTAGTCTACAGTTCATTAATTTTATAAACTTTATAAATCATGTAATGAGTTTAGTAAGGTCTTCAAAGGAAGCGGAAGTTTTTCTGGTACACAAATACAGATACAAGATTTTCGTCTATTTTTTAGTTTTGAATCTTACTAATTCTTGTTTGATTGAAATAATTTTTCCATTTGAGTAGTTATATAACGAGAGATGAACTTATGGAAGCTATCACTGTACACCAAATGGGAGATGAAGCTGCGATAGATGGAGTCTTCGAGGATGTAGACTCTGACAAAGTGTGTTGTAGGTTTATTCTCTCCTATGTCTTCTCTTCATGTGAATTGTGACTAACAGTAGAGTTGGTTTTGATTTTGCAGGATGGGAAAATTACCTATGAGGAATTTATGAGCATGATGAGAAACGAATGCTGAATAACTACGACAAACGATAAGATCAGCTAATCGCTAACAATATTTTGGTACGTCTTGTACTAGTTTCCGTGCTGCACCAGATAGAATCACTTGTGAAACGCACTACCACAGTCTAATTCCAATTTACCGTATTCTCTATACGACAAAAGCTGTTATACACGATAATTTTATATACAACATGTTTTTTATATACACGATAAACTTGTTATCAGAACTTGTCAACAAATTTTCTAGCATGCGAGTTCAGCAGCTGCGTGGTTGAATTGATATTCCACATCAATAGACTTTTGTTTCAATGCCTGAACAACAGGTCCTTCCCTAATCCAATCCCTACACTTAACAAGCATCAGTAAATAAATTTAATCAAATAAAACCTACCTCAGACAATTTTTACTGTACTTACTCAACTTATCCCAAGAGCTAATATTACTAGAATATATGTTCCTAATCCTAACACGTTCCTTAATTCAATCCCAGTTACTTGGGCATTTCAAAAGTGAAATGCAAAGTTATATCTGTCAATACTTAACTTTTTTAAAAAGAAACACACATACCCCATACTCACTACAAAGCATATCAAAATGTACTACTCATTCAAATAACTCTTACATAATCCCGAATGCTCATGCCATACAAGTAAGAACCCTGTCAGAAAGAACAATGTCAAACAGCAAGTAATGAACAACGGGCTCTGGCAAAACAAATGCCAAGTGCGAAAATAGTAGGGAGAGGCTTGTTTAATTTTGTTCTTCCCCTGAAAACATGTCACAAAATGATTGATCGAATCCAGTCCTTCACTTTCAAGACCTGGAATTTCAAATTTACACCACTTTGAATTAGCAGCGGTCTACATGAACAGTCAACACCACAACTAAACGAATAGTTGTCAAGCTCCAGAAACAGTTCAAAGTCAGGAATCGGAATCCTCATCAATCCAATTAAAACTGTGTTGGGAGCAAACATGAATACAGTTTCACCTTTCAAAAACATTTGTAAAGAAGGAAATTTGGTACATAAACAATCACATCAAGTATTGGACCAAGGAAGCAAATTTTCACCCGTGCTTATTAGATGCTAAGAAAGGGGATCCTTTTTGATCCAAGACAAAATCCAATACCAAAGGAACAATACAATATTATGCGCTTAAAAAACTAACATAAATTGACAGAAATTGCGTAATTAAGGTACAATAAATTGACAGAAATTCAAAGGAATTCGCAAGTGAAAAATTGCGTAACTTGACTACCTTATGGATCAGCGTGGATGGGAATCAGAGGGATTATCTTTCTGAATGTTATGTCTATGCTTCTCGGCGAGCTTGTCGATAGCGGAGTGTAGGGCTTCGCGTCCCCCGATAAGCAGTCGGGTTACGATTTCCGGGTCGGTTTCGAAGCGGGCCTGTTCGAATTCTGTTCGGGCATTTTGTCTGAGTACGTCGCGCCAGATGACGCCTCTGGAATCGGGCCACATGAAGAATCGGGTGGCCCGAAGAATGTCACGGTACAGACTGAGCGCTTCGCGGCGAGTGCTGGTGAGTTGCCTCCGATTCTCGAACTCGTCGTTATCGTTTTTGTTTTTGTTTTTGTTTTTGACAAGGTGCCTGTCGAGAAGCTCCTCTACGGTGTCTGGGCCGTCGTGCAAGAAACGCTGCTGACTGCATCTCCAATTCCGGCGATGAATCCAATTCCAAACGCATCGCCATTCTTGCACCTTTCCTACCATTTCTCTTCGCTCTTTCTCCCTTCCAACACACTGTTTATTTATTTCTCATTAAATTAATAAAAAAATACAATAGAACTATGTTTTAATATTCATATTGAATAATATTGTTTAAAATTATTAATTATACCTAAGATCAACAAAATCAAAATAAATGTTTTATTTAAATAATAATAATGTATTTTTAATAGTATAAGTTCTTTAGAAAACTTACCTAATAATAAATAAATGAATGTACCAATAAAGTTTTTGTTTTTAACTACTTTCTTCTAATCAACTTTATTTTCGGTATCAAGCTAATATAGAACTTTGATAAAAATTTAATGTCTACGTAAAATTAAAGATAACAAATTTGATTAAATTTTTTAATTTCATATAATTAGTAGAATTAGTTTAAAAAATGTACTATAAAGTTAGAAGGCAATTGAAAATGTAAAGTTTAGAAACATTTTGTTTTTCTATCTTTTACTTCTTTTTACGATGTTCCTATATTGAAGTGTAAGGAAAACAAGGATTCCTTTTTAATGAAATGTTTAAGGAAGTTTGTACTGTGTGAAACTATTAGAGATGATAGTTTTTTAGTTTAAAGGTGTAAGAAATATACTGTGATATTTATTTTACATCATAAAAGGAACTTAAAATATCTTTCTTTTCTTTTATATTATTTTAATGTTTGAAAAAAAATTAGAAAGGAAAATTAATTTTTTTATATTATTTTCCTCTTTTATTTTAACAATGAATAGATTGTACTTTAATTGTTTGGTATTCAAGAAAAAGAATCTCAGGTTTGAAAACCTTAGCAGACACACACGTTCAACCAAACGGAAGTAGAATAAACATAAATGATTTGACAGCAGAAACTAATCAAACAATATTTCAGATTTGGCTATTTATGAAATTATAACAATCAATTTAGTTAGTCTATAAAATCAATAAAATAGTATCTAGATTGTGCATTAACAATCACTTTCATCTTTTAAAATATAATAGTTGGCCAAACTGGCTCCTCAAATTAAAAAGAAAACCTAATTGTACTTATTTCTATCATCTTAATTTAAAATCACAATAATTTCCACGTGCCTCCAACGAAGAGATAAATGTTTAAAAATTATATATTAAGTTTCTGAAAACAATCAAATGAAAACAAAAAATAAAGGAGTTATTAGTATAAAAAAATTAAAATAACATTGAAAGAACAGTATAATTTAAATAACCGATAAAATTAATATTAACATTAATAAGAGAGTACAAGTTTTGAGACGAAAACTTAAATGAACATTATTAAAAGATGGTCGTATTGATCGAAAGTGTCGGTGGACATATTTAAGAAAATGCAGCCACCAACCCCTTTCTTCCTTCCATCAACTATCTAACCTTAAACCCTGGCTTTGAATTCTATGCATATTTTCTTCTTACAAAAAGTAAATAAAGTAGGTAGGATGAATCAAATGAATCTGATCGCTATAGCATGATTTATGATTAACCATCTTTTATATACACGGCGATGGGAAGAAGAAGGAAACAAAATACGTGTTCATGAACACCAAGAACAGTGTTTGTTTAGAGAATGAAAGAAATGAATAAAAAGAAACCTAAAAATATGAATAAGAAAAGAATCATTTGGCCGTAAGCACAGGATTCAACTGAAGAGGCCTAGGTGCTTCCATGGTTCTTCTCTTCCACAGATTAATCTCTTTCCGAGGCTGCAAACTCAGCATAGGAGCACCACCGACCGTCAGAGGAGCAGAGAAAGGGATTACCACCTCATCCTCTGCATCGCTCTCCACTCTATCATCGTTGTCCGAATAGCAATCCCTTTCATCAGGCGCAATCTGGGCCTTCCAATCGAAATTCGAAAAAGTCTCACGCCCACTTGCAAATCGCCTCATGTGACCCAGCGGCGGCGTTCTCTCGTCGCCCGCATCAGATTTTTTCCTCGCCGGAGGTTTCGGTTTCCCCGTGTGGAACAACATCCTCTGAAACTTCGAAGCCCGTTTCTTTTCCTCCGTGGGCTCTCTGGGAGTGGTGGAATCCGTGGGGCGTGTGGGCATCGACATGGTCTTCGGCCCTCCCTTTTTAATGTGCTTTTTCTTGTGCTTGATCTGTCCCATGCAGGAGATTTTGGGCGATGTGGGCTCTTGAGTTTCGACGCCGCCATCCCTGGGTTTTCTTCTAGCCTCATCGGGAATCATGGGGCCAGAGAAGAAGCCTTTGCCGCCATGGCTCTTGAACTTGTGATCCCGGCCAGGGCTGAAGGGAGGGTTTTGGAATGTCACCGCCGCTGCAGCTTTTGGCAGTATCTTCAAGATCCTGCTCTTCAGCTTTGACTGTTTATTCTCTTTCTCCATGGATTCAAATCTGCAAGATGTGAAGAAACAATTGTTGGAATCAGGAGGGACTGTGTTGTATTTATATTGTTGGCAGAGAAAACCGTAAGTTATCACAGACGTGTGAAGGTTAGCTTGTTTTTGACATTGTCAATAAAGGTGGGAGAGTAAGATACTGAAATGGTTGGTCAAATAAAATCGCTGTGACTGACCACATAGGAAAGACAAACGAAACAACGTTTTTGGGTGACGACAACATAAACACGCATTTAACTCACAATATGCCACTTTTACTGTCTCCTTCCTGTAACATATGCAAACAAACGTTCGACTTTTGTGTCATTTGAATTTCAGCACTTTAATCCTTGTAATTATAACAACTATGATGGATTTTGCTTTTCTTCATTTTTTAACTTACAAGTTATTATAGCCTTCAAATACTTTCAGAAAAAGGTATCTCCTTCTGTAAGTTTTACTCATATCAGTCAAACCAAAAGATAAATAGAAAATAACTTCATGTTAATCCGAGCTGATTTGGCTTGTGAAGTTTTTATCCAATCACTAAACACGACAAGTGGGTCAAACATGTTTAGATAGATGAACACATGGTTTTGGTGAAATAAGACAAACTTTGTATTTTCTATCGCTGCATAAACGTGGCAGGAAAAGTGAACGTGATATATTAAACTATTTTTCTAATTTGGTCATCGAATTATAGTTTAAGGGGTTGGAAAAAAAATAAGCATTAGGAAAATTAAATTAAAATTACAGAAATATTTATTGGATAGTTTATTTTATGTTTAGCTCATTAATTTAGACGGCTTGTGATTTTTCTATTGTCAACTTGTGAGTGTGTATATATATTATAAAGATTAAAAGATGAATACAAGCAGAAAAAGGTTACCAACTCAATGCTGTGTAGTTGACGAGGATGAGAGGGACGTGGAGAGTTGAAACAATTGTGCATGCCAAATACGACAGTTTATGTTATATAAACAATAGTAATAGTAGAATTACGGTATAGTATAGTATCCCTATTAACTAAATCACCTTTTTACCCTTAATAATAATAAAAAGTAGTAGCAAGGAAATAATGGTATATGGGTGTATAATTTCATATTTTTCTTTTCCCTTTTGCATTGATTTTTTTTAAAGGGTATATGACTTCTTTTCTCTATTTCTTAATAACCACATTCAGTGAATACAACTATTAGAGTCAATGTTGAAGGATGGTATTACACGTGTCTTGTCGATAGTGTATTTGTCAATGTTGAAGGATGGTATTACAACTATTAGAGAAATTGCTCAATTCAAAGCATATTTTATATTTTGTTATAGTGTAATTAATATATACAGATTTATTGGAAAGTTTTTTCTACAAAATTTTTAGGATAGGTATTCCGATAATAAGTATTTCAAACAATGTTTTTTATTAGATAAATAAACCATGAAATATAATACGCCGTTTCAAACAAATTGGAGGTGTAGATGGTAATAATGGGGTGCAGAAAGTGAAAGGCCACATTTGAAATGCGCATTTACAAGACCAGGAAAATAAACTCTTCCATGAACGACAGAGGTATCGCATGCGAGGAGAAGGTTGCATGTATTTTCTGTAAAACTTACATTAAAACAACTTATATGTTACGTTACCTTTGTGTCCCATTTTCTAATTTCGTGGCTTGTCTCTTGCCGCCAATTTCATGCGACCATTTCTCGCAGTGCCACGAAAATCTTTCACCACTTTTTTTTATTTCCCCTTCAAGCATTTAGTCGTTTTACCATATACGATAGTTGAAACGCACACCAAGTGTTTGTGAAAGTGTGCTAATGATGTTTTTCCAATTCTTGTAGACTGTGATTTGAAAAATTAAATAAACGTTGTTTTCTTTGTATTCAGGTCGCCAGCTGGGTGATTTTAACTCCTCTCTGACCCGTTTCACATTTTTGCAGGTTCTGTCATTAACTCTTCATCCCCTAGCTAGTTTCTTACCTTACCTGTAGCCATCGCAGGTTATACTTGGTAATTGATATATGAAAAGAGTGATGAGTTATGAAGAAATATGCATACTCTGCATCTGAATGTGCTATTCTCATAACTGTTTTGTTGTTTTCTGAAATGTCAACCCGTTTAGGAAGAGGCTGGATAGTTTCTCTCTCTCAATGGACCTGCAGGACTTCCTTCTCCGTGCTCGAGTCTTGAGGCTTTACAGACAAGCATTGAGAATTTCTGGTCGAGCCCCTTCTTCTGCCAGAGGTGAATATTCTTAATTATATGACTCATTCCTTTATACAGATCAACATTCTTGTGATGTTATATACGACTACTAATAGATTTATAATGAAACTTTACAAATATTCAGGAAGGTGTGTTTCTGGACTGTGAATTGAAGTTGTTAATATTGAAAGCATAATTTTGGTCCACACTTTTATAATTCTAGTGACACTTTCTGAGTGTTGTGTCGTTTTGTGGTCTACACAGGCAAAATTGTTTATAACTGAGAATAAAAAAATTATGACAAATGCGAGTCTCTGTTATTCAGATTTGATGACTGCATGCTTATTAGATATACTAGTACAAAAGAACAGACCATAACAATAGGAACAAACCAGTACTACATAAGGTGAAGAAAAAATCTCCTCAAGACTAGGATAACAACTGAACTGCATAAAGAATATTATTTATTTTCTTAACAAAAATGTACTATCGCTTATTTAGTGTCTGTTTGGATACAAAGCTAAAAGAGTTTCTGAGAGCCTTTCTAGTAGAAACACAGAACTTTTTTCAGTTGAAAAACTCTCAATCTGTGTCTAAACAGACTCGGTACCTGGTCAGGAAATCAAGGCATGAGTCCTGATGTTCTCAGGTTTGAGACGGTAGGATACGGACAATAGAGTAGAAGTCTTCCCATATTAAAGAAAAGAAGTATTTTTAAATGCATGTTCCTGGGAATTGTAAAGAAACCTCTTCTTAAGTAAGATACATTTTTACTTGTGGGTACGAATAATATATAAATTTGGATCATGTATACGAGTTTATCTATCTTAGTTTCTGGGTGGTCCAAAGGAATGGATGTCCTCACTTTATATTGATTTTCTTTTACACCAAAAATTACTTGTTGGTGTTAAGATTGACTGTTAAAAAATTTCCAGTTCATTGATACATGCATGTAAGTTTTATGACATGGTTGATGTAATGGACTATGCAGCTGAACTGAGACAGACAATCAGACAAGAGATGGAAAATAATAGAAACTGCAATGACAAGCAAAGGATCCGTTTCTTGATTAGTGAGGGATTGGATAGACTGAACCGACTTGATGAAATGCTTGACATGCAAGGTCACCGTTGATGGATTGGTATGTGATCAAATACCTCGCCTTGTTAGGAGAGTAAAAAATTAAATTAGTTCATGAATGACATGGTATCAGTAAAATTATGGTTTAAATTCTCCGTTGATGAATAACTTTGCTTGATGATTGTCCCTTTCTACATTCTACAGAGAGATTCATTAAGAGTAAACAATCTTTTTTATTTAATACTTGATATAATCCTATTTATATTGGCATTATACCAATCCTGTTCCTGACTATTCTTTCCACTGTATATGTTGCTGAAGATTGTACATCCATACAAGACAAAGTCATAAGCTTTTCATCTCCTCCCGGCTACAATCAGATATGTTTTTCTTGAGGTGTCGTGAAATTTAATTTTGATAAAGAAAATGAAGAATTAAATTCGGTAGTGAATTTATTAAATGATTTAAATATGTTTTTAAGCTTTTGTTTGTTTGTTTTTTTTTTTAAAAAATGTTCATTCATAGAAAATTTGAAATGAGGATTTATAGTCTATGCAATATATGTAAATTTTGGTTTCAGTAATCGTACAATATTTTTCTTTGTTTTCAGTTCTTAAAATTCTTAAGTCGTTATTTTAATATTTGATCCCTTTTTAAGATAAATAAATAACGACTATTTCATGGATCGTAATAGATTTATAGGTGCTACATGTTGACACTATATCACAATACCATTAAAGAAACGGAATTAAAATAAAAATCCACTCGTTTACTGAGATTAATAATATATTTAAACATTTATAAAGTTTATAGATATTAGTAAAAAAAATATTTATATGTTAACTATTTCAAAATATTTTTAAATATATAAATTATTAACAACTAAAATTCATTATGAATATTATAGATTTTATTTTTTTTAAATTATATTATGTCTTGCTGTACTTATCGAATGAAAGGACGTAGTGATATAACTTGATAAAGTTCGAAGATTTTGTTTTCTTTATGTAATTAGTTAAAGTATCTGTATTGTAGAAAAATATCTGGAATATTTTTGAAACGGTAATGTGTTAAATAAAATATTTTTGGGAGTCAAATATAAAAATCAAAATAAAACATACTAATCCGCATTGTTATTCTTAACTAAGTGATATTTCATCATGAGAAAGCTCCAAGATTTAAAAAGAAACAAATATTTAGTCCAAAAAAAGTATTGATTTGTATATTTATTAAATTATAAGCAAATAAATATATATATTAAACAAAATCTATTATTTATAAATAATCAAGTATTATATTTTTAAATTATTATATGATAATATCTAACAGTATTAGATAATCAATTATTATATTATAATATTTTGAAAATATAATAAAATCTGATAATATAATAAGATATTACTTATAAAGATATTGAAAATATATCATAATATATTAAGGAGTACGTATGTATTTTATCTCTTTTAATATACATATTATTTTTGTTAAATCTAATTGTTTATCTCTTTCAAGTTAAATGCTTATATTTTTAAAATAAATTAGCAATAATTAAAAATAATTTTATACCACAATTAAATTAAATATTGTAAAAATATAATAAATTTAAAAAATTTATTTATTATAATTTTAAGATCATAAAAAAAAATTAGCCTAAAACATTGTGTCTTTTCCATACTATATCTCTAAAGTTAATAGGATAAAATGCTAAGAAAAAAATTAATGAAAAAAAATTAGTGATATAATATGATAAAATTATATAATTGTTTAAAATCGAAAAATGTAAAATAAATTAGAACAATTTTAAATTAGTGTCACTTCATATCATGTTACGGAATCAACTAACCATATCATAATATATGATAACTACAATAGTTCGAGTTATTATTATTTAATTGTCAAATTATATATTCTAAATACTTGTTAAATAAGGAAATTTAAACAATAATTATTCATCAATTTTACCTCGGTTAAAATCCTCATTAACGCTATTATTATTATTATTATTTTTTTTTTTTTTTCTATCATACGATACCATTTATTATAACTAAATTTATCTTTTTTTTATATATCATATCATATAATTTATTATATCTGTTTTTCTTTTATCTTTCTATCTTATCATATTATATCTCTGCTTCTTCTTTTTATCTTTTGAATTGATTATAAATAGTGTAAACCAATTATTCTTTTTGAAAATTAAAAGTCATATTAGATACATTTTCCATAGTTATTGATATGGCTTCAGTTGCCATGGATGAACCAAAACTGATTGAGTTGAAGGATTTGATGCAATTGCGTCCATGGAATACACCATCGTTACCACTGAAGGAAGTTGGAATACGTTACGTGAAGCTGAAGGAACCCATCTATCGAAATGGAGTCAGAGTTTACTGGAAAGCAGTGATTGAAGAAGATGAAGTTCAAAACCCTAAATTTAAAATTTCATACGAAGGACTTTTCAACCTTTTAAAGAGAGGTTTTTCTCCTATTATAACGTTTGTTGCTAAGTTTGGTTGTTGGACAAATGTTTAGCTTGTCAAATCCTCTATCAAACATTGTTAAATTTAGATTTAATTATTATTTTGGTTGCTATTTAGTTTTTTTTTATCTTTATTTTTGTTTTTATTTAAGTGTTAAACGTGTTTTTTATCTTTTAATTTTGAGTGAAAATTAAAATTAGTTTTTTTTTTTCAAAATTTTTATCCAATTTAATTCACCAATTCTATAAAAACATATGGATTTAGTTTTTTAATAAATTTTATTAAATTTATTTAAAATTTCAAACATATTTTATGATAGTATTTAAGTTTTTTACATTGATTTACACATTTTTTTATTTAATGTTAGTTGATAAATACATTTAAAATCTTAAATAAATTTAACAAAATTTAATTAGAATAATTAAATTTATATAATTCTAGTATAGAAGATTAAATTAGTCCAAAATTTAAAAAAAAAAACTAATTTTGATTTCTATTAAAAATTAAGAATGAAAAACATATTTAACCTTTTATTTAAATAAATTTTTATTTTTTAATATTTAATATATTTTTTTTTCTCTCAAACTGGATTTAATATGATTAAAAAGTACTATACAAGTTTGGGACGTGTCAAAATTTAAATTTTCTTTTATTTTGAAATTTTTAAGATTTTGATAGAAATTTTAATATATATATATATATATATATATATATATATATATATATATATATATATATATATATATATATATATGACATTAAAATTTTAACACGTGATACTTTTAAATAATAATAAAAAATCAGTTTCTTTTACCAAAATAAAAACATAATTAAGTTTTTAATTTTAAAAAAATAGGAAATATATATAAAGACAAAATCATCTTCTTGTATTATTTTCACTGTATATGTTGCTAAAGAATTGTACACGCAGAAATGAAAAAGTCATATTTCAACTTCTTTCCAATTACTCCCAGAGTAATACAATCACATATGTTTTACATAAGGTGCCGTGAAATTTAATTTTGATAAAGAAAATGAAGTATTAAATTCAGTAGTGAATTTATCAAATTACTTAAATATGTTTTAAAGTTTTTGCTTGTTTTTTTCCCATACTTTTTTAAATATTCATTCATAGAAAATTTGAAATGACAATCTATAATTATGTAAAATATGTAAATTTTTGTTTTGGTAATCGTACAATGTTTTTCTTTGATTTTCAATTCTTAAAAATTTGAAGTCACTATTTTAATATTTGATAACTATTTTAAGATAAATAAATAACGATTATTGCATGGATTTTTTAGGTGCCACATGTTGACATTGTATCACAATACTATTAAACAAAGGGAATTAAAATCAAAAAGTCACTTATAAGTTTTATAGACATTCGTAAAAAACGTTATTTATAAGTTAAATATTTTCAAATATTTTTAAAGATATAAATTAATAACAACTAAAATTCATTATGAATAATATAGATAATTTTTTAAAGTAATTATTAAAGTGTGTAGAAAAATATCTGGAATATTTATAAAGCTGTAATGTGTTAAGTAAAATAGGAAAATTATATGTTAATACTTGTTTTTTTATAACATTTTAACATAGCACGGTCATTTTTACATTAAATTACGTCATTATAATAAATAAATAAGTAATACATTAATGAAAAAATTATATGTATATTATTATTTAAAAAAATGTATTAAAATATATATTTTTTTCATAGAATATGTTGCAGCAAAGTAAAATCTGGTTTTACTATATGAAAACATTTATCTATTTCATGTGGTTTTGTGTAGAGAGGTGATTAAAGGTGAAACAACAACTTAAGAAATTAATATTTTAGTTAAATTTATTTTATCTTTTAATTTTAAATATTAATATATTATTATAATGGTTGTTTAGTGGGTATAATTGTTTTGGGTGAATGTTAAACCATTTTTATTTTCTTGTGTAAGGTCTGGTTTTTTACAATAATTACACTTAAGTATACTTAATGCTAGTTTTGATGTTAGCGACTTTGAAAGTGAAAACGTACAATTGCGAACAATAATTACTATTGTACAAAACGAATTAATACTTAATAAATAAGCATTGATACCAATAGACAAATTATTAACAGTACTGAAACATTTACATTACATGGATTTGAATTAAAGATCATCTATTTCCTTTTTAATTCTAAAAGGGAGAAAATTATGAAACAAAATACTGAAGTTTTTGCAAAGGTTTTTCCATTGCATGTTGATGGTGGTGTTTCCTTTGCTGCTACTTTTGGCGGCGTAAATAATCTCGTACGTATGGATGTACCTCAGTCTTAACCACCATATGCATTTTCTTTGAATCTTCCCACAACAAACCATTCCATTCTCTGGCACAGTCACATGCACCTTCAAATACATCCTGCTCACAAATCATACACAAAATATCACACACAAGGCCATGTTTTTCAGATACCAACTCAAATCAATGATGCCTCGTTGCTTACTCTGGAAGGGAACTCATCGTAGTAATATGCATCAGTCATCTCAACTCTGTTTAGATCTGCTTCCCACAGCCTAATCTGTTGCCATCACGATGCTACATGTCAGAAAATGAAAGCAAACATTACACGTGCAAAGTCATGATACTAAGATCCAAAACCTGATCTGTGACATTTTCAGGCACAGATGGTATTCTCTCTGCAACACGAGGATGAGCATTTTGCTGTAGGAAAGTGACTATCTGTGACATCAATGCAAATGGTTGTCTGTGTAAGAGATTGCTCATTGTAAACTTTTAATGTTTAAAGACTAACCAAGAAAGATAGTAAAAGGATACCAAAATCTTCACTGATAGTGACTACAACAACTACAAGCATGTGAGGAAGTGTAAAATATAGTAAATAAATGCATCTATTCATCAATGTAGGTCATTCAAATGAATGTTAAGGTTGAGACTGGTCCCCGCATATCATAGTTAAAATTGACGACCTTGGTAAGTTCTTGCTGAAGAACTACTTATTTAAAGGCTTTTTTCACAATACTGAAAACAATGTTAAGGGAGCAAACAGACAAAACTAAAACTGTTAGTGTGCACAATAAAAGAATTCACACTTTACTCAGAAGTAGAGAAAGAGAAAAAGAAATTTGTTATTATTGTTGACTAGTGAGAATTGTCACAATGAGCTTTCCCAAAAACTACCTGTGTAGTATCGACTACACTTCTATTTATAGAAATCAATTCCCAAGTACGTAACAGACTCGTGTAACTGCCAACTAAATGACTCTTGGATCAGTTGGGTTTGCTATCTTCCTATTACTTCAAGAATACACTTCGGTATTAGACCCCTTATTCCAAACAAAAAGCATAGCAAGAAACATAGCATTACCATCGACATGCAGAAACCAAGTATCATATTTTAAAAACAAATATTACAACATAATTTTCTATTTTATAATGCCTACCTGATCTGCTGTAATGCCATTTTCAAAAGCATTATACAAGCTTTCTTTTGTAATAGCTCCAACAATAAGATTTGGAAGTTGATACTCTACCCTGGATACATCACCCGTAATGATAATAAGCAATAATATTTCGTTGAAATAGGCAGCTCAACAATTAATAGCTAATAATGGTTTCATAAAAAAATAGTATCAGAAACGTTAAAGGTATTCAAAAAATAGCGTCCAGGAAGAACAACTTCTGATATCTATAAGTGGTTTTAAAACAAAAATGGAAGGGAAAAGTAAGAAAAGATTAGAGGTATATTTGACAAAAGTTGCAAAATATAACATTTTACAAAGTATTTGGTGGCATACCTTGAGAATAGCCGCAATATCTCACAATGTAACTTAGAAGTCGAGTAAGCATAAACTCTAAAATTTGTTTCCACAACCACAAATCCCTGAAACAAATTAAATAGAACGACATTTTGCATTAATATTCATAAATCTGTACGGGGAACATCTTTAAAAGGGCATTATATATTGTCACTATAGAAGAAAAGGAACCATTCATTAAAGCCAACAAAAGATTCTTGAACAATTCAAGATATCTCACGTGAAATCCAGTAAAACTTGAAAACTCTGAAGAACATTAGTATGTGCATGTTTGGAATGATTGAGATGAAGCAACCAAAACACCTAAACAACAATAACAGCAAAAGTATACCCACATGTATGAAGAAGCAAAAAGAAATTTTACATATTAATTTAAATAAACCACATTAATATCGAAAAAAAAAAAGATTATGCCAAAAAAGAGTAAACCTCCCTATGTGAACAAGGCACAGAGGAAAAAAATGCAGCTGGGACAAATACATTGATGCTATAGAGCATTCTCCACTATTCAGCACATCTGTGAACGAGTTTCCTAAAATAAGCTAAATTTTCCATCAAATAAATCATTATGAAACCAATAACAAACCTGTTTTCTAGACGACGAATCAGCCAAGCTCATTGAAAGATTGGTTGCCAATTTTGTAGGTATAAACCAACTTCCTTTCCTTCCCTATAAAGTTATCACAATAAGAAGGAAAGGGAGACAAATTCTGATGAATAAACATACAATTACAATCATCAAGAACCTCATCAGCTCTAAAAATGAGCACAGAAATATTATAACCTGCTGAAGTTTGACCAGTCCAAGGTCTGCCAGGTCATTAATTATGCTCCTCTGAAAATCAGTCAATGTGTTTATACTATATGCCTGATGCAATGAAAATATCAAGTGTCAAAGTCACATTGCATTCCAGTTACATGAAAAATGCAGTTTCAGTAAGAAAAAGGAACAAAAAAGAAAAATAATATGGAATACCATAATATTATAAGCTTTTTTTATGTAATAAAACTCTCATCAGGGAATAATAATGTCTTACCTCCCCGATGACATGAAAGCTAAGTTCCAGCATGAATGAGATCAAGTCAGCTGCATCAACACCTCTCTCCTGCACCAAATGTGGATGAAGAGACCACGTACAAAGCAAATTGCAAAAATATTATTGAACAAAAAAAGTTAGAGCTACCTCAGAATTAGAGATATATTCTCTGATGATATACCAAAGCTGTGCATTTGTATCCATCAGCTGTAATACCAAAGGAAACAATTTTTATATTTAGGAAAAGCATTACAGAAGTTCAATTGGTTTATAAATCATTTGATGCATACCAAAAACTGGAAACCACTTTCAGTTAGTTTTGGAGCTTCTTTGTCTCTGTATTGCAAACGAGAAAATGACATTAAACACGAGATACGGTTTGCAACACCCACATACAAATTCAGGAAAAGGCTACAAATGAGAAGTATTACTACAAAGGAAACAAAACCTGTGACTAAGGAGACGTCGCTGGAAAAGTTTCATCAAAGAAGAGCTAATATTTAAAGGCTTATCAACCTGACTTGGGCTTATAAGTTGCAATAAGAAACACTAGTTCATCACAAAACGAAGTCACGGATGAGTTTAGGATTCTTTTCAGTCAAAATATAAGATACTGCATATTGAATAACAACTTAAGTAACTTATGTAGCAACTAGTGTTAAGCATAAAAGACATACATGCAGAGGTTTTATCAAAAAAAAAGAAGAAAAAAAGTGGAATTATAAGATCAAGTATTGTACCTCCCATTGCTCTAGAGCATAAGCCTCGAGATTTTCTAAGGTTGGAAGCCTCACAGTAATATTGGAAGGCATTGATTCCCTTGGCAAAGTTCCACTGCCATATTTAATCACATGGAAATATTACCAGCTAAAATAAAAAGAATTTGTAGTACAGTCAATATATTAACCATTGCATCGCTCTTCTTGAAAATTCAGAAAGGAAGAGTGACTCTGGCCGTTTAATGTCATGGAGAGACCATCAACTGTCTAGAGGTTAACCAACCCATATGCCTAAAGTAGAATAGTTTTATCATACGCCTCAAATAAACAATTTTGTATATCACATCCTCATCATAGCAGTGAGAGACAAGCTAACTTGTACCATGGTTAAAGAACAGAAAAGGAAGGGAAAATATGTATCACTCACCCTTGTACTAAAAGCTTTTGGAGACTTCTCTGATATGTTGGATTAACTTTGTATGTCTTTTCATTCTTCCTGCCAGAAGGTGAAAAACTTCCTGAAGTAAATTGGATAAGGCAAGGCTCCAAAGTTTTAAAAGTGACAACCCTGACTATGGAAACTTAGCTAGACGCTAAGACACACAGAGAAGAAGAATATGTACAATCCAGAGAAACGACCTACGTAATTGATCTGTATTCCTCTTGTTTGTCGGAAAAAGAAAAAAAAAAAAATCAATAGACTTAAGTGACCAGTGCTAAGTATTAAATGCCTTTTGCTGTGAAGCGACTGTGACTTTACACTTGTGTTCTGAAAGAAACAAAGGAGAAAGCAAACAAATATCATGCATGTCATGGAGCATGCAAATCAGATAAGCACTATTTTCCATTGAACTACATCATGCCATGAAATAATCACAAAGACCCTTAAACACATTGCAAGAAGCAAAAAAGGTGTGCATCCTTCAAAATAAGGGCTGATATTCCTCCAATTGTTATTTGAAATTAACTGAATGAGTTCAAAACATTCAGAAGCTCCAATGTCTGCTCTCATTTTCACAAAAAATGAAAAAAAAAAAAAAAACAGAAGATTTCATCGGTGAATAAATATGTACCTGTCAACAGCTTCAAGGAAAACTCTCAACTGAACCAGTCTATCAATGGCTACTCTGTGCTTTGAAAGTCCATCCGGAAGCACCCACTCCTCCAACAATTTAGCTGCCACTGGTACATCAATTTGTAGCATCTGTATGACGTATTTCTTCGCAAGAGGCGGAAGAGACCTGATATTTGAAGATATATACTATTTACAGTCACAAACACATTCATGACACTAAATGCCACTTCTCTAACTAACTTAACTCTGCACTTGTAGCTAAAATGAGAATCCAACCTAATTCCACAATAATTACTGACACTGATAAAAAAAAAAAAGCTAGAAAAAAAATGACCTGAGAATAGCCTCACAGATGAATCCATTTTCATAAAGTTTATCCAGCTTCATGGCGGGCATGGAAGCCACCATGTCCATGAAATTTTTGGCAATAATCCTAACCTCCGGCATTGTGATTCGAACACCACCACCTTTCTTTCTCTTTAACCGGATTCTGATTAAAGGGGTGTTTATCCAGAACTCAAGCAACTTTACGAAAAGCCGTCACAAGCCTCGCTTAGTTCCATACCAGTGGAGCATAAAGAGACACTTTGCAGAGTGAAATTGAAGGATCCACAACTTGACAGAGTGGTGGAGCATAAAGAGACTCCTCGCCCAGTCGCTCGACTTCTCCGTCATCCACGACTTGACAGAGATCCTCCGCGTCGCCACTTCTGGTCACTTGCTAACCATCTGAGAGCTCTTCCACAAAGGTATACGTCAATCTTAAGGGGGGAAAAAATGCTCAAATTGATTAGGTTTATGATATTTAGGTATATGTTTATATGTTTTTTAAATTTCAACATGGAAAATAAGCATATTATATGAGACTTTATATTGAAAATTAAATTAAACAATATTTATTTTTTATAATTTAAAACATAAATTTTATTTATGTTTTAATAAATATGTCATTCTTAAATATAATAAGGGGATAAATGACACTTACAAATATAAGAAATATGAATGTTTATATAGACCAAGAAAACACTCTAAGTTTTTATTAGAAATATAAGAAAATTGCATTTTTTTTTTTAGAATTAGATTATGCTTGTATAACTGTAATTTCGTCTTCTAACTATTGTAGTTTGGACCACACCTTGTTCTAAATTTGGACCCTCATTTTAGATAGAGGACTTCTTTCTTTCTGCACCCACTTTTTTTTCATGCACTTCTAAACTTTTTCTTTTTTTCCACTTTACCCTTTTCATAATAACAAACTAGATAACATAATTTGGAAGAATTAGCTGGATTAAAAAACTTGAAAGATGTGATGTGAACTAGAACAACAAATCTGGTTAACTTTTTTTAGGGATGTAGTTGCCGGATTTTAGAACCCAGTGTATAGTTTGGGATCTAAATAAGCATATCAAAATTGAGATAGAGTTTAACAAAATTAACAAAATTTGAGAGTAGAATAAAAGTAACGAAAATTGAAATTGAATTGAATACAAAACACTGACATATGACAATGATATTAACACATGACATTAACATTAACACATAACAT
Source organism: Vigna mungo (assembly GCA_036885675.1). NCBI lineage: Eukaryota > Viridiplantae > Streptophyta > Magnoliopsida > Fabales > Fabaceae > Vigna > Vigna mungo. The sequence continues at coordinate 429,293 of CP144689.1, forward strand.
TAATATTGACTTTACATTATATTAACATTATCTTGACACATGATATTGATATATGATATAAATATTAACTTTACATGTAAACAATTTTTTTTAAATTAAGAAAAATCTATAAATATATATATATATATATATATATATATATATATATATATATATATATATTAAGTTTTTTAAAAATTTTAAAAAGCTCACGCATTAGTATGTGACGTACATTGTTAATATGCCAATAACAATGTAGATAGCGTCCTAGAAAAAAATTAAATTGTACATAAATTATAAAAATTAAGAACATTTGAAGAAAAAAATGAATTTCACATCAAGTTAACGAAAAATTATCCAACCTAATTTTAACTTTGGATATGCTGTTTACACTCTTTAATAACAAACGAAAATCAAAATTCAAATGTAAACATGCAACAAGCATATTTTAGAATTAAAATAATTTCAAATTAAGATATTTTCGAACTGTAGATTTAACAAAATGCCTAGAATAAATTATTCAGGTAAGTCTGTAACAAGTTTTCCCGCAAGTTTTAATAAAAGAAAAAAATGAATCGAAAGTTTTGTGTAAATTAAAATTAAGTTATATATAACTTAAAAATAACAATATAGATATGTTACGTAAGAGAATTTTTAGAAATACATAAACTAAGTTGAGCTTATGAAAAATGTGATTTATTTCTTTATTTTTCTGTAATTGTTTATGAAAAAAAAAATCGTCTAAGCAACCTGAATTATACCACATGTTGTTTTGTATCAAATACAAAATATTTAATGTATATAGTAATTTTATTTTAATTTATCATAACATGCATCGTCATAAAACTTGCTACACTTTTCTTAAATACAAGTATTTATTATATAAATGTAATTAATAGAAAAATGTTTTCTTAACAATTTTTAATACATAATAATTTCAATCACATAATGTTTATTGGAGAGTTTTATACGGTTTTTCATTTTATTTACCAATGAAAAGGTATGTGATATAACCTATGGAATAAAGATGTTTATGGGTTATACATATACATATAACTGAAAATATCATTTAGGTTTCTTCCGAAAAAAGGTTTATCTAGAGCAATCTTTTAACTTCTTTTATTATTTGCTTATTTATTAAATATAATTATGATTAAAAAAATCACAAGAAAGATAAAGTATTAGGAAAACCGTTATTAATAATTGTGTAGACAAGCAAACATATTTACTAATTTCTTAGTATTTAATGTTGTAATCTAATTTAGATAGTATAACTTTTTAATGATGCGTTCTTGTACATAATTTTACAAATCATAAATTGACTCTCAAGATATTATTCCATATATTTGATCCGAAATCATTTAACTCAACATAATAAACATCAATTCAACAAACTTATCAAATAATATAATCCCAATATAGGTCAAATAAACAATTATAAGTATATACAAATTACATATCTCAATACAACATATCAGTCTATTTTATTGAACAAGATATTAATCGCTAAGTGAATTTAAATAGGAAAATTATTATAGTGTTCATGATAATTTGGTGCACTATTAATCAATCATAATTCGTAAATATCCTTTGATTAATCTCTTAAACCAAAGTATCGTAAAAAACGAATAAGAATTGGAAGGCATTGACTATGAAGTATAGAAAACTTTGATTAGATCTGTGATATATTAAGTTCTTTATTAACCCAAATGGTGGATATGAGCAATTTAAAACAAGAATAGAGGTTTAATTTAATTAAAAAAAGAAGAAAGTGGACGACAATGTAAAGAAATTAATTTATGTTGAGTCCTTAGAAATATAGAAAAATAATTAGTTTGTTGGTTTTGGGATCTATGAGCCACAATGACAGCGAATATGGGTTGTCGCTACATACTACAAATGAAGAAGGAAAAATCCGTGATCTGAATCTCATGTCTTCTTATGTTTTTGAGAGTCACATGTCACCACGTTGCTTCTTTTTCATTGCCCACTGTTACGCACCATACAACTTGCAAATTTTCCAAACCCTAAAAATAAATCTAATCAAAATCAACCTTTCATAATACAGGCCCAACATAGCCCACCTTAAACCACATGGCCCAAACCTCAATCAGGCCCATCCAGCCCAGTATACTTTATTAAAATTAGTCCTGGCTTTAATCTTTAACACTTTCCTGATTTCTAACTGTTACCGTTATGTTTATTTACTATTTTCTTGGTCTCTATCCGAAATCTTTATAAATTAGACGGATTAAATCATTACAATTTTTTCTTTTGCTGAAAACATCAAATTAAAATATCAAATTTATCAGTGTCTAATTATTTGAATAAAATAATTTCTGGAATGGTTCCAACGTTCTGCAAAACAAATATATATAAGCACTTTTCTTTCTCTCAGGTATATATATATATATATATATATGACGAATATATATGTCTCTTGAAATGAACTTCATAACACAGATAGCTGAGCATGCATTACATGTGTACTGAATGATTGAGAAATTAGAATTAATAAGTGACACGAACACCCTGGTACCTGAGAATTTCTCCGATGAGCTCCCCTTTGCCGGAACCGACGTACCTGCCCTCGATGTTGCCGTCTCTGATGAAGAGAAAAGTGGGGACCTGTACTACTTCCATGTCCCTCAAGAACTGCATGCAACTTTCGTTCTCGTCACCGTTCATCCGCGCGAACACCACCGAGTCCATTTGCCTGGACAGCTTAACCACTGTCGGATAAACCTTCACGCAGGGTCCACAATGCTTTAGTCCCACATCCAGCACGATGAGCTTGTGGTCCACCTTGTGATCCTCTATAAGCTTCTGAACGTCCTCCACGCTGTGCAGCTGCTCCACCGCCGAGTGGCTGTCCCCGTAGTACAGCACGTCACCCACCAGCATGTCTGGACCGATGCCTTCCTCTTCGTGGATCTTCTCCCTGCTCTTGTAGAAGCTGAAGTGAGGCACATTCTCCACCTTCTCTCTCTTCAAGAGCTCCTTTGTTTGAGCCGACTCGTCCCCCATTACCAGGATGAACTCCACGTCGCTGCAGCTGCGGCTCAGCTCCACCATGAAAGGGTATATCTGGCTGCTCTCCTCGCTGTCGCTGGCCGCGTACTCCACCACCACCAGCCTCTCTTTGGCTGACTCGAGCGCCGAGTCAAACTCCTGGATGCTGTGGACCCGCTGAACTCTCTCTTTCTTTTCTGCTTTCTTGGCGCCTGGAGCCGCCGTGGCTCTGGGGATTAACGGTGTCCGATTATAGTTGGGGGTGGTTGATATCCGTGAGGAGGAAGTTTTAGGTAGAAAAGGTAGAGTGGAGGCATGAGAAAGAAGAGGAAGAAGCTTTGGGAGTGGGGAAAGAGAGACGGGGGATTTGAATAGTAAATTGTTGGTGAGTGTAGCCATGACTGTTGTATGAGGAATGAAGAATGAAGAATGAAAAATGCAGAATGAAGAAGGAAGATAGAACTAAGAAAGGAAAAGGAAAGAGATTACGAAGAAGAATGGCACTGAACAAAAATCTCATATCCCCTTCCTTTACATGTGGTCTATAATATTGACACCTGTCTTCTCCTTCTTACTTTCTTCTTCTTCTTTTCTTTTCTTTTTTATTTTTTTTTCAATTTATTCTGGTCCATATTAATGGGATTAAGTTTGTGTGCCATGTTGCTGTTCAAAGTTAGCTTCCTAGATATTAAGACCGTCATTATATCTTCATTATTTTTTATTTAAACAATTTATATGGACTTATTTCTCCAATCAACCACTTTTTTTTTATTCGTCGCATAAATTCATTCCCATATTTACATTCATTAGTAATTTATGTATTAACTTATGATAATTTTATTTATATGTAATAATAAGGGATTCATTTAGTTATTTATTTTATAAAGTGCTTTTACAACCCCAAATATATCTTAGACAGTGTGACATCCCAAAATATATAGTAGTGTATATATGTATAGAATGCATCAATTATAATAATAGAGAACACTTGAGAATAATAAGATGAAGTATGTGATTATACAGTCATTCCAAAATAAGACAGAATTAAAACTTTAATTTACATAATTAAAGTATCTCAAAATATAGAGAAATTAAAACTTTACAAGTATAAAGTCTTTCAAAATATAATAAGATCTAAGAAAGAGATCCTAAGAGCTAGAAGCTGGGTCATCTCCCCCCAAAGCATGCTCCAAAGGTACATCGTCTGCGTCTGCTCACATCCAAAGGATTGGATGATCATCGCAGGGGGAAGGCAAACACATACAATACACAGAATGCAAGGGTAAGCTAGATTTCTAAATAAAACATGAAAATGAGAATAAACTAACTAACAAGAAATATACAATTGATTTGGTTATAAAATATGGTTTTATTAAGTGGTGTTAGACTTAGACTCGTCCGGACTTGGAATGAATATCGAGTTATGGCGGGTTATGCACTTGTGGTGGCCTCTACTGCTTTGCAAAGCCAATTGCTATGGGTTCCACCCTACCACCACAAGGTTAGTCCGTTATCACTCACCTTGGCCCATTTAAAATGGAGACAACCAAGACTAGGACCTCCTACTACTCTCACCACATAACATATTCTTCTCTAAGTGAGATTGAATAGTCATTAGAGTGTTAAGGAAAACCTCCAAGACTGAGCTACCTATATTAATTCCAATACTTAACTTAATCTCACCGAGAGATGACACTTGAATCATTGAATCATATTACACCACATGGAACACGATCATTCTTTAGTTATGTCATAAAAACAACTTATACATACTCAAACATTTCATATTTTCACAAAAACATCACTTATTAACACAATTATCTTTTTAATATTTAATTACCAATACTAAAGTAATTCAAATGGCTTGGAAACCCTCACCAATAGCTCCGGAAGGGTCAAAACCCCCCAGAACGACCTAAAGAACATCCAAAACGAACATCGGAACCCCCCAAACTATCAAAAATTAAAGCAATAGCAGAAAAGGGCGCCCAACACCCTTTAGGGGCGCCCGGACGCCATAATTCTGGCAAAAGTCGAGTTAAAGGGCGCCCAACGCCCTTTAGGGGCGCCCAGGCGTGGATTCTGCAGATTTTGAGGAACTCACCCACTCAAAATCTATTTTAGGTCATTTGGTGAACTTAGGACGCTCCTAATTCGAAGTATAGGTGGAATCTAACTTGCCTAAGGGTCTACATTTAATCTTAACACTAATCTCTAGCATTTATGCAGAAAATTAGGATCAAATTCTACTATTTCATTCACCTATGGACTCAATTTGGATCTTACTATCTAGAAACTGTTTTAAGTCAGTTTAAAGCTCCTAACAAGTCAGAAATGACTTAACTAAGATACTCTAAGTGCCTAGACCAAACTCTAACTTCTAATTCTAAAAGTCAATAGTCTAGTTTCCTAATTTTTGAACTCTATCACCATAATAATTGAACTGGTTTTCCAACAATCTACAACACTTGGAATCACAGCTTACAAACATTCAATTTACACCATACGTATGTTCCAATCAGTTTCATAATCCATCATACATTCAATCACATAGTTACTTTAACAAAAATTACATTCCAGCACACAAAACACATCAACTCAGTTCAACAGTAAAACAAGTTTTCACACAATTTGCACATGCATCAACTTCAGCAGTTTTGCCTAAAATCATACAAGAGTTCAAACATTTTTACGAACAAGAAGTTAAAAATCTAGCTTCCCTTACCTCTAATTGGCGGTTGAACTCAAGGATGATCCAACTAGCTCCTTGAGCTGTAAAAACTCAAAACACTTAAAATTCCTCAATTGATGAGGGGAAACAAATTATTAGAACCTAAATTTGGTTGAGGATTTAGAGAGGACACAAAAGAATTGCATGCAACGGATCCCATTGCATGATCAAGGTTCACAAGCTCACAAAGAAGAGAATTTGACTTACCGGTGGAGAAATTGAAGATTGATCGAATGCAAACAACGCTTTCTATGGTTCGATCTCTAGGGTACCAAATCTAATCAAGGATTCAAGGTTCAGTTGTTGAGAATGATAAAGAAGAAGGATATGGAAAAAAGGAAAAAAGCATCTGGCTTTGGAGAGTGGAACTTGTTTTTCTCATAACATTTTGAACTTGAATCAGTTTTATGAATACACTTGTTTTCATTAAAATGTACTGTCCAATTTGTCTGATGCCACATGTTCACTCTTACAAAACTGGGCTTTTTCTCAGTCTTTAGAGACAGATTTTAGAAAAAACATTCTTGAGCACTTTTTTTTCAATTTGAAATATCTTCTTCCAAGTATCAAGTTGTTCTTCCAAATATCAAGTTGTTGGATATGCATAGTTGAAAATGTTTCCAAACAAAGTATAAATTCAAATGAGAGATTGGTGTTTGTAAAAACATTCCAACTTCCAATAGAGATATATGTGTAAGATGATAATATACGTGTGTGTATGATAATAATAAATGATAAAATGAATACGTAATAATTATTTTTAAAATATATTATTTATAATAGTTTTATAATTTTTATTTCGTTGGGTTATTTTTAAGATTTTGATAATCCATCTTATATCATGATTTCTTTGTTAGTCATGTATAATTTTAATTTGTGTTTTTTAACTGAGGTTATTATATTTAGTATGATGTCTTGGTCAATACGACCTTGTCTTATATAATCAAATCAATGACCAAAAATATATTTAGTATGATGTTATTCTATATTGTTTGACATGATTTTCGGTACATAAAATAATTTTTAATAATACAATTAATATACTTTTTGAGTAAATTAAATTTTATTTGAAGTGGAAAATGAATAAATTTATGCATGAAGATATAATTATCCCACAATTAACAAAATTTTCATAGTTAAGATAAAAGTAATACTTTTGGAACACAAATATTTAAATATATTTTTAATATGTTTGTTTGAAACAATGATGCGACGTCTGTCACAAATATAGTGGTATGGTTAAAATTCGAACGAGGATTACTAGACTTTTTGTTGTATTGATTATGAGAATTATCAAATGATAGTTATTTCTTTTATAAAATAATTTTTAATAAGACAGTATAATTTATGGGTAAACTCCTCCACATGATGATTAATCTTTCTTAATAAATCGAGGTTACAAAAATATAAATAGAAAATCATGTGTTAAAATAATTTTTAATTATGAAATGATGACTATATTGATTTCGAAAGTACTCTTTACATACTGGTATTAAAGTCTATGGTCGGGAATAATGACAGAAAAAGAAAAAAAAAAAGTAAGAGAAATGATAGGGTAAGAATTAGAGAGTTTGTGTCTGGCTAAGTCTTCGAAACGATAATCAGAATTAAAATAAGGAAGAAAGTAGTAGGCTAGAGAGTAGGGAGCCGAGATTCACGCGCGACACACATGGAGTGAGCAGCAGCCAGCCAGCCAGCCAGCCACAGACTCACCACAACTCAGTGGAGGAATGTTCTCTATAAAACCAAACACAACACATCACAAAACAACATAAACCAACCCAAAATGGACTCACTGTCCCTCCTCTGGACCGCCCCGCTCCTCGCCGCCGGTCTTTACTGGTTCATCTGCATCCTGGGTTCCGCCGAGCAGAAGGGGAAACATGCCACCGCCATATCCGGCGGCTCCATCTCCGCGGAGAAAGTTCAAGACAAATACAAGCAGTACTGGTCCTTCTTCCTGCGGCCCAAGGAGATCGAAACCGCCGAGAAAGTGCCGGACTTCGTCGACACATTCTACAATCTCGTAACCGACATCTACGAATGGGGTTGGGGCCAATCCTTCCACTTCTCTCCCTCCATTCCTGGCAAGTCCCACGCCGAGGCCACGCGCCTCCACGAACAGATGGCCGCAGATCTCATCCAGGCCCGTCCCGGCCAGCGGATAATCGACGTGGGCTGCGGCGTAGGAGGGCCCATGCGGGCCATCGCGGCCCACTCAGGCGCCAACGTGGTGGGCATCACCATCAACGAGTACCAGGTCCAGCGGGCGAGGTTCCACAACAAGAAAGCACAGCTGGATTCCCTCTGCGAGGTGGTGTGCGGCAACTTCCTCCACATGCCCTTCCCGGACGACAGCTTCGACGGCGCCTACTCCATCGAAGCGACCTGCCACGCGCCGAAGCTGGACGAAGTGTACGCGCAAGTGTTTCGCGTTCTGAAGCCAGGAGCGCTGTACGTGTCGTACGAGTGGGTGACCACTGACAAATTCAGAGGGTCGGAGGCGGAACACGTGGAGACCATTGAGGGGATCGAGAGAGGGGACGCTCTGCCTGGTCTGAGGAGCTACGCTGACATCGCGGAGAGCGCGCGTAGGGTGGGGTTTGAGGTGGTGGAGGAGCGCGATCTCGCTCTCCCACCCTCTCACCCCTGGTGGACCCGTTTGAAGATGGGTCGGATCGCCTACTGGCGGAACCACCTTCTCATTTCTGTTCTCTCCGCCATAGGAATTGCCCCCAAAGGTACCCTCGACGTTCATCAAATGCTCTTCCAGACCGCCGACCACCTCACCCGTGGTGGTGATACCGGAATATTCTCCCCCATGCACATGATTCTCTGCCGAAAACCCATCTCCACCTGATGAGTTAATTTCCTTTCCTTTTCCTACTGTAATTGGTTTTAATTCCATGTTCGAGTGCTGCATGCATGCAATTTGGTTTTCAAAGCTAATTTTTTTGTTGGATAGCCCTCAGTCTCTGTGTATAGTGCCCAATTCATCCTGAAATCTCACGGATCCAGGAATCTACCAAGTTTTCACTTTCCTTTTTCTTATTTTAAAATTTTTTCGATCACGTACTGCGGTGAGATGTAAAGTAAGGTGAATCTGCGCGTGCCATGCATGGTGGATCCTTTATTTATCGTAGAACTTAAAGAATCAGAATCTCGTGTTTATTTTTTACGTCTGTTGCTAGCTTTTAGTCACGTTCCGCTTGGATCTGTCCTTGTATTTCTCATTACTCGTAACTCCCGGTAATTTTCTTTCCATATTTAATCATTGTTTCTGACTCCACAAAACAAAAAAATATAGCCATGGATAATGCAATTCCCTTCTCCTTCATAAAGTGCCAGATAATCACTGCGACTACATACTTATTTAATATTTGTTGAATCATTTAGTTTACTAATTTGTAAAGTTTTCTATGTTGGATAAACTTAAAGTGTGCAGCTAATGCCGAACTAATTTATTCTCCCTCTGCAATTTTAACATCTATGATTCTTTTTTGTTTCTGCTGTCACTCTGTTGTGATTTCTTAAAGAGGTAATTATGAAACTTTAACGCATTTTGAATTGGAGTATTTGGAAGATTTTACTGCTTTTTCATTTCAATACAATGTATTTAAAATTTTAACTCTGTTCCCACACTTGAGTGCATGAATGATTTTGATCACCTTTATTTTAATTATTATTTGCATTTAACCTTCCAAAGTATTTCATCCTAAGTTCTGTATATGGGCTTCCAGGTTTGGGCCTTAGCTTGTTTTTGACATATTTGGAATATGAGGTATTCTGGGAAGAGAATTTGATTTCATTGTTTTTTACAATTACTTTATTTAATATTTTTATGCTGAAAAAGTACACGAAGTATGCTAATTGATGTGAGATAAAAAAAATTGACATTTATTAAATGAATGACATAAGAACATAATTCTTCTTCTCTTAAAAGTTACATTTTTTTAAAAAATGTTTCTCAAGAGTTTCGATTTTTTGTTTTGTAGTCTTTTTATTTGACAAACTTTTTACATTGTGGGAACTAATTTTTATTGAGATGAATTTAAGACAAATTTAGAAAAAACAGTCTCTTACTTTGTTTTGACTTGTAATGGACTTCTATGGTCTGACCTTGAAAATCCCACTACATGAGTCAGTATGCTTTTTTAAATTGCAAAAAATAGTTTTGAAATTTTAAAAAGATGTGGAGGTACAGTAAAAAAATGTATATAGGTGCAGGAAGAAACAGCCTAGGTTAGCCTGTGCAATGAAAAAGGAAAGTTCAGTTACATGTTAGATCATCAACTCAAAGGAGTCGAACCCACTGGGCTTGTCAGCCTGCAAGGTCACAAGACGGGTCAACCCGCCAATAACCTACAAGACGGGTCACAAGTTTTATAATTTTTTAATAATACGTCTCTAAAAAGTCATGTCTAAACCATCATCGTTAACTATCATGATTTAAAGACTGTAAAAAGAAAAGACGTAATTAATAAATATTAACGAATTTAGAGCACAATTGATACAAAATTAAAAAACGAAAACCAAATTGACATACTTCCACCGTAAAAATAAGAATCATTAGAATAATTTAGTCAAAATTTAAATAAACATTTTAAAAAATTAAAAGAATTAAGGTAGTTCAAAGATATGTAGAAATAGTATCATTAGTTTAGAGATCTTAAAATATTTTAAAAATCATTAATGAACTTAATTTTCTTTTATTAAAATTAAAAGTGATGGTTTTATTTTCCAAACACTTTTCAGATATGATTAGTAGTAACTTGTAGCAATTTCCTCCGACAGAAGACAGATCATTTGTTAAGTTGTGCAATGAGATCAAGTTTCGTATGTATGGGTAGTTGGGAGTGGCTAAAGCAGCAAAACAGGAGAAAATTGAAGTGACGATGAACTTGGAAGTTGGAAATGTCAACATTTCAGTTATTATTTCGACAGAGATATTATGTTTATGTTTGACTTCACTTGCTTGTGAAGACAAAACCTACCCAAACCCTGCAAAACTTTACCCGTTTATCCTTCAAAATTACACAACTACCATCGGAGATCTCCCTTCAGATCACAATGTCAGAAAACAACCACCTTAAACCAGATCTACCTTACATTTTAAGGAAATCAACTTAAATTTTCGAACAATTTTAAACAAACTCAGGCACCTCGCTGCAAGTCAACGACTTTCTTCCAGGAGTCGCGAGAGGAGATCTCGTCCCACCACCTGGCGACGTTGGGTGAAGTGAAGAGAGGAGCAGCGTCGGGGGCGGCGAGCAGATAGTGGGCGTTCGGAAGATGGGAAAGATCGGCGAGAGAGAACTCATCCCCAGCCAAGAACCGGCTCACTCCGAGCCTCTTCTCGTACACATCGAGCACCTTCGCCAGCTTTTCTTTGCTCTGCTTGATGGCACCCTCGTCTTGCTTGATCTTCATTCGCGGCGCGAATGCAAGCTGGAAGACCAGAGTGGAAGAAGGTGGGTTGAAGTTCTGACCTTCTGCCTCCAGCCATTGATCTATGGAGGCCTTGGCCAGAGGGTTGCTTCCGTAGAGATCCCTGTTCCCTTTGTCCCCGTATTTGTCGCATACGTAGCGGCATATCGCTCTGGACTCTGATTTGAATTTGATGTTAGATTTACAAGTAATGAAAGGTGAGAGCTTTGGGAAGGTAAGCGAACATACCAAAAAGGGAAATGTTGTCGGCGTCTTGAAATGCAGGTACTTGTCCGAAAGGGTGAAGCTTGAGGAATTGAGGGGTTCTGTGTTCCCCTTTGGACATATTAACGGGAAGGAGTTGGAAGTTGACGTCTTTCTCCAACAGACAGGCCAAGACTCTGGACACGGCAGTGGACATGGGTGGACCGTACACCTTCACTGTCGGCGCCGCCATGTCTTGCTTTGCTTGCTGGTTTGAGGGAGAGTGGAGTGTGTGAATGTGAGTGAAGGAAGAAACAAAGAAACAGAGAAAGAAAGAAAGGAAGGAAGGAACAGTTACTTGTGCAGCTTTGCTTTATCTTTTTCTCCAGTCTTATCCTATCTCATCCAACTTAATTCAACATCACCCACCCTATCCACACTCCTAATAGTCAATGTTTCATTTTCTTTATCAATCAAATAAATTAATTTAAATAAATTCTCTCTTTCTTTAAACAATATTATCTACTTTAAAAAAAAAAATTATTTCAATCTCTTGTTTAAGTAGAGTCTTGATGCTTGTTTGCCAGTTTTAGTTTATATGAAAATATAATTTAGAAATTTATCCATTCATGATAATATTTTTTATTTTCTCATTAATTTCTCTATCCCTTTCCTTATCTTTTTCACTATTTTTCTTAATAAAAAATACTTGACTTTTATTTATTTTTTCTCACACTTTTTTTGTTCTAGTCTAACCCATTTTTTAGTTTATCTTTGGAAAACGGAAGGCAATGACAAATGTTTTAGGTACAACGTGGAAAAATAGCTTCCTTCTCCCTTTAGGCATGGAAATTGGTTCCATATAACATCGTTTTTTAACAAAATTAATTTTTTTTATATCATGTTTTTCATAAATAATATTTTTTTAATAATAAGAGAAAAATAATCCTTTACATATCGTAACAAATATTCTTCGTTCAATGTACTTAGTTCCTTCTGCTTTTAAATTTGTCCAAATACTTGAAATGAAAAATCTTAACTTTTATTGTTTTCATTTTTATTCATCTAAACTATACATTTTATTAATCCTATTTATCTTTTATTCTTGTTTTTTCACTTTCCATTTTATTCCCATCCAAAGCATAAAATTAAAAGCAACACCCAACATGATTTTGTTTATTCTTTTTCTCTGTTTCTTACAAGTGTTAAGAAAAAAAGTGATTCTTTAAAGCTTTTTCTTGAAAAGTATTACCGTATCTTACCAAAAGGATTTATTCTTAGATTATTGCTCATCACATAAATTAACCTTTTCAGATGCCATTTGAATATGCTAGTAGTAGTGTGTACATATATAGTCCGTGTTTACATTACTTCATATATTTTATTTTTCTCACCAAAAGAAAAACTTTCAAAAATCATATAATTGTGAAATTATATATTTACTATTGTTTAAAAACAAAAGGAGTAAACATAAAATTAAAAAGAAATTGGTTTGGAAAAAATTAACAAAATTGCATTATTAATATTAAAAATATCAGTTTACTCTCATGATATATAATATTTTTCAAGATCCATAATATTACATTTTAAGACCTATTTTTTTGTGTTGATCTTATACGGGTTACGGTGACACATGTGACATTATTGATATTCTATTCAATCAAGTATGCACATGCAATAAATAATATATGTGCAGAACAACTTGTGCAGAACAGCAGATAAAGAAAATCCATGAGCAGAACAACATAAGAAAGAAACTGGTAGAAGGTAAGAGATAAAGAAGGAAGCACGAGAAGCATTAAAAAGTTAGGAAAATAGATAAGAAATATTTGAATAGGAAAATGTATCTTTAATCATTTTCTTAACTACTTATATAATGATTGGTCATTTTAAATATACAAACTAATAAAAAAAATTGTTAAAATATCATTTGACAACTTTTCTAAAACTTGTTAGTATAAATATGATATTTTAATAATTTTTAATAAAAGATTATATATCATTATTTTATTTTATTGGTTTGTATATTTGAAACACACGAATCATAAACCATCGCGGAACTGTAAAAATGTTGTAAAAAACCATAAGAGTTTTACCTTAACCATTTTTTTATGAAATGAAATGAAGAAGGATAACTGAGTGGAAGTTAAAGATGAGGGAGACTCCCAAGTTGTGAGGCTGTCCAACCTGAAAGGCTTATTTTGACGTCATGTAGCCTTCTAAGTTGATAGTTTAAAAGAGGACATCATGTGAATGAGATAAATCTCATTTTCTTAAGTTTGTTTTTATCTGATATATAATAGTGACAAAATAAAATAAACTTAACACCTTGTCCTGTTTTGGCAAACTCTTACCCCCAGATTCCGTTAACGGGTTTTCAACTTCTTAAAACAGGACACGAGGCTCTGGTTCTAGATTTTTTGGACTTTCTGCAAATCAGAGCTACTCTGCTTCTGCCTTTTTCGGACTTTCTACACATTACAGTTTTTTTATTTATTTTAATCATTAAACATGGATTCTGATTAGAGGGTATTGTGCATTGTATGAAAATGTAAAAAAAAAAAAAAGATGCAGTTAATTTTTGAGTAGAATAAGTTGTGTGGTGGTGGTGGTGGTGGTAGAAGAAGAAGAGAAAGCAATGCAGGGTTTGAGAAATCATTTTCAGAAGCGTATATTAATTGATTGGTGGTGGTTGTAGCTTGCGATCTAAGCTGTGTAGATTGAAGCGGAGAAGAGACGGCTCTAGAAATAATTGAAACTTGTTGAAATGAAATGCTAGCGTTGAATTTCCCATGCCTTTCTATTCCGCCAATTGGGTGCACATTGAATATGAATTTTGCCTCAAAAGCAGATTCTCCTTTATCCTCACATTCCAAATTCCCGGCTAATGTCATCTCTGGTTCTAATTCCACTGATTTTTTTATCCCTTTTTCCTTCCCTACTAATACCAATGCCTCATTCCCTCTTTCCTTCAGATCAATCTTCTCTTCTCTTGTGCGTTCCTCTCTTCTCTTCTTCTTCCATTCTCTTCTTCTCATTTCTATTTTCTCTCTCAATAATCGATTCTAACTTACTCTTCCTGCAGATATCTACCTTCTTGATCCAACAACTCCACTATTCACAACAATCTTAACATGGGCTACTTGAAGGTTCCTTCTATGCTATACCATTCTTTTCTCTCTAGCTTTCTTCTCTCATTATATTTCTCTCTATCTCATTTCTTTATTTCTTTCTTCTTACGAGCAGGAACAAACCAATCAACAAACTGATCCAGGTTTGCTTTCTCTCCTCATATACCTCATTAACTACACAGTTTCAACAAATGTGCTTTTGACAGATCATGGCATTTTCTGTTCTTCAATATTCAATGCCTTGTTCTGATCAGAGGACTTGTCTTCTTCTATGGAGATGATGTTTTAGTACTGAGTTTATCTAATTCATCCTTCTTTCTGCATGTGACCAGCTGCAGTTTTACGTGATGGAAAAGAAATACTTCTTCAGGTAAATTTTAATCACTCTGCTCCACACTTTATATTATTTGCTTAGTTCCCTGTCTATAGTTGAAAACAACTTTCGAGACTGTGAGCAGCATAGATCATGTCGTACTAATGTTATTTCAAAAATCAATTCTTCCTTGCTCTTTGAGTTCCTTATTTCTTCTTTCATGTTTGTGTGATCCATTATTTGATCGTAAAACTTGATTATCCTAAGAAACTAATACTGTCTGCACAGAATAAAACGTATTATTTGTTACTGTGAAGAACATGCACGGACTAAATTAACATTATACATTTTTTTCTTTTTGCAGGGATTCAACTGGGAGTCTCACAAATACAATTGGTGGAATAATTTAGAAACTAAAGTTCCTGACATTGCTAAATCTGGATTTACATCGGTGTGGTTGCCACCACCATATCATTCATTTTCGCCTGAAGGTTACATCACTAACCATACTTACAATTTTTAATGTGATAGTGATGGTTTTATCTTTTTCTTCAAACCACCTACAACACAATGCCATATTCTTCTAACTTTTTCTCTAAATCAGGTTACACTCCACAGAATCTTTACTCTCTCAATACTAAATATGGTTCTGAACGTCAGTTAAAAGCTCTGCTTCATAAAATGAAACAATATAGAGTGAGAGCAATGGCTGACATAGTTATCAATCATCGCACTGGCACCACTCAAGGACGTGGAGGAATATATAATCGTTTTGATGGAATTCCTTTAGGATGGGATGAACGTGCAGTAACATCATGTACTGGAGGACTGGTAAGATAAGTAATTTCTGTTCTAATATATATATTTTTTGGTTTTGATTTTGATTCTAAAGGTTTAGTTGTTCTTCTTGTTTATTTCAGGGAAATCGAAGCACTGGTGCTGTTTTCGAAGGATTTCCTAACATTGACCATACTCAAGACTTTGTGAGAAAAGATATCATTAACTGGCTTCGCTGGTTGCGCCATGAAGTAGGCTTTCAAGATTTTCGATTTGATTTTGCAAAGGGGTAAGACATATTCTATGACACTAAGTATTGGATTTTCAATGATTTTATTTTCTTTATTATGTTATATATCTTTTATATGGGTTGTCTATATAGATTTTCAGCAAAATACGTGAGGGAATACATCGATGGAGCAAAACCTTTGTTTGCTGTTGGAGAGTACTGGGATACTTGTAACTATAAGGGTTCTTCTCTAGACTATAATCAAGGTATATTTATAGAACCGGAAATAATTTTCATTTAGTTATGAATTTTTTAAAATTTGGATATGTTGTACTTCAAATACACAAATTCTTCAAAACAAAAGCTCTCAAATCTCTATATGCTGCATATACAAAGCAGAATGTTGGTAGCTTTGAGCCATTTCAAGGCATCACTAAAACAGTTGAGAAGTAGTTGTATCTTCCGTGGTTTCTGCAGTAAAGTGCTCCTTCGAAAATTAAATAAATAATATCAAGTAAATATTGGCCATTTTACTAGTCATATTTTATGTATACTGTTGTCAGATTAACTAACACTGCTATCTATATTTGCATTTTGGATTTTGTTATGGTATTAATCTTGAGCTTTGTTACTTATTTTTTATAATTGGCAGATGGTCACAGACAGCGTATAGTCAACTGGATAGATGGTACGGGACAACTTTCAACTGCATTTGATTTTACAACTAAAGGCATTCTTCAGGTATATCATATATTTTGTACTTAATTGTTAGTTAATCAATCCCCTTGTCTTCTTATATATGGAATAAGTTGATTTCTGCAAAATCAAATTTATCAATTATACTAAACTCACCACACACACAACGGTTGATCTTCTAATTTGTAGGAAGCCGTAAGAGGAGAGTTTTGGCGATTGCGTGATGCTCAAGGAAAACCACCTGGTGTGACGGGGTGGTGGCCATCAAGATCTGTGACATTTATTGATAATCATGACACAGGTTCAACACAGGTATAACTCATTTCTTAGTTACATTTTTACACTATTCTTCAAAAATATTGGGAGGCAGCTTAATATTTCAAATGACGTTAAGCCATGACTCTCGCCTAAAGATATCAGTCTTTTGAATTGAATTCTTTTATAGTGCTTAATTCTTAATAATTGGTGTTTCTTCTAAGAATTATGTTATCTAAGACTTAACTCAAGACTTATCTATAAATTGAATAATGAAAAGTGAGTAAAGTAAGGAAAGAAAAACAAAATTTTGTTGTACTACATCTTGTAACTTTTCTTCACTATGTGCAGGGTCATTGGCCATTCCCGAAAGACCATATTATGGAGGTATTGTTTTTTGATATTAGTATCTTTCAAGTATTTATGTAAATAGTTTGACGTTCTATTTTTACATCATTTATTTGTTTGTTCTTCTACCGCTACACTTTACATTCTTATTCTGTTTTTTTGTCAGAAAAAAGAAAGAGAAAAATTCAGTAAAATTTCAAGCTCATCTTTCTCTTTTGTAAAAGAATATCCAATGCATGTAGTTCTCCTTATCATTCAAAACTACACAATGCACCTTATTATACAAATATCCTCTCTTCTTAGTCAGATTTTGAACTAGAGTCGTTGAAAATACATGGAAATGCCTTTATGCCTTCTTTCTTATTATTAGATTGTTTTGAAACAAGTTGATGTGAATTGGAGTTATACACTAACAAAACATGTTTTAAACAAATTCATATATCTTAAACTCTTCTGTTTTATGACAGGGATACGCATATATATTAACTCATCCTGGAATACCAACAGTTTTTTACGATCACTTTTATGACTGGGGCAACTCAATTCGGGACCAGATTGTGAAATTGGTATATAAAATAACAGTACTAGAAAACTAGCCATTTCTTTTGTTTTACAGAGGAAGATATGTAACAAACTTACATTGAAACTGCAGATTGACATTCGAAAGCGTCATGGTATTCAAAGTAGATCACCTGTGAGGATTGTGGAGGCCAAACACGATCTGTACTCTGCAATCATCGGCGAAAAATTATGCATGAAAATTGGATATGGTTCATGGTGTCCCTCTGGGAGGGAATGGACACTATCAACTTCTGGCCACAATTATGCAGTGTGGCATAAATAGGAAATTAAGTGCTTCTAGTCTTCGTAAATGGAGGCTTTACTCCTTCAGATTATGATTAATAGCCTTGTCTCAGTATTTTTATTATCAAACTATGTCAATAGCTGCTTTATTTATGTAACATATGTAAAAACAAAAATAAGCAGCTCTGATTATGTCATATGTATAAAACAAGTGAATAATGATAAATTTATAAGGGTACCTATAATCAGTGTGTATGATCTGGTTAATTATCATTTTTATAAATATCGTATTTGCCTATACAAACTTTTAAATAATGTTTATGAAAATAATATATCTGAAGAGAAACTAATTACTACTGAATATATTCAAAATAAATAATTAGATTTACGAAATTAAGATTGGATGTCACCTAGGAAGCCACGTAGTCAACACATAGATTTCAATAAGTTTAAGCTTGTTCCATTTGTAGAGAAAGGTAAGATGGTAAAAGACAAGGAGTTACCCCATTAAAAAAATATATATATA
Organism: Vigna mungo; assembly: GCA_036885675.1. Classification (NCBI taxonomy): domain Eukaryota; kingdom Viridiplantae; phylum Streptophyta; class Magnoliopsida; order Fabales; family Fabaceae; genus Vigna; species Vigna mungo. The sequence continues at coordinate 447,725 of CP144689.1, forward strand.
ACAGGCTAAGATCAATGAGTTGTGATTTGATAGAGAACTGGGAGAGTCGTATACTAGTGATTGTACTGGAGAGGCAGATATGTGGTAGTACACATGAGGAGGATTTAGTTTATGTGTAGATCTTAAGCATTGGAAAAATATATATAGATTGATAATAATAAGCAGCACATGGCTGCAGAAAATGGTTGAGGTTTTTTGTTTGGTTTCTCTTTTTTACAATAATCTAGCTTTACATGTCTTACCAGATACGGAGAGAGATAGCAACAGAGAGTCACATGGAGTTGTGGCTGGAAAGGGACTCACACACATCAACATCACCATCAAATACAAAATTAGTCATACATTTCATCATTTAGTTTTTGAAATCCACTTCAATATTATACACCTACATTTATTTCCTACCATAGATATGTGTCCCCACTTTGACTACAATATTATAATTCCTATGTCCTATGTCTATTCTTTTACACATCTTTTATATAATGCTATCATATAAATAATTATATTTAACAAATTTCAGAACTATAATTCTCCAAGTTTTAGCCGGCTGAAACATGATCTATTATCCATTGTATGCAAAATGGTGGAAAGTGTGGAATGTGATAATCACCATGTTCATCTCATTCAGCAGCACTAACCAGAAACATGTGATGGATGAAGCACTTGGATATACCAATCGGAGCATAATGATGAAGATGGTGGACTCTTTCTGCATTCTAGGGTTCCCCACTTAACATTACTTTACTTTTCAACAGTTGGTCAATCAAATCTGCATAAATACCCTAACGACCCGTTTAAGTCAGTGTTTTCCATTATGTTTTGTTTTCCGTGTTATAAAAGTTAAAACTTGTTGGTGCACCATAGCATGTAGCATAACAAAGTATAGTAAAAGATAAACATCCTTTTTCCCTTCTGTTCTTTGTGCCAACTTTACACATATATGTACATCCATATATTACATACAATTCCTTTCCACTACCTTTACAAAAGCTTTCCAATTAACGAACAAAGATGAAAACAACTTCAAAGTAGCTTCTTTTTACGGATTTCTTAATAAAATATCTTCCTTGTGTTAAATCTTGAAATGAAACTCATCTGGGCATGCAGGCTTTCGTTTCTTGTTTAAGTCTTACTGCATTATATATAACAGAAAACTTGAAAAATACGTAATTAAGGTTTTTTCTTTTGGCACATCATTGTTGTGGGTGATGATGAGTTCATTTTTATATGAAGACAAGAAATTAGTTGTATAATAATGGGATTTTTGAATTGGTGGGTAGTATGTAGGAAAAGTGCTGGCATGCATGGGAGGGAGAAAAAAAGATGGATTATGAGATCTGGTCTTTAGTTTGTGACAGCTTTTTGAATACTTTTCTCCGCTTTGGATGGTGCCTGTATGATTGGTGAATAATATATCCTCCTACTACATAGGTCACTGCCCAGTACATGCTTAGCATGGCAACTTTATACTAAAATCATTCACTAATATCATGTAACATCATCTTCTTCTCTTAGATATCAACAGTTTCAAATATATTTTTCTTCAGAGCCAAAGATATTATCGATCGAGTTTTGAAAGTAAAAAAGGCAGAAAAATGTAGACAGTGATTTAAGGGTTGGATGGGTAGCCATAAATGAAGGAAGGAAAATGAGTTGGTCTCATAAATGCTTGGCATATATAGAAATCCCACCACTCGTATCCAATTGTTGTCTGTCGTTTTTTCATCTTTGTTGTTCAATTCATAAAAAGGTTGGACCACTCCTATTTTGGTTCTCAGCTTAAGTAAACATATTTGTAAACCTTTTCACCATTTTATACAACCTTAATAATGCTTGCACATGTCTTCCGACTACCAAAAAATACTTCGTAAAATTAAAAAAAAAAAACACTTGTTTCATTTAATTATATAAAGAAATCGTGTATTGTTTTGTGATTTAAAAACTTAAATTACCAAACATTATCCAACGAATCACTACATGAGAATAACCAGATCAAAAGATAGAAATTGAATAACAAAAGGAAAATTTCCAAAAGAGCTTCCTTCTTCAAGTTTGTCATGCCATTTTTTTTTTACTTTTAAATAACTAGAGTAACTGATTCTTTTTCATTAGGATTGGATATAATGTTTTTTTTTTTTCATTTAGTATTTCTTTTGCTATATAATCTAATACATTAGTCCTATTCTTTCTCGGTGTTTCATTCCATGGTTTGATTATTTATTTACTTTTATCTAAATATTGGAAAATGTTTTTAGAATTTGGTTTTCAAGATTGAAAAACTTAGGGATATGATTTAAAATTTAGGTTTTCATTTACTTTTTATTAAGGGTAAAATTGATAATTTACCACCTCTAAGGAGTTGCAAGTGAAAAAATATGGAAGTGTAGAAATAATTTGTCCTAGTTAAATTTACTTATGCAAAGTCCAAATCAAATTGAATCAACCTAGTAAGTTGAGTTGATCCTAAGTTCTATTAGGTTGAGTTAAACCCTTAGGTCTCTTTAGGTTTGGTCGAGCTTAAGCCTATGTCGTTGGATTGAACTATCAATGTTTATGTTATACATTGATCAAACTAGATCAATCTTGGACCAACTTATATCAAACTTGATATAGTTGGATGAAACTTAACCAAATCAATACAAATATAAATTTAAATCTAATATAAAAAATATATCTAAATTTAATTCAATTTAAATTAAAAAAATATTTTAATTTAATCTAATTGAAATAAATTTAAATTTCACATTTAATCTAATATATGATCTAAATTAGATTAATCTGAATTCTAAAAAAAATAATCCATAATCACCCTATCCGACACTTTAATTCATTTATCAAAATATATGCATTATACCATAAAAAAAGTATATTTTATAAAGACGGAAGACTTTTTATTGTTAATGCTTAAACTTGTTGCCTAATGATCTCATCGAGCAAAATGACAAAAAGAAAAGATAAGCATGAAATATTTGATAATCAACTCTCATAATTCAATATCTACAAAAACTATTTTGAAACAGTGGATTTGTGCTCATAAAAATCAATCTATTAATGTTAAAAGAATGTTTGGTGAACAATAATGAATTTTCAAATTTTCTAATTACTAATAGAAAAAAAGGTCAATCTTGTAAGTATATGTTGAATCTATCTCATACCTATATAATTCTCTTCACTTTTATTGGTAAGAGACAAAAAAAAAAAAGGTTGACCATACACAGGATCGGTATATTGTTATACGACCCGATTTGTATATATAATAGAAGGCTTATTTACTTGAAGAATAATATGCAATATAAAGTACCATACAAAAATATTATGTTTTGATGTTGAATAAAAGTTATAACAAACTTAAACAATAATAAATTCATCAATTTTGAGGTTTTGGGTTTCTACAACACATCTCTCACGTACATATTCAACTTAAAATTAAACATCAATTAATTAATAAGTAGTGTAATAAGAATTTAATAGTAGACAAATTTAAACAAGTAATATATTTTACTAAAATAAATAATAACTCATAACTTTAATATAATATTAAATATGATTTTAAATTTAATTCAATTTTATAAAAAATGATTTATAAAATAAAATTTATATTCATTTAATATACTATTAATTTACTTTATGTGAAACTTTCAGTACAATTTTTCAAAACCTATTAACGAATTTCTTTTTTTTTTCAAATAAAAAAGAAATCTAAGCGTTTCTCCCTTTCCCCTTTGTATGATCTCAAACGCTAAATTAACCTTTTGAAGCAAAAATAACAAAATTATAGAAGCTTAAATATTATTAAAAAAAAATTACTCTCTAAAACATGTTGTAAATATAACATTAGAATCTATGTTCGTTTTCTGTCATACCAAAAAAATCTTAACTACAGCAATACAAGTGTGAATAATCATTCATACATTGGAAAACACAAAAGCAAAAAAAAAATAAAAAATACTATGATTATTTCACCAGTCATAGTAGTGTTACATCAAATATAATTATCCAAATATTTTGTATATTTGAAAACATGCTTCAAAGTTGAATTATTAATTAGCAATCCTCTCATGCTGTTTGGTGCTGCATATTGGTGATTTTTTTATTATAGGAAGGTGTTTATTGTTTTAATGGTATTTTATTATTTTGTTTTTGCAACATATATGGATATTCTTGTAGGAATTTTGTGATGTGGACATGTATGATGGAATTGAGAGGAAATGGTAGGATTAATGACATGAGTACGGATGATGATAAAAATCATATTAATGAGGAAGAGAATATTTAAGACGCTGATGTTTCAAATTATAATAGGATTCATAAGAAAAAAAAGAAGAAGTTATTATAACGTTATTCATTGCAAGATAGATAGATTTTGTAGGAGAGATCGATAGAGATTTTTTTCCTCAGTCGTGTAGAAAAATAGAGAATTTTAGTATTTAAAAAAATTATACTTTTAACCTTAAATTAACATGGTATAAAAACCATATGATTAAATTACATGATAACTTATGTTAAATATAAAGATAATTTTGATGTCCATCTGAACAGTCCTAAACTTTTGATGTGAAAAAAAAAAAAACCTTCCTTGATTTTATTTATTTTACTTATAATTTTTGACGACATTATTTAATAATATTAGATTTTGTATTTATTTTGATGTGGTATAAAATATAGGATTTTGTACGGTTGGGAAGAGTAAGAAGTATGAGAGAGAATGCATCAAGAACGAGGGGATGGAATAACTATGATGAGATCTTTCATCCTTCTAAATATGCGTTTCTCAATCTTTTGCTCCTGCAACTACGTCTTCTCCTTTTTCCTTTTCATTAACGCCATAACCCACACATTATTAATTATTATTATTATTATTATTATTATTATTATTAATTATTAAATAAATAATTAATAAATAAAGAAATTAATCTATTGTCTCTTGAGTCCATGCTCCATCACATCTTAAATAGCTGCCGCAGGCAGGTCTGATATTCACATCTTCTTCTCCTTCTTCTGAAGAGAGGTTTCATGGTGTTCTTCATGCGGGATTCGCAAAGAGTTTCTAACAGAGTTTATTGGCATTCTGTCCACCTCCACTTTCTTCTCTTCTCTTCTCTTCTCTACGTCCAGTATTCATCCATGCCGTTGGAGGTGGGCATACTGCCAACTCAGTTCTGTTAGTTACTCTTTGTAAATCCTTCATGATATTCATTTCGCTCTTTACGATCTGCACTTTCTATCACAAGGGAAGAGATCCAACCACCATAACACAACACCTTCCCTTATTAAATCTAATTGCTACTCTCCATACAATACCTTCATGGATCTAAACCATATCGATATCACCATCACCGTACCTCTCCCCCAACCATAGTTTTTTTTCTTTTTCATATATGTGTTTGCGGAGGACTCTACCTATTTTTAACTTTCATCAACTTTGCTATGGAAATTGAATCGGATATAAAGGGTGTGGGGTAATCCTAACACGCCCTAATTTGCTTCTCTCTGTTAGGTTGTGCTGCGTCCTTTCTTCACTGAGTATTTGTTGGTTGGGTTGGGAGATGGGAAAACCCTAATCACTCTTTTCTTATATTCGATCTGTTAATGCAGAAAGTTTTCATTTTTTTTTTTATTTTTACCGTGGATCCATCATGTGCACAGAATTAATGACATGTTCTTAGGTTTTCAGGAGAAGCGTTTTTACATTTAATTTCAGGGGGATGTTTCATCTGCCGAGTTTATAATTGGATTTACATGTTCTGTTGATTTGGTGGTGTTAGATAAAGTAACTGCATATATGTAAATCGTTTGAGTTCCATGCATGTCTGTCTTATTGCCATTTTGATTGAGAAAAAAACAAGGTGCTTTGGGTTATTTACAAATAATCGCAGCATATATGTAGTAAGCAGCATCAGAGGAGACAGATGGGGGTGTCAGCATTTTGAAAAATGATGCCAAAGGCTTGCCTTTCCTGGTGTCTGTCTAGTTGGGTGAGCAGTAAGTTGATTTGTTTCTAGGCTCCACGAGCTCTCTGAACGTTAAGTTAGGCTCATGATTGCATATTGACATTAAAACCCTCTTGCTCTTATTTCCATGGCGCGTGAGCTCCATTGACAGTCAGTGAGTCTTGTCTGTTTCCCATGAAAACACTTTGTATTCTTGTACTATACTAGAATATATGTGTTTGAATTTTTAAAGTACTGAAGGGATTAAAAAAGGGTGTGATTAATTGTAAGGGGTTAGTGTAGTTGAAAGACGGAACAGAAGGGAGGATGGCCCCCCAGAAATGCATCTCACATCTTACATCTAACGGGAATTTATGTTGATTATGGGACCATTTCATTATTATGGCATGGATGATGGACCTGGAGTTTCCAGTCCTCGCAGAGCTATACTATAATGAGAGGTAACAGTAGCAGAAGGTAACAGGCGAAAGGATTTTGGTTTGGTTTGGTTTTTCGAACTGAAAGGAGATTGAAGTTGGTGGACCAAGTATTTAGGAAGTTGGTGAAAAGTAAAATCAGATATCTTTATTACTGTTTGGTGACTGAATTGGCTTTTTTTTGTTGAAGATCATGGCTTTGCATTGCAGGCAATCATGCATCCTAAAGATGATGGCTATTTTGCATAACCTTTTCACACACTTTTATGAGTTATGAAATGAAACGATCATGGCTTTTCGCATGCAACTATGAAGGCGTGCCTTTTCGCTCATTATGCCAAAACAACGCTCCTAATTTCATATGAATCATGGCAATTAAAAAAGAAAGTGAATATTTAGAGGAAGATAGAAAGGCAGAGAAGAGAAGATGATTATTGCGTTTGGCAGTGACAGGATGAATTAATGCAATTGCCAATTCACTTATTGTCTTCATTCAATCATTACTTTTTCTTTTATTCATGCCAACCCTTTCTGGGAACTGGGAACCCCAAAACCACAAACTTACATCATCACACTCCTCACTTCCATTTTCACCCCTATTTCATACATACAAAATTTCTATTACATTCATTCTTTCTATATAACAAATATAACTTACTTTTTTTATTTCTTTCGTTTTAATCCAATAATTTATGACATTAATCTATACGTTTTTTTTAATAATTTTATTATTATTTAATTAAATTAAAAGAAATATTAATTTTTATAAATTTATTAATTTTTAGTTTCAAGTCTAGTGAAAATAAATATAATTTTTTAGTTGACTAAAATAAGTAAGAAACATAAAAAAAACGTTACTTTTGGATTAGAAAAGAAACTTGAATCAATAAATTGTTTAGAAGAAACACATAATTTGTTGGATTTGTCGTGTTTGATTTTAGAAAATTACTAATATTAGACTCCTACCTAAACATGGGTCGCATTTTTATTTTATTTTTTTAAATTTAGATTAAGGATATATTTAAATAAATATTTACTTGCATAATTATATATAAGTATTAGCATTATGTATAATTATATATATAATATTTGAATAATATAAGAAAAATTAAATCATGAATTACTATTACTTTTTTTTTATAACTAATTAATTAAAAGTAAATAGTATTATTTTAATGATTGATTTCTTTATGTTAAAAAATAGTGAATTCTAAACAGTACAGCTAGTAATATTAATATTAATAATAATGAATTATATCAATAATAATAATAATAATAAATAACAATAAATAATAATAATAAAAAGAAGATTAAAAAATAATAATTAAATATGATTTTTTTTATTTTAAATTATAAAATTGTCACTAATTGATTAGTGATGTGTAATAAAAGTATTGTTATATAATTAAAATTTAAAATTAAATTTTTGAGTTATATATTATATTAAAACGAAAGTCGTGTACACATGTTACGTGTTGCTATTAAAATAAAAAGTATGTATATTGTATAATTTGATCTCATACAAAAATTAACATGATGTTGATGCTAAAATTTTTAACCTGAAACACATGTAAATATAGAAAACTTAAAAGAAAGAGAAATATTAAAAATGTGTTGGCATATGGAATTAGAGAAAAATTCTAAACAAATATATCATGGAGATATATATAAATTACAAAACTTGAGGTTAAAATTTTAAACATAAATACATGCAAATATTGTTATTAACATAGATATTGTGTTTATAATAACTAATTCTTGATGCATAAATAAATATTATTTTTTGTTTGAAATCATAATACATTAGGATTAACAAGTAACATTTTGGTATGAATATATCTGTGTTAAATTATAAAATTCACATAATAATTAATCAGTGATGTAGTAAAACAATGTTGTTATATAATTAAAATTTATATTTAGAGTTTTGATTTATAAATTATATTAAAATGAAATACATAAGTATATAACGTTGTTAAAGTAAAATAAATGTAGACATATTGAAAAATATGATCCCGTAAGAAATAATAAAGAAAAATAAAGTTAAATTCAAAATATTATAAACAAAAATAACAATATATTAGATTATTACATATGTATTAAGGACTTATGCAATGAAAAGTTTCTTATCGTTTGGAGTACACAAATTTGAAACAAATTATATGTTTATGTTATTAGGCACAACACATCACACAAAGTAGAATCAAAATAAAAAGTATCGCTAAACGAAATAAATGATGAAACAAAATCCAAAAAACAAAAACTAATTGGTGAGAATACTTCTTATTATATGAACACTTCTTATTAGAGAAATGACCATCAAATTTCTACCATATAATACTCTTCATTTGTTAACATGAATTAAATTAGAATACAAGAACTAACTTAATATTAAATGAATTTTTTCTTCAATATTGATTTATATTTACAGACTTTAGAAGCTTAATAATAGAATTAAGTAATACAAATATCTTTTTATATATTTACATATATAAACAAAAAATTATGCATCTGTTTAAATATATTTAATATGTATGCGAGGAAACTTGTTTTTGAAAATAATGGACGTGAACTTATTAAAAGCGGAGGTGAGAATAACGACTCTAACTATTCGATTTGCTTGTACTGCACCAAACCTGCTGCCCATCTGGCCCAATATTCACTAATCAATTTAGCCCAGTAAATGGATAACATATTATCCTTTTACCGAAAAATAAAAAGTATGAGGAATTGGAATTAAAAAGTAAATCACAACAATACGTTGACTTTTATTTGAAAAACATTGACCGTAATAGTGACACAACTTTCCTTCTAATAATTCCAAAATAAAGTGAATTAGATTAGCACTAGTTTATTATAATTGACTTAGGAGAAGAGATTTATATATATTCTAAGGTTTGAGTATTTATTTTTTATATTTTAAAAATTGTAAGGTTGAGTGAAATAATGGTTACATTATGTTATAGACAAAATGGCGTCATCCATGGAACAGAACCAATGGCATCTCCAGAAGTTGCGAGTAAATTATTTTGAAAATTTGAAATTAATTAATTTATTTAAAAATAAGAGATTGGAGTGCGTGTGAGGAATTGTTTGTTATCTTCCTTTCGTGTAAAAAGTGGTATAACGAAAAAATGTTGTCATTTAGTCGCCATATTCTGAATCCTTGGACACGACATTCAAATCTCGCCATCTTAAATTCGAGGACAACAACCTTAACATTCCTCAAATCTCGTTCGTTTCCTCTTCTTTTATCTTTTTCAATTGCAAAGACCAAAACAATGGGTTCTCTTTCCGCTCTGCACCACCCAATACAATATCCCACTGCTCCCAGAGATGACTCCGTCGTTGACCACTTCCACGGGGTCAAGATTGCCGATCCTTACCGATGGTACGCAAATGCAACCAACTTCACCATTCTATTACGTTTTCATTTTCATTTTCATTTTGCTTTGTTAGGCTGGAGAATCCGGAGGCCGAGGAAGTTAAAGAGTTCGTGCAGAAACAGGTGGCGTTGACGGATTCGGTGCTGCAGAGGTGCGAGTGCAGGGACAAGCTGTCGGAGAAGATAACGAAGCTCTTTGATAATCCTCGTTATAACGCTCCTTTCCGGCGTGGGAATAAGTACTTTTACTTCCACAACACGGGTCTTCAGGCGCAGAGCGTGCTTTACTTGCAGGACAGTTTAGAGGCTGAGGCTGAGGTTTTGCTCGATCCCAATGCGCTCAGTGAAGATGGAACTGTCTCCCTCAACACGCTGTCCGTGAGCAAAGATGCTGAGTTCTTGGCCTATGGACTTAGTTCCAGTGGTAGCGACTGGGTCACAATAAAAGTCATGCGTATTCGTGACAGGAGTGTTCAGCCTGATACTTTATCTTGGGTTAGTATCCATATCAGATTCACAGAAACAATGTTGAGTCTCTTGACTGAAAATAGTTCATATCAAGATCATGCTAATGATTGATGTTTCAGGTCAAGTTTTCCTCCATTAGTTGGACGCACGATAACAAAGGTTTCTTTTACAGCCGCTATCCAGCTCCAAAGTATGTCATCTCCATTATCGTCTTCTTTCTATGATTTAGTTCTGGGATTGAAATTTCAAATTGATATTTGGTGTTATTTATGTTTTTTTTTTTTTCAAATAACTTAATCATAGTCATTCTCAGGGATATGATAGTGGGGTTAGTTTCATATATCCTTGATTCGTAACTTTGAATTGATTATATTGATTTGCTAAGTAGGGATGGAGAAGTAGCAGATGCTGGGACCGAAACTAATGCGAACCTTCATCATGAACTTTGTTATCATTTTTTGGGTACTGATCAATCGGAAGACATTCTTTGTTGGAGAGATCCTGAGAATCCTAAATATATGTTTGGAGGAAGTGTTACCGAAGACGGGAAGGTACTCTTTTTGTCATTGCCTTGCAAATATGAAATATTATGTGTACATAAAGATATGAAAATGTGCTCCCTATGTTATGTCGTTATTTTCCTCAAGGCTTTAGTAGTATTAATACCAAAGATGTGTCGTTGTTTGTGCCAAATGTGTCATGTTAATGTGAAAATATTTGTTTTCTTAATTGGTCTTTTTTAGTTATATCGTAACGTAAAGTCCTGGATCCTTAAACTTTGCAATGTTCTAATTATTGTCAGCAGAACGATTAAGCAATCCACTGTCATGTAATATCTACCTCCGGTAGAATGAACTATAGTTTTTTCTTTCTTATGTTTTTTTTAGGAGCCAATGTTACATTCATAGCATTGCAAAGTAGATTAGGCATAGTATATTTTCCTTAATCATACTATGCATATGATACCAAATCTCCTAAAAAACTGGCTTTTTTGTTTTTGTTCATTGTGCAGTATGTTCTTCTGTATATTGATGAAGGGTGTGATCCAGTTAACAAGCTTTACTACTACGACTTGTCTGAACTTCCAAACGGGCTGGAAAGTTTTAGGAATGAAAATTCCCTCCTTCCATTTGTCAAGCTTGTTGATAAATTCGATGGACAATATCATACCATTGCAAATGACGACACCTTGTTTACATTTTTAACTAATAAAGATGCTCCAAAATACAAAGTAGTTCGAGTAGATTTGAAAGAACCAAATGTTTGGACCGATGTTATCAAAGAGTCTGAAAAAGATGTGCTTGAGTCAGCACGTGCTGTAAATGGTAACCAACTTATTGTGAGCTACTTGAGTGATGTGAAATATGTTCTGCAAGTCAGAGACTTGGAAACAGGTTCCTTGCAACATCAATTACCAATTGACATTGGCACAGTCAGTGAAATTTCTGGGCGGCGTGAGGATTCCGAGGTTTTCATTGGTTTTACAAGCTTTTTGACTCCTGGAATCATATATCAGTGCGACCTGAGAACACAAGTTCCTGAAATGAAGATATTTCGTGAGATTGTTGTCCCTGGGTTTGACCGCTCCGAGTTTCATGTCAATCAGGTAAAGAAAACGAAAAAAAAAGGGAAAGATTGACTGAAATTCATATGAGTTCTCCTATTTTAAAGTTTACATTATTTGTTTGTTTGTTTCACATGTCATTACTCTGAGAGTATGGGTGTTGACGTCTCTCAGAATCTGTGTTCTTTATTATGTTCTATTCTCTAATATAGCTTACCAATTTCAGGTTTTTGTGCCTAGTAAAGACGGTACCAAGATTCCAATGTTTACTGTTTCCAGAAAGGATATTGCTTTGGATGGTTCACACCCTTGTCTTCTATATGGATATGGCGGTTTTAACATAAGTCTTACGCCATATTTCAGCATCAGTCGTACTGTACTGGCGAGACATTTAGGTGTTGTTTTCTGCATAGCAAATATTCGTGGTGGTGGAGAATATGGGGAGGATTGGCACAAAGCTGGCTCCCTTGCAAACAAGCAAAACTGCTTTGATGACTTCATTTCAGCAGCTGAATATCTTGTATCTGCTGGTTACACTCAACCCAAAAAGTTATGTATCGAGGGTGGAAGTAATGGTGGACTTCTTGTTGGTGCTTGCATAAATCAAGTATGATTCATTAGCCATTTCTTTGCTGTTTTGTCCTCTGAATTTTTCTTTGTGCTTTTTTATTGAGTTTGCTGGATTTCTAATCTCTCCAAATTTGTGAGCAGAGACCTGATCTTTTCGGTTGTGCGCTGGCTCATGTTGGTGTTATGGACATGCTACGGTTCCACAAATTTACAATAGGTTGGTTTTGTTCGGTTTTCTAGACTATATTGTTATTTTGTATCATACTGATTTGTTTTTGTTATTCAGGTCATGCTTGGACCACAGATTATGGTTGTTCAGACAAGGAGGAAGAATTTCATTGGCTAATCAAGTGAGCATGGTTATACGTGCAAATATGATATTTCTGATAATTTATTTTTAATTTATTTTAGTATTGTGTAGAGCTGCAAGGCTTCCTCCCCCTTTGTCTTTTGGCTAAAACATCTATAAGGCAAAGAATAAGTAATTGTTTATCAAAATGATGGCAACTTGCCCTTAAATAAGAGGTGATTTGGTTGTCATGTGATTGAGTACCTTTAGTTATTATTAGTAGGGGGATGATTTCTAGGTCTTTTAACTTCAATATTTTTTCATCAGCGTGTATAATTTAGATTTCCTTTCTGGTTTATGGTTGAAAGAAATCTCTCATTCTTACTTTGGAGCTTTTTTTCTTCCGGTATAGGTTGCACAATTCATTATAAATTTCTATAATATCTTGTTTTAGGTACTCACCATTGCATAACGTCCAGAGACCTTGGGAAAAGCATCCTAATCAGTCAATTCAATACCCATCAACAATGCTGTTGACTGCTGATCACGATGATCGTGTTGTGCCATTGCATTCATTAAAGCTATTGGCGGTAAGTCTGTTTTTCATAATTTCCAATTTGAGTTATCAAATCAGTACTTGCATTCTGAAGATTTTGGGTGGTGATGCTCTCTTTGACTGTTATTTTGATCTTTTTTTCAGACCTTGCAGTATGTCCTCGTAACTAGTCTTGATAAAAGTCCCCAGACGAACCCTATAATTGGTCGCATTGAGTGCAAGGCTGGGCATGGTGCAGGGCGTCCTACAAAGAAAATGGTAATAGAGATTAGGATCTGGTTCATTTTTAGCTTCTATTCTCATTGTTGATTGCTGTATGTCGTTTTTAAGTTTCATTTATTGTTAACCGCAGATAGATGAAGCTGCTGACCGGTACAGTTTCATGGCCAAAATGTTAGATGCACATTGGATTGAGTAGATATAGATATAGGGTGGATGGAGAACATAATGCTTTTCCGACCATGAAAACAGAGGAATTGCAACGGGACAAGCCTCTTGTGATTTGACTTTTTGGGGGTATATGATCCTGTTTTATTCGAATGGAGGTAGGGTCCTCCGTTGAACACGTAAGAGCATTGCTTCCTCTGTTTGATTGTCAGGACAATTATATTTCTAAACATTAACATCGAACACGATTCCATTCACTAGTGGTTCATATTGTTATTATTATTAGTGTAATTTCAGAGAATAAAACAAAACACGACAAACTTCATACAATCCTGATATTATGCAACATAATGTTCCTTTATCAATGTTAGCCAACAGGAAAATTAAATTGCACAGCAAGTTATTTAAGATGTTAAGAACTTACGTTCGAAGTAATTATACTTTACAGTATACATAAAATCAATTCTTTAACCTTAACAAATAATTCTTTTCAAAAAATCCAATTCTACAGAATTTCAAACTAAATAACCGTAAACCTCAATCATAAAGCTATAATAATTAGGACTCCTTTCTACGTTGCTCAAGGGCACAAATGTAAGGGGGAAGAAATAAGAGGCTAGTCTGTACGAAAAGATACACACTACTGGAAGGAAGTAGCTCTACTTGAAGATGCACATCATAGTACTGCAGCTATGATTTAAAAACGGATTTATGTCAGGAAACATTCCATTTTTATGTCTGTGACATCAAGTTGCAAAATTTCAGCTCTGCAACCCAAAATTGATCCAATGCTGCAAAATCAAAATAAATAAGGCACTTGCCAACATGGTGACGTGTTTAAAATCAATTCCCATAAATTTAAAGTATCGTATGTCGTACCTAGGATAGGTGCGTCCAAGATCACCATGAACAAATTCCTTGATATAGGTCCCAGCCTGTAAAAGTACAAACTTATTAGATCTTTCGGACTTCAACTAATTACTGATTACAGATTTCGCTGTACATGAAGGGAAGTTTATCATAATATTAACTCGAATGCATGTCTAAATTAATTCAGTCACATTTTTAAATCGGAAAGAAATACTGATTTTATATGTTTAACAAACGGGCACTAACAATTATTGGGAGTGAAACGTGAGGAGAGTAGATCATGGTATGTCATTCGCTTGTTTTATTGCACTCAGAAGACAGAAGAGGTAGTTACATGGCCCATGTAATAAATCCTTTACTTCCACCAATGAATCCTTTTGCATGGCCTCTGTAATATTTACTTGACAAATATTGTTCACCATATTTTCACCATTCATTTCCAATAAAATGTAAAAAGTATATAGCCATGGAGTTGTAAAGTTTGTGGTGCTAAAACTTAAAACCACAACTTAAGCTCTGTTTAAAAAGTAGTTCAGTCACTGAAATTTCATTTATATAAGAGATAATATAAGATTACCTGTGTACATAGGTGCAGAAGAAAATATTGGGAACTTCCAGCAATTGCCTCTATTTTCATCCTAAGATTTGAGAAATAGTAAGGGATGGTGAAATTTCAGACAGACACGTGTCTGAAATGCAGCTTTTATATGGTAAACATAGCATATAACTATCAATATATGGGAGAATCCTACCAATGAATAATCTTTTCCCGCTCTAAAGGACTGCGACGATGTAGCACCCTTATTGGGGTCCTCTGCAAAACTTTCTGCTCAAATAAGAAAAAGATTCTGGTTACCACACTTACAAATTAAAACAAAAAGCAATTATTAAATGCTAAAATCCCAGCGAGCATGACCCAAAGAGGGAAAAGGTGATAGGCCATGGTTGACCCAGGTCAATACAAGGAAAAAGCGAGGAAGGAAGTTGATAAGGCAAGAGGGTAAACTGGAACATGGTAAGGACAATGGAGGAGTCAGTAATGGGAGGGTTGGTTAGGCTAGGAAGGAGCATGGAGAGTAAACTGAATGGCCAGGTTGCAAATTTAGGTTGGAAAGGGTAATTCCAGCATGATTGGGAAGTGAATGGAGGAGACAAGGAGGGGAATATGAGAGAAGTGGTTTGGTATAGAGAAGAATTTGGAGGGTGAAGCTTAGGAAGGCTTCTACCGCAGGAGGGACTACTAGAAGAGACCTTGCATAGCAAACAATTATGTGGTTCTCTGTAGTGGGTTCTGATTTCCATTAAATAACCTTGCTCAAGCTATAGTAAACTTTCAAAGGAGTTAAGAATACAAAATCAATTTCAATTATCAAGCTTCATTTCTCATTTGCTACCTAGTGTCTGCATTTTTGTTTGGCATCAGATAGATAGTGACTTATGTGATTGCTTGGATCACAATCACAAACATGAATCAAATTGACTAGTAACACCAATGAGACCTACTTCTAAGATTCTTTTAAGGAACTCTGCTTTGAAGGATTTCTTATTTTATAAATAGTAGATTGACCGCACAAGAGATGAATGGCAGATCAATAATATTAATATAAGTACTACAGAAATGGATTCAATTGACATTCATATAGAAGTACGTAATGGATAAATCAAAGGCTTAAATGACATAAATACAATCAGGATGCGTTACAAAAACAGACATACATATCCTAGAGCTACTCAGCGAAAGTTAAATGACGCAGATACAAAGAACAACACGGTTTATGCTTTTGTACGTTTAAGTTAAACATTTAATGCAAAATACATGTTTGATAACAAGTAATACACACAACATAAAAGCTTACCAAATCCTCGTGTGAAGAAATACATTGAAAATCTTCATCCTTTAGAGGACGAGATATCCACACTAAAGCAGCATATTGTTTCTACACAGTTGTAAGATTGTAATAGTTAGGATACATATATAGATAAAACAATGGATGAATCAAAGCTGTAAGAGATCAACAAAGAAATAAAAGTAACTAGTTATTAAGAATCTAGATGAAAGACCTGCTTCTCTGCTTCACCTTCACGCATAAGGTCCCAGCCTTCACTACCAACAAGTTTCAGATTTTTCACCCTAACCTACACAAACATGATATTATGAATTTAGTAATCATGAAATAAAAAGATTGAGAAACATCATCAATTCAGTCGCAGCATTACCAATTTATTCTCCATGTTATTTATCTTTTTCTCTACATCTTTTACAAACAGTTCAGATGGGATATGCCGTGCATTTTGCACCTCAACAAGAAAGGGCCTGCCTGGACCCAACATTCGGACCTAGAACAGTTCCATATCAGATAAGTTCATTCATTGATAAACTTTCTAAAAGTACAAAACCATAAATTCAGTACATCGATATCTTCTCTGCCTGCAGCGTGAAACTTAAAACCATCACCTTGGCAGGCTTGGAGGATGTTTCCACCAATTATTTCCTACAATGATTTTAAACATTGTTGTCACCTTTCACTATCAACATTAAAAGGAAACATAAAAGACAACAGCTATTGCCAGGCAGAATAGACAGTACTTCAACCGATGCTTCTCCCATTCTTTCATCATCAATGATCCAGCATGTTTGACTCACATTCCGTGAATACTGCCATGAAAGTAAACATATAAATTTGAATTTACACAAGAAATATTCACTCTTTGTCTATCATTGGTTCGCAACTTATAGTTATATGATTATATCTAGACCAAATAAAGGAAATTATATTCCATTACATACAGAATCTATTTTTTTGTTTGTGTGTGAGAATTAGTCAACTAATTATTTCAACTACACATGTGAGAGTGCATAAAGCGAACTTGCTGTTTACATTAAGTATCACATAAATACCTCCACATATTCAATATGTCTATCCAGCCATATGACATATCAGAACATGTAAAACTATAAGAGTGGCATTTGGATAAAGAAATGCAACGTTTATGATGTTTTAAGACATTGCTGGAGTAAAAAACATGTATGCCATTGATACACGTAATGACTTCAGAATGCTAGTCCAAATGTCCAGTTAGGAAGATTGGGGGAAGATAACAAATTCATTACCTTCAGGTATCTTCCACCAAAATAGAAAGGCGTCCTGTAGCAAAAGAATGTAAACTGGCAAGGCTCGTTTGCCTTAAAAGAAAGGAAAGCCAAGTTAGCGATAGAATCATATCAAATCTCAATAGTGAAATAGACAATGAATTCAAAGTGACTTTATTTCTATTATAAAGCAAAACAAAACATAGTTCCCATTGTGAACCCACCATGAAAACCAACAAGGATTTATGATACACATAAATTTAAGAGATTGCATTCTGACAAACATGGGACCATGAAGCAAAGCAATTTTAATCTGAAATACATTTAGTCAAAGAAAAGGAGGGTGATCACAAATTACCTTTTCTAGCAAGAATTCACAGCCGTCAGAAGAATCATTCTCAAGTGAATTGCTAATAGGTATTTCTCCAACAAGATTGGACTCTCCTATAAATTATTAAAATAAAAATGAAATGGTTAATGTAAGAAACTGTAAAATCACAGCCAGTGTTTGTATACACCTCAGACCTATAGACAATCCAAACATATGTTAGAGCCAAAAACTAGTCAAAGGAAAAGGAAATCAATCTTATGGTAATTTCTACCAGAAAAAAAAAAAAAGAAGAAAAGGTTACAGTATCCAAAAGGTCAATGAAAAGTGTAAAATCAAAGGCAATATCTGTCTACATCTTAGACATATAGACAATTTAAGTATATGTTACATCCAAAAAAGCAATACAGGATCAATAATAAACTTGAGCATGCCTATTTTTCTTCTCTTGCAAGTCTCGGCACTATCTGACCGGTTCTGATCCCCCTTCGATGCTTTTGTGTGAGTGTAAGTCAAACGAATGCGGAAATTGCCCATACTCGATTTACATTCCTGCAAAAATAAATTTCTGTAAAGGGTCATCGGAAAACAAATGGACCAAAACATAAACATCTTGACTGATACGAAAAAATGACTGACCAGAAGATTTTCAAGAGGATGTATTAGAGAAAATTTTAAGGCATCCTTTGTAGATATGCATCCAGTGTGCAAGTTTTCTTGGAACCAAGATTGAGACCCGAATTTGGTTTTCATATATGAGCTACAAAATTTAAACAAATAAAAGACACTCCAATGAATATTAAATGCGTACACAAACAATACAGAATAAAAAAAATAAAATAAAAAGTAAAAAGTAAAGAAGCATGAAGTAGAATTTTAACCGAAGAGAGTTATCATTGTTGAGAATGATAGGTGGGATAGAAACTTCAAGGGAAAAGGTATGAAACTGATAGGCGTGTCGTTTAACGGTGTCAGCAATGAGAAGTGGGAGGTTCTGATTTCGAAGGAGAGTTTGGGCGTCGTCTGAATAATATGTGAACTGCAGAATCCCGAAGCAAAGTGTGCAAAGTTGATGTGTGGTGGTGGAGAGAGAAGAGAGAAAAGAGATGGAAGGAGGAGAAGCATAGACACGGCCTTGGAGGCCGAAGAGGCGAAAGACGCAACGGGCGCATACCTGTGATGTGATGTGAAATAGCAGTTAGCAGAAGAGAAAGAAGAGAAAGAGAACGAAGATGAATTAGAAAAACTGACCCCTTCGGACAACAATTCCTTGACGGCGTCGGAGGGTAAATCCCGCACCGATTCCGATACCGATTCTTCTTCTTCTTCACCCAAATTCTTCAGGCTTTCCTCCTGCTTCTGCTCTTCCATTCCAATAACCTACTCACCTCGCTGCACACTCGGCACGAACACCTTCACTGCGCGGGTTTACCTATTTTCGATTTTGTTTCTTCACTTTTTAAATTAACTTCCTTTTCTTATTGTGCTTCCTCTTATTTATATTTTTTTCCTCAACACGATTTTCCCATGTTTTTATATTCGGTTTTCAGTAAACAGTTAATTAATTTTATTTATATTCAAATTCAAAAATCTTCTTTTCAATATTCAAATTTATAAAGCGCATTAAACAAACCTAATAATTAGCAAAATAAAGGTTAAAACCTAGGACTCAACTACCAAATTAATAAAAGCTAAATTATATTTTTTTTATCTTTTTAATTCTTATATGTAATTTTGGTCTTTGTATATTTTTTAGTGCAATCTCGAAATTTAAATATATATATATATATATATATATATTGTATTTTAAAAATTTAAATTAATTAAATGATTTCTTGATTGAGTGTAATTTCTGCCATCTATCTATCAATATTACTTTTGTAATCAGTGGCTGCTTATGCTAATTTAGTTTCAGAAAATGCTTAATTTTCACAATGATAAATAATTTACTTCTCTGCCATGGTATCGATAGCTAATGACTTGGTTTGAACGGTTAATATTAAAATTGTGTGTTTGGACACGTAAAATGTAAAGGAATACAAGTGCTCACTATTTTCAATTAGAGAAGAAACTACCAATGCATTAAAAACAATAAATTTTGGGAAATTACAAGAGAATAGAATATTGTTTCTTCTTTTTTTTCTGGAAAAGAATTAACGTGACCTCGAGCTGGGGTCACCTGTGGCTTAAATCAAACATGTCCGTCGTAATCATACCATGAATAATAGCATAAATTACCGAAACAAATAAATTGAAAAATCAGAAGGAGAAAAGTAAACTGATTTTGACATTGGCAGCTCAAAGGGGTCGAGTGTGTCTCCCACTTGCTCTACCACAAAGCAGTGCATTCTTTGGAACAGGATATTCATCTCTGATTGAGGTTGACGTTGTATAAACGCGCATGTAAAACTGTTGGCCGAGGTATTGCCGTGCCCAAAATTCAGATCTCAAGTTCCACATTCCAACATTGTCAAGCGCTATATAGATAGCAGTCCATGACTTGGGATATACCTGCATGCACCAATAACCACATTATCAAATATTTTGATCGGTAAATACTCTATTTTTGAGACAGAATGCTTATTATTTGAACCTGAGTGGTGCTCCGCGAAACTGCATCTCGAAGATTGTACTCGTTCCTGCTAGCAGTCGTCCACTGTCCTCCGTCCATACTACGCATACACACAGTACAAATGATTCACAAATTTACTAATGGTTTTAAGTTGACCAAGCATATGAATGAATAATGGTTGATGAGCGATAATGACTCACCCAACCACAAAGAAAGAGTAGCCATCGAGATGGTAGCTCTGAATGACGTCTTCCTCGTTTTGGAGGACAATCTCCACAAATGCTCTGTAGTCGGTTTGCAAAACAGATGTGTCAAGGTAAAGGCCACCTCCAGTGGGCCTGTCGGAAATGCTTCCGACACGGAAAACACCTGGGATTTTGAAGTAGTCTGCGAGCTTCAGAGGAGTGTCCGGAGCAACGTAAGACACGCTGTTGATTCCGTATCTCTGTTTGCCGTTCACTATACCAGCTGAACTGGACAGTATGATGGTCCTCGTCGTGTTTATCAGACCATAGTGGTACGACCCTTGCGGGTTCGGCCTTGGTCCACTTGCTGTCAGGTTCGTCCTGAAACAACCATTTAAGTTCCTCAGCTTCACTTCATAGCGCATACACAAAAGTAATGAACTTTGACAAAAAAGAAGATACCTGATGGAGCGGGCCTGGTTGAGAGACCAATCAATCTGAATGGTAGGTCCACCAGGGGGTGGGCCTGATACTGGGCCTGCGGAGTTGCTGTAGCGAAGAATGGCAGTGGAGGTGAGGACTGTAGATGTAAATCGAGAAGAGACCACGATGTAATAGTCCTTAGCAGGTTGATCCGCAGTGACCAGAACAGAGTAAGACTGGCCCACGTGCACGTCAAGAGATGAATAGGTTGTTTGAACCGTGTGCGTTCCTTCCACTTCTACCAGCTTTAAATTGTGGTTCTGTATGCGGAAATTCAGGGAATTTTCCAACCCCACATTTGATATTCTCAGCCTGTACGTCTTTCCTGCGTGTGCACCGAAACTCACGCTATTTATTTCTCACAATTTACTCTAGCTTAGGTTAGGTTAGATTATGTACAACTTTGTTTTTCCTTCAATAGTGGAAACAACCATGATCTTAATCGTGAATAAGACAAAAGAGCTCACGTCATGTAGACATGACACATATTTATATGAATCGTATTTAACAAGTTGCAGGAGAAGGTTGTTGGATTTTAAGTGATTTTATTTAGGCATGCATACCTTGTTCCACATTGAAAGATTCTCCGTTAGAGCCACGACCATTGATGAGGATTCCATCAGGGAAAGGAAGCCTGCTACCTCTATCAAGAATAGCCCGTAAATCCTGTGAAAAAATAAAAAACACAAATTGATTTCAAACAACAATAGAAAAACACTCTTTTTAGTCTACCCAAAAAGTTGATTTGCTCAGGAGACACAAATGTTAAAAAGAAGTGTTTTTTTTTTTTTTTTTTTACTTTTTAGCTGCTAATTCCCTTCCAACGACATTTGGCAGCTAGCAACCAACTAGCAGCCAATAATAGTAAGATGGAGAAAATGGTGGATAAGAGTAAGATGAGTGAGTAATGCATGGAGAAAGTTAGTTGGGATTTGAATTGAGGCGCACTTAGACAGGTAAGTGAGAATTGACAGGTAGTGATGAGATTAGTTGTGGAATATTATTACAAGCATGTGGAGGGCATAGAGAGAAAGAGAGAGAGAGAGAGAGAGGAGAGAAAAGTGGTGTTTGTGATATTACCGTGTGGTTGAACTTGTACCAATCTCCAATGAGGACAGTGTAATCACCGGCGGGATCATCGAAAGGGACTGGAATTCTGGGTCTGCTCAAAATCCTAATACCTCCAAATCCACCGGCAGCTTTGTGGAATGCAAGAGATGGGAAATAGTAGAAGCTTCCAATCTGATCCTTCACCTGAAGTATGTATGTGAAGTTCCCTCCTGGAGGAATCGGACACGTTGTTCCCGAAACCCCGTCTTCGAATGAGTTCCTCCTCTGCTGCACCCCGTTCCTGTGTTTTCCATTCAACCACCATTATTATATATATATCTATCCTTCTTTTCTTTTAATTCTTCATCCATCCATGCCAGATATAACGTTGCTTTCATTACTTTACTTCAGAAGCAGCAATTTAATGCTTCTTAATGAATTCATTAGTTTGAGGTGATGTCAATTCAAAAAGTAAAGGTCTCTCTTTTGAGTGTCAAAAAGAAAAATCAAGTGATAATCCATTCCATTCCATCGCAGTCTCCAGCCCACAACAGCCAAGCATAGATAAAGTAAATGGGCCCACAATATAAATTATTGAATTCTTAGCTAAGCAATTACAGAAAATCAAAGTCATAATCATACACTGTTTCGTCTTCTTCACTGTGATTTGTATGGATTTAACTTTTTATGACTTAATTATTTTGACACTATCTTAGGAATCATACCTATCAAATTGTAACGTTCCAGTCAAGTAATTTCATAGGTCATGTTTACTTATATTTCAAAAAATATACAGTGTATATTTTAAATTAAATAAATTCAATTTTTCTAAAATGTTTACATAGACTGTTGATTTAATTAATTGGAATTTCTAATTTAACAATTTAGATTATTGAGATTCAGGATACGAAAATGAATTCCGTGAGTATCTAAAAATTCATCTTGGTAACGTTTATATATGATAAACCAGTAAGCTAATCTCAATTCAAAGTCTACAAAATTTTAAAAAGTCTTTATATATAATATAAAAGGACTTCACAAATGTTAAATTAAATCACTTTAATTTAACATATAACATATAATATGAGGTTTAAAAAAATGCAATTAGTGATAACATTATATACTATATAAGTAAGTGTATTTTATCCAAAAATGTGGTATCAAAGCCTTGAAGAGTTAGCTTAATAGAATTGAATATGTATTTGAGAAACATAAATAAATAACAGTAACTTGTCTGATAGTGATATTTTTATAAATAGAGAGGAGATCTAGATGGGTGCGTTGAGGCATTCCCTGTGGTAGAAGAGAAGGTATTTTTGGAGTTCATGAGATTCGACAAAGTTCCAGTCCAATGGAAGAAAAACATAACAAAGTATCGATTATTACCAGGATAGAAGAAAGGGTTGGTCCAAGCTGTTGAAGACATTGATGATGAGGTTGTCGTTGGTAACAGAATGAATGTCTGGACCTGGGAATTGACCGTTGATAAGTATTCCCTGTATGTGTATGTATGCGTGATACGAATGAGATCCTCCAAGACAAGACAAGTATACGAAGCATAGGAAGAGAGAAAAACCTGTTGACGAACACCAACTGGATAAATGTCTCCGTACGTAACATTCCAGTTGAAGAACCTGTAGGGATCTTCGGCGACAGCAGCCATGGCAAAGAGAGAAAAACAGAGCACAACCACCATGTTGAGCGACATCTTCAACACGAGAGAGAGAGAGAGAGAGAGAGAGAGAGAGAGAGAGAGAGGAATGGAGTGAGCAGGGACGGATTCACATTTAAACTGAAGTGCGGGACAGAGAGAGAGAGAGAGAAGAAACACGGCTTCTCTCAAATGATTATAGCCGTAAAGGGTAAAATGAAAAGATAGAGGAAAAGTTGGTAGCCCACGCTAATATTATTCTTTCTTTTTTTTCTGTAGCAATTAAAAAATATTAACCTACAGGAAAAACTTCACTTGATTTATATCAGACAATAGTTATAAGTGTATTTAAAAGTGTTGCATTGAGTCGAAAAAAGAGGAAAGATTGTTGAAATGCATGAAGAGTTTCTGGAAATGGCGAAATGGGTGTCGGTGGGGGGTCCTAGGATGCGCTGAATATTTGAATCATGTGTTGTTGTTGTGTTGTTGTGTAGTGTAACCCAACTCACCACAACCCACATGGGCCTCCTCATTGTGCCTACCAGTAATTGCTTTTGTTTTCACTTCCAACACACAACTTCACGTGTCAACAATTTTATACGTAAATTTTCAATCACAAAAAACATGTACTTTTCACATTAGCTACTTCCCAAAACATGCTGAAATCTCCTTTCACCAATCAGCCTTTTTACCCTATCATATTCTAAAAAATTGCATATCTGCACCCCTCAAAGTCAAATACACACTACCCATTTGCCCCATTATTGTGTTATTGGAATCTTCTACCTAATGTGCTGCCAGATCTTAAACTAACTTAAATTACTAGCCACTACTCTCACTACCCATTTCGGTTCACACGAGTTGCAATTTTCAAGAGTGTCAAAGTAATAAACGAAAACAGCCCTTCTGATTCTGTCAAAAGAAGTGAAAAGAGTAAAAGGAGATAAGTTAAGTATGGAATAATAAGGCTGTTTTGATTTCTTTCTTTGTTCCATGGTAAAGACAGAGGTAAAGACAGAGAAAAAGAAAGAGAAGATTTTGATTTCTTATCCTTTTGTCTGTGGGGTGAGTTTTGAATGCACATGTCTGGTTTGTGTGAGCCAAGTAAAACAGTATATAGTGAGGAATTAAGAATAGCTCAATCTGTCTTATAGTGAGTAGGCCATATGTACCGCAAAAATAAGGTACTGTACACACTCACATGCAAACTTTAGCACTGCAAATTATTCACACCTACCTCACTTTTCCTTTTCCATCCCCACTCCTTGTATATACACTACGTACCAAAAATACAATATTAATCTTCACGGAAACAAACCCTTTTCTATACTATACAAAACTTATAAAACAAAGATTTAATTACTAAAGTCATCTTCATTTTGGTTAAAAAGTTTTAATCTCGTCTACACTGAATTTTTCATTTTAATTACGTTTCAATTTTCTCAAAATTCACTCAATTAGATTTTTTTTTTCAAAAAATAAAAAATACAAACAGCACTCACGTGTCAATACATTTTTTTTTTATAAAAACATTATTCATTTCATTTTCTTTTGTAAATTTTTTTATTATCCACGTATTCTCGTAATGTAATATGTGACAAAACAATGTTACATCTTAGTGTCAAATATTATTTTATTGTATTCAATTTAGTTTCGTTTAGTGACAAAACAATATCACATGTTTGGTTTCAAATTCATTTTCAAAAATGTGTTTTTCATCCTCCATCCTCCAAATTCACGTTATTATAGTCATTGGTTATACAACTTTTATACATCTTTAGCATTTCCAGCAGAAGATTCTGCCGACTCCCCATATCCGTTTGACTAGAAATAATTGCAAAACAAACAAATTGAGGAAACCATTTGAAAATTCTTTGATTTCCCTTATTTGGTGATTAGGAAGGAAAGTTAGTTTGTAATCGTAGTTTAGTTTTGTTCACTCACCACTCTGCGATATTTTTTTTTATAGAATCGACTCCAGAACAAGTCAAACTCGAAGCATGCAATACAAGGAACAAGGTAAATGCGATACACAAAATACAATTTGCACCGATTGTTATATTTCTATTATAAAAGTATAAACTTCAATATAAAATGCATTATTATGCAAAAGATAAAAGATAAACATTTTTACCAATTTATCTAATTTATTTCCTTCACTGTTTCACATGATCAAAAGAAAAGTGAATGAAAAACCTAGTTCAAGATTAAATAACGGAATAAAAACATATATTTGACATGTAAAGAGAGTAAGTATGTGTAACATTGATATATCATTTTGAAATAATAGTAATAAATAATCTTACATACCAAAACTCACGAGTTTAATGAGAGAAGTACATGGCACAGAAGTGCTGAATTTTTTTCAAAGAGTTCTCGGTCTATAAAATATACTTGAATCCTGGATAAACGCAGTTGTAATGCAACGAGATTCAGCCATTTATGGAAGCGCTAGCAGTACAAGACTATTTGATGAAACATCCACCGTCTGAATTAAGCCCAAAAGAGGGTAAGTCCGAAAAGACAAAAATGCGGCAGTGGAAGTCATTAAACAGGTTTCAATTTCCTCCATCTCACTTTTTCTCCCATTCCCATTCTCATATGAAACGTGCTTTTCCGGAATCTCCATTCCAGAATATACAGGAAGCGGGTGTGGGAAAAAATAGTCAACTTCTCAACGCTATATTTGAAACACCCATCTGGCATGTGGTGAAAGTTAATTTTCTCACATGATCTGGAAGTCCGTCAAAATGATCCAGATCAATTAATGATTAATCAATTATTTAGGACACTACACGCCATAACTCATTTTCTACAAGTTTCGGGAAGGTCAAGAGTAGTGATACAATAGAAGCAATGGGAGCAGAAAATGTGTATTCATACACTATAGTTAGGATTTGTCCGCTTCAGAACGTCCCTCGAGCAGCTTACTTACATCATATCGCAACATATCTACATATTCCTGCACAACGAACAATTTTATTTTTTTTAGGTTGGGCATAAATCATCGAAAATTTAGAAGAAATTATTTGTATATTTAGGCAGTGCAACAAACAATTTTCAGCTCGCAAAGAACTCACAACATAAAGGACTACTTACCCTGGCAAGACTCTCATTGTGGCATAACTCATCCAGAAGATCATTAGAAACGCTTCCCAAGCCAGATAGCTGGACAGCATTTTCAGCTACAGCACGGAAAATATCTACAGAAGGACTCAAATGCTCAATCCTCTCAGCCAGTCGTTGAAGGTCGAGCTGGAGAACAAAAAGAAATTGTCACAATAGGACTACAACTATAGCATTTCAGCTTAGCAAACAAATTATTAATATTGCTAGGCATTCCCAAAAGAGTTTATTCTAAGAAGCAATCTATGTTCACTTACAAAGCTAGTTTGGGGTGATGTTCAGATCATTTAACTACATAATAATAAAGTTGCTAAAAAACAGCAAAAGGGCTTTGATTTACATCCCACCCCTTCCTAGCCTTAGTTTTTGGTCCTAAATTTCAGATAATTGGGTCATCCTGGCTGGCCCAGCTGCAAAAGTCATTTCGTTCCATCTTTACAATAGAAATAGTGTAGGATACCTTCCACTCATACAGAAGTGAACTAGGAATAACTGCTACCGATGCAAAAGCAGTAGGTTTAACAAAACAAAAAATATACCTCGCACTCATGGATTGTTAAGGTTCTTTGCCCGGGAGCAGGGGTAGGCATAGAACTAGTTCATGAGAACATAAAACACCATATCTCACACAAATATACTAAGTTTTATAAGAAAGGCTACAAACAGCAATTAAAGCTGAAAATTTCATGAAATAAAAATCATGAGGAAGTTTGTTTTTTGACAGTAAATATAATAAAAGAGAATTGGGAATTTAAAATGTAGGACAAGTGTAGTAAAGAAGGAGCACATTCAAAAGTAATGGACAACACATAATTAGAAAGAGGAAGAAAATTGGCCTTCCTTAAAAGGCCAAAAAAAGCATGCTGTGTCCAAATTATTTTAACCATAATTCCCTTATTTTGCAGTTTCATTGTTGATAGCTACTTTTTTAAAAGAATACAGCTAAAAAATCTCTTTTGCCAATTTTGGAAGGGATATAAGTAAGGCTCAACATCCCATAATTCCCTTAATATGCAGCTCCATTGTTAACGACTATGTTTTTAAGACACTGCAGCCAAAAGTCTCTTTTCGGGATGTCTTTGAAGGGACGAGTAAGGTCCAATAGTCCTAGTAGGACCTAGAACTACCACTCACCAAGACGTGCGAATCCCACTATAAGAAAAAGTAAACTACTAAATTGTGCTGACAGCACAAATCATAAAAGAAAAAATCCAAAACATGTAATATTACACCCTCCTACCGTCGTGTAAACCAATAACAATAGAAGAGGACTTCCATCTAGTGCCAAAACATGTAAGAAAATTTATTGATCTAAAAAATTCACAGAAATTACTAAACACGAAGGTGCAGTAATACAGCCAGTGAATTTCTGTTACCAAATGGATACAAACCTGTAAACTTGGATTATCAGAATATTCATCTCTGTTAACCGTTCCATCTTGGTGGGGTGCACCAGGTTCTGCTTCTTCAATAGAGAACAGTGAGGAAGGATTTGCCCCACCAAGAGCTCGAGATACAATGGGCATCATCTGTTGAAACATCCTTGAAATGTCAATACCACCACCCTGCCCTCTTTCTGCTCCAGCAAACATATTCCCCACATCCTGACTGCCAACCTGTTGGACAATTTGGTTGACTGTATTCATCAGCTGTGGGCTCTGTGTGAACTGCTGCAACATATTTCTCAAACCATCAGGTGAGTCAACTCCAGTTTGCTGTGAAACCCCTTCCAACAAACCATTCAAAGCAGGACTTTGTAAAGCCTGAGACATTAAACCAGCCACATCAATGGGACGATCACTGGAGGGCAAGGGTCGCTGGGATGGGCCATTAGCATTTCTTGAATTCAAAGCAGATCCATGACTTGCGAGAGTTTGTAGTATATGTTGACCATCTGTTCTGGTTTGCTTTTTATCGACAGAAGAACTGGAAGATCCATCATCAGCAACTTTACTCACAGGAGGTTGAGGTCTGTTTCGCTTCTGTTTTGGCATGCAAATTTCCGAAGGGTAATTCAAGAATATAGTCATCATCAGGAAGATCAGAGATATATAGAATTCCAAAATTATAGCAAACAAATCAATTTGCGTAGCATGGCACAACAATTGGGAAATTCAGGCTTCTTATGCACAAAACCCTAACCAATAAGTTTACCTTACGCTCTAAGCCACCCATACCCAATCCTAGAGGAGCAGACTTGGCAGGTTCAGTTACATCTTGTTCGTCACTGACAGCTGAAACGCCACCATCTTTTTCTGGTTTAACAATAGTTTCTCCACTAGAACAACTTTGTAAATCTTGTTTGGAAGAAGAAACAAATTCGTCAACTAAAACATCTCTCTCAGCATTACCAGAGGTTTGAACTGCCTCAGTTTGGAGCTGGAGGTGAGAGATAAACATCAGTCAACTAAAAGCTACTCATGTAGGAGACAGATGAATCACCAGGGATGTGCAAAAGTACTTTCTGTACCTCACTTTCAGACGAACTGCCAACTAAGGAAGCACTGGAAGCCCCAAAGAAATTCGCCTCCATGGTATCTTGCTGTGCATTTAGTGTAGAAGGTCTTGATTCAGATACAGAAGATGAGTCCCTGCTGATTGATTCAATTTCACCTGGCCGGATGCAAATAAATGTTTTGAAATTAAATACTAATCTAATCTATCAAAAGACTACATATAGTGAAACCAAAAATGGTAATCACCTGATGGAGCTGTGTTATCTCCTTGCATAGTGCCAACAACATTCATAAGACGAGCATTAATTTCAGCTAAAGCAGACGACAATGAAGCTGAATCAGGAGGCTGTGAAGAAGAAACACTGAACCCAGTTTGCGTGCTACTAGAGACTCCAACACCAGGAGGGTGTGATGGGATAGTTGCGGTTATAACATTAACAGGTAATTGCCGTGTTGAACTTGAACCACCAGAACCGGGCTCATTATGCTGTTCACTTCGGGTCCCTTCCCCATTATTTGGTCTAGAACCAATTGCTGAAACAATGGGAATAGAGGTACCTGGTATGAAGAAAAATTAATAAAAGTTGAATATTTCATGGGTTTAAATACAATTAGTTTTTGTTTACCAGCATGTATATGAATGTTCACGTTCCTAGGAGCACTTCCAATACCAATGGTACCCAAAGTTCCAGGAGTTGAGGAGGGAAGTGGGCCACCAAAGAGGGAGCTGGTCTGAAGTGGAAAAGGCTGAAAATAGCAGAACTTCGTTAGGACTAGAAATAGCAAATGTAGACAATAAAAATACAGAGATAGAAACGTGATCACAGAAACGCAAGGTGGATTTTGGTAATTTGAACTGCTATAAGCACACATAATTACCCACCCCAAGTGAACCACAACTGGATTGCACAAAGTTTAAATTCAGATAACTGAAATTCCAACATCACAATGAGTTGGGGAGACAGAAAATGCTTCTCTAGTTAACCCACATGGTCTTGTTGGTCTCTGATTAATCAAACTTGGTTGCTAAAGTAGTGCCTTTTAATTAAGTTTGTCAGAAAAAGCAAAGAAGCATTGGAGGAACCATTTGCTAGGTATCTAATATAAAAAAACCTTTCAATCTGTTGGTTCATGAAACAGCATCAGAGCCTTCATCATCATCAAGCGGACAAGAGTTGATACTTCTCCTAATTATAAAAGTTAAATTTCAACTACAAGGTCAGTGAACATTCCCATTATCCACCCTTCAAGCACAAACAAAAGACTCTCTAGAGTGAGGACTCATGAAATGTAATATAAAACCTTTACCATGCTTTCACCTAATAGCTTAGGGTTTTGGCAATAATGAATCAACATTAGCTCTGTGTCCCCTGCTTGATTTTTTTTTATTATCCATGTCCTCTGCTTGATTATTTATCAACATGCTTAGATAAATAATTTAGTCTGTTAGACTGAACTGTCACCTGTTAGTATGGCAACTTAGTGTTTGAATGATTCTATATCGAATTTTTCTTAGGATAGGTAGTCTTCAACAATTGCTACTACTTCCATTCCCATTTATAAGAAAAAAAGAGCTAATTTCCTAAGAGCAATGAATATGGTTAAGTTGGTGATTTTTAAATAATGATAGGATAAATAATAGTTTCGTTCCAAAATTATCCTTACAATAGTGTCTCGTAAATACATTTTTTTATAATTCTAGGGTATATCAGTAATTTAACAAGGAATACGTTTGAAACTAGGTCAATGTTTCTTACAAAAGGAATCAAGAAAAGTTACTTTTTTGTTTTCTATAAATGGGAACAAAGGTAGTATTTCTTATGAGGGAAGTTAACACCAGTTATTTTTGTAACATTATAATTAGTTTGCAGTTGAAAAAAATAAAGGATGTTTTGAAAGTATTGTGACAATATAATACCACACTAGTAGTAGCATATTTAGAAGAGAGAAACCAAGAAGGGATACCACAAATTTCGTGTTGTGTATATAAGATTATACTTATATAAGGGAGGAGAGCTACGATAATAATAATAAGAAACAAAATCAAAATATGATAATGAAAATAATTTGGTAAGATATTTTACTATAAAATCATATCACATCTTCGAACGTAATGTAACCAAATCATATCTCTACCATGATCATATTGTATCTCTAATACTTTCTCTCGAATTGGAGCATACGAGATACCTTTGTTACAAATGTCATCAACACAAGGCTGTTTGCGAGACTTAGTCAACATGTCAACCAATTGGTTTTTGTAGCTTTAATAATGACAAAATAGATGTTTTCTGGACACAAACTTCTGTCAAATTGAGAATAAATATTCAATATGCTTCATCTTTTTAAATCGCATCTTTAACACTTCCCTCGAAATGGAGCATATTTATCACGAATTAAACTTGTTAAAAATGGTCAGAGGACCCAACAGCTGCCAGAGAGCAAAAGTGAACAAAGGACAACAGTTATCGGAAAAACAAAAAATGCTCATAGGACACCGTGGCTGCCATAAAGCAACAATAATCAAAGGAAATGACAGTAGCCGAAAATAAAAAAAATGCTCCAAGGACACGACAGCTGTTGAAAAGCAAATATTGAAGGCTACAACGGTTGTCAGAAAGAAAAAGTGCTTAGAGGACAAGGCTGCTGCTAGAAAGTAAAAATGTTCATAGTGTTTGGCAACTATGGGGAGCAAAACTGTTCAGAAGGCACGGTAAGTTGAAGAGCAAGACTGACCATCACAGTGGCGGTGGTCTCTGGGCAGAAGAAGCTCGCCATAAAAAGTTGAACAGTATGATTGACTGAAGAAAGCTCACCAGTAAACTAGTGCCAGTTCAGCCAGAAAAGGTTTGTCAGGAAGTTGCTTATGAATAACAGTGACGCCTGTGGTGAACAGTACATTTGGCATGAACAGTGGCAGTAGGGAATAATCAGAAATAGGAAAACATACATGGTTTCGATGAAATTTTCACCAAGTTTTTATCAGCCCACGGGGAAAGCACATAACAGTTTTTCTTTGTCGTTGGGCTCAATACTGTCTAAGAAACCATAATTAAATCTCATTCAACCTTACAAACCCAACTTGTTTATGATATGAGATTTACACATATATACTATAATTTGACCATATCTAAAGTTCATGTAAGATCCCCAATCAAACGCATGGATTAAAAAGAGATAGAAAAGAAATTTTTTTATTGAATAGGAAGAAAAGAACAAGAATAGGAGAGAAAACTCTCATCTAAAATTTTCCCCTTTATACAAAGAGACAATCCTCAATTTACAATGATAACCCATCTTAATCTCTCCCATCCTTTTTCTCCTACTTATACTTAACAAACCCCTCTAACTAAATCATTAATAATCTAAATATCTTAACAAACTTCTTATCTTCTCAACCACATTTTTTTTAATTTAGCAAACAGCACATGGCAGAGGAAAGACTAAAGAGAAAGAATGAAGTAAGCAAAGGTTTTGGGTTGAATCCTAGATTCTTTACACTGGTGAGGAAGAGAAAAGATGGTATAGGGAATGAAAATAGAATCCCTCTAAAACTCCATCTCATGAATCTCGGAATAAAAAGCAAAAATAAATATTCGGTGAAACTTGTCAACCAAATAAAATAAACTAATTTAATTTTATACTAAAAGTTTAATTTTTAAAATTCCAATATGCATAAGTTAGCTTTATTTGAATACACATATTAGTTATCCAAAGAAGCTGTTGACATCACTTTGGTCTGCCAAAGAAAGTTGACATCTTAAAACCTCAATCATGGAAAGTGACAACAATATCATCCTTCTATACAGACACCACAGGAACACCATTGGTTGGGCTTCAAATTTTTGAACCAAAATCAGGTAAACTAAAATTAAGTATCAACAAGGTATAGTTTATTAAGGATCAATCAACTTAACCAAAACATCAGCCAGTACTTAAATAATTAAACTTGGCATGAGGCCTCACCATGAATGAACTTAGAATAGATCAAAATAGCTGACAAACCTGCGCCATTATAGGATTTGGCCCTGATGGAGAAATGTAAACAGCTGGTCCAGCGTTAACAACTGATTCTACCTGAAGTTTGAAAGTAGTCATGAATGAATGACACGTTGACACAATAAAGTAAACCAGATCACTTAAGAAAATAACGAAAACATACAGAAGATTGTCCCATACGCAGTGTCAGCATTGTTCGGCCAAGTTCAAGTAGAAGTGCACCCAAATGCTGCATAGCAAGTCCTATTTGCGCTGACTCTGACTGTATTTGACCTCTTATACGTGGATCAGCAGAAGCTCTTTCTCTTTCCAAGCGTCCTGCAATATGCTAGAGTCGCACATTACAAGTAAAACATAATCAGATAAGATAAATGAAGATAGTAAGACACGTTCACACAAACAAAACCTTAAATGAAATATGCACTTCATGATAACAACATTTCAGGGTTAAACAGAACTAAGATTTTCGTATCATTACATCTGCTAATATAGTTATGGACAAGGATGGACAGTAAGATATCAGCAGTCTTGAGGCTTTATAAGTATGAAATAAATACATGTCTCAAACGTGAGTGCATGTTTCGATAACTGTTGGAAAGAGCAAACCTTCTAAAAATATGTTCACAATAAAAGATATAGAGGATATCCTTCTTCAAAAGTACTTTCAGCACCCTCCAAAAGAAAACATCGATAATACAAACACAGCTTGAGTTGTCTTAAAATTAAATCTCAAACTGATTTGAGTTTGACTACATATCCTAGATATATTAACCGGGTTAAACAGGTCAAATGACATTGCAGAATGAGATGTGTGTGTGGACATCCCTAAACTGATCAATTCACAAGATAGTTCAAATTGCATGTCTTGTCACAGTTCACCGAGACAAATCCTGCTAAAATTGGTAAGTGCTCCGACATCAAAGTAAAGGCTTATTTGGAATCAACAAGTTAATTGAAACCCTAGACTAGGATGAGTTGCCGATTATTTTCAGTCACATAAATAAATAAAAAATCACCATCAGCCTTTGAAATGAGCATACTCAACATGGTAGTCATTCTAACAATATCTAATTTGCTCCAAAGACAAAATGCATGGTGCACTCATGCTTTCAAGGTATTACTGATTAAAAGAATCATGCAGTTTTTATTTTACCCAAAATTTAAACTTATGTTGCAAATCTATAACGTACAAGTCTTAGACTTTCAGCAAACATCTAATACTTGCAGATAATAGAAAATGTATTTACTATTAGGGGAAAACAAATATTTGTAAATGGGATGTGTTCATTACAGATAGTGCAGCAACAGTTTGACCACCAAGTAATCGCTCTGCACGACGCAAAACAGTACTTAATGCTTCAAGAGTCGGCATCCCTTGCGAATTAGAAGGCAATTCCACTCTCTGATCTCCAGGGTTAGCTGACGAAAAATTTGACTGATAACCTGCATAAGCATTAAGCAATTATAAATATTTTAATTTCATTTAAATTAAAAATAAAAGAGCAACAATCATAACATCATTACCATTTTGTGTCAGTGTCTGTTCCATGCGATTCATAAACTCGTTCAGTGTGTTCAATGAATCGGGAATTGGCTGAAATGAAGGAGAAAGAAAAAAAAGTTAAATAACATGAAGAATGTGTTAAATTTCCACAAGAAAAATTTGAGTGCCAAAAGAGAGATCTTGTTCCCACTGCATTGAGAGATGGGAGGGGTATGGATCCTGCTGCCACAGGAATCTGAACATGAGATACGGATTGAAATGTTGGACCATGAAATGTCTGTGCAGATGGTGCCTGGTTTCCTGCTGGGTTTTGATTTCCAGCACGCATTCCTTCAGTTTCATTGCCTGGTTGAGCCTGATACACACACCAACCCAGTTTAAAGGATATATGTCGCATAATGCAGGTAGGAAAAGCAACATTTAGAGACTTCAAAGTGTATCAGTACAAATCTGTGTTCTGTATCAATTTTATTCACAAACTAAACTGATAATAACACATAAGAGGGCTTAATAATACCATGTTAATATTGAAAGGAAAAACAAATATATATCCGCTTAACCAGAAATATAAAGACTCCAAAATTAAGATAAATAACCATTCACTGGGTACTTTTTTTATCAGACATTCATGAGGAACTTGAGATTTGACACTATTGGGACAATGGATAAACACTTTTATTCTATAAAACATAAGTCACCTGATATAAAAACCACATGATATTGCTTCATGATTCGAGAAAATAAGATTGAACAAGTCAAGCAAAATTAAATATGCAAAGTTGCAAGAAGAACTCAAATATGAAGGAGAAATCAGACAATACATGGATAAAACTAACTCAGTCACTCATGATTAAGAAAATTAATTATATGAATACAATACCCCAGGATATCATACAAATGATAGAAAATAAAACAATGCATGATCATCTATTCAAGCAAAAATGGTACTAACAGAAGAAGTTTGCACAGCATTAGGACCATTTACTGTACTTTGGCCTCCGTTTCCAATAGAATTTAAAACATGCCCAATAACCTGAAAAAAAAAAACAGTATGTAATTTCTCTTAGGCAATATCAAAGCAAATCATTATTTCCAATACCTACCTGGAAACTGAATAGAATGCAAGCCTATGAACTACATAAGATAAACACAAAGAATACGATAACAAACCCGAGTGATGTCATGAACAATTCCTTCACCCTGTTCCCCCACGTTAAATGTCCCAAGAACAACACTGTGTGAAATTTGCCCAAGACGGTTACGAGGAGGCCCTGAGCCCACATCATTTCCTTCCAAACAACGAAATTTATCACTGGCATAGTACAATACTACAGCAGATGTCCACTAATGTCTTAAAACCTGAAGATAAAAAACATAAAAAGGACCAACCAACCTGAATTTAAACCTTGGTTGCTACTTGTACCAGTGGGCTCATCAGTACTCGTACCAGAAGCCTGTGGCTGATTTGGTTGTCTTACAACTAAATGCAATGTATGCCCATTCTCAACATCTTAAATGGTTAAGGATTTGATTATAAAACAGGGATGAGTATCACGGTTTGATTTCAAAATACTAACTCATTTCACCATATAATTAAAAAATTCTGCTATAGGGGTCACAGAATTTCCTTCTGTCAAGCAATCCCAATTTCCAAAGCCAAACTAATAAGGGTGCTGAAAAGAAAAGAAAAAGAAAAGACAGGAACATATATAATGCGTTCACTTCATGATGAAACAAATTATTTTAAAACTGAGAAAAATCCAGGTCCGTTGAGCTTGAAGTTGTCAGTAAAAAAAAATGCAATTTGAAGGATACGATACTCAGAAAGAACATGTTCATCCTTTAAGACTTTTCCTCTAAATATCAATCGTTGCTGACTAACTGGAACACCAATTTCATTTGCAATTTTCTCTTTGAACAACGGAACAGGCATCTGAAACGATTTTGGAACCAGTTTGAGGGTTATGCACGAAGCTATTGATATTTACCTCAATAGGACTCAAAAAAGCACAAGAATGACAGGATTGAATATTATAGCTTACATTTTTGTTCACTTGAAAACTGTAGATGCGGGAATCTAGAGTTTTGATATTGAGCTGAACAGTTGAATCTGAACACTCTGCTGAAATATTTCCAGTACTGGAGCCTTCATTGGAGAACTGATCCGCCATCTGTCGGTTCAGCTGCAAATGTGTTGGACCAAGGAAGTCGACAGAACTAACCCCGACAAAAAGATATCAAAGTAGCTGCAACTCAACATAATGCAGATGATGGGCATATTAATCACCCAAAGAGTGAAAGAGATTCATCGACGCATCAGTATAAGCAACAGGAGAGCGCAGCAAAAATCGCAAAAAGAACACACTATGTTTGTATGGCCAGCAATGCTAAAACACATCAGTGTGCAAAAAATATGCAACATAAAACCCAGTAAACCTCCATATTCAGTCATTAAACCAAACTATAAAAAAACCCAGCAGATAGCAAGTTATCTCAGAAATTCCAATATGAAATGTGAATATAGTCATCAAGAACCTCGGTGTCATTGGACACATCAATTAGGTTTTCGGAAACGAACAGATGTTGATGATACATTTCTCAAACATAAAAACATCTAGCAACCATCAAAATAATGTTGTATGATGCCCATGCAATCACGCGTGAATTTGGCTATGCTCACATCCAATAAAAATAAACGCAGAGCAACACAGCCAAAAACATATTCAAGATTCGCTAAAGTAATTAGGTATATAAAAGATTGGGGAGGTTTTGATAGCCCATTTCAATCCGGGGGGAAAATAAAATATGAAAAGAATTTGACAGATGAATCGGGGATTCTGAATTTTTTCCCAAAAAGAAAAAGTAGAATCCATAAATAAATTAGGAACAGTATATTAAAGTGCGATTGAAGGTTGCGAGAGATTTTAGCAGAGGAAGGTTGTACCTAGGTTGAGTAGAGGAAGTTGGCGCGGTTAAAGTAAAGAGGCGCAAGAAGTGAGAGAGGAAGAAATATAAGAGATCTGCGTTTGGAAGATTCTAGAGAGCTTAGGAAGAAAATAAAAGGAAGAATAAGTGCTCACCGTGAGTCACCGGAGATGGATTGCAGGCTTATGATCTTTCCAGAAGGTGATGATGATGATGATGACGACGACGATGCTACTGCTGCTAGGTGCTTCTGCTTCCTAATCTCCTATATAATTCTTATTAATGTTATACATGCCTTGGTTCCAAAGTTTTCATTTCCCTGCAAAGACTTCAAGAATACCAACTGGTCGTCTACAAGTCCTTTTGGATTGGGCTGGCTGCCTTTCCCAGCCCATTCTGGCCCAATTGCTTACCTTTCATCTATGGCCAGACTTTAAAGGAATTAAATAAAAAAAACAATTTGAAAATCATATTTTACGTAATTTTAAAAGCAATGATAAAAATATCATCCTTTAGTCTCGAATTCAAAATATTGGTTGAGAAAATCAACACAAGGTAAATTAACACGGTAAATAATAAGGAACATTTCTGAAAATAAAAAACAACAGCTAAATAAATATAAGGAACTTAAAGAACATAAACCGTTTATATAAATTGATAAATAGGGATATAAACATAAAT
The DNA here is from genome assembly GCA_036885675.1 of Vigna mungo. Taxonomy (NCBI): domain Eukaryota; kingdom Viridiplantae; phylum Streptophyta; class Magnoliopsida; order Fabales; family Fabaceae; genus Vigna; species Vigna mungo. The sequence goes on from CP144689.1 coordinate 486,232, forward strand.
TCTTCTATTAACTTTTCCATTTTAATATTACAGAATCGTTGACATTTTATATATAGTGTTTTCCACATCTCAAATACAACATTCTACTCTTACTTATAAACTAAGTTCAATTATTATCTATTTACGATGCGTTCACATGTCATGTTTTCTTTATGTTGAAAACTTTCATAAAAAACACTAGTAAATAATGTTATTATTTTAGGTAATTTCTCATGTCTATTTTTAACTTAAACTTATCATGACATAATTGATTAAAAAAATTTAAAAATACATTGTCATGCAAAGGTGTAAAGGTGGGAAAATGATGTATTAGAATTGAAAAGAGAAATCGAAGATGTTGAAAAGTCAAAAGAAGCTAAATAGATCATTAAATAATTATGTTGAAAATAGATAATTGATACAACCTAATTCAATGGAAAGTTTATATACAGTAATAGTTGCAAAACGTGAAATCCAAAAAGATATAGCAAGAAAATTTCCCTACAAATGTATTTGTAAATAATTATATATGAAATAAATCTATAAATAATTATATAAAAATAAATCATTAAATAATTATGTACAAATTTATTTATAAATAATTTCATTCAAATAAATTTATAAATAATTACCCATGAATACATCTGTATATAATTACTTATAAATAAATTTGTTATTAATATCATTAAGTTTCATTAAAACAGTTTTGTTAGAATCGAAACAAACAATAGTTTTATATCTAAGAAATACCCATTAACCAAAAATTATAAAATTTAAACAATATTCATAGAACAATACAGTAATATTTATACATAAAATCTCTAAAATCCAAAGATTATAAAATAGAAATGTTTAATACTCATAAATTTTCTTTATCTCGTGTTTACTATTGTGATTGCTCTTGATCATTGTTGTGCGACTGATCTTGTTGTTCAAAAATATTTTGTGCAACAGCTGTTGGCGGAGGCAAAAGATACTGGATAATTGCACTAATAAAATTCTGTAAGGTGTCAAATCTGATTTGAAATTGGAAATTCATTTGTCCGAATTTGTTCTTCAATATTTGCTAGTCACGTCTGAAGTTGAATAAAAACTCCTTTGCATTTACTGTTTACTTGAAGATACTCGTGCTTGTTGTATGTAATTTTCAATACAATTATGAGAATCAACATGTCCAATCCCATATACACGTCCCTTGTACTTTCCACCGGTTGCCTCTAACCAACATTTGTTCCTTAGTCTTTCCTCTTTAGTAGAGTCTAGGGAACTGCATTGTGAGACACCAACAGATGTGGTCTTAGACATTGCTTGAGAAAATTTAGTTTGAAATTCTTCCTGTCGAAATAATAAATGTTTGTCTTAATATAGTAAATACTTTGTGTAAAATATTATAGAGTTAGCAGAAACTAACATATGTCCGCTTAGATCTCTCATCTACAAAATCTCCTGTTGTCCGGCAAATATGTGTTTACTGAAAGATTTCATCAACATAGACTGGGCGACCAAGCTCCTGCGATTGGAAATAAAGAAATTTATAAAGTAAACAATTGTTATTAAGTTTATAAATAAATTTAAAATATATAAAAATGTCATACCAAACGAATGGCGTGGTCATGTACACTAATAGATCCTCCTCTGTACAAACTTCCCCCTTTTCAGATCCACGGTTTTTCTTAGCTATATCACACTTTTTTCGATACATAGGCATGTTCCACTTCTCCAACAAACCATTCCAAACTATATCTCCCATCCAATCAGGCTTTTTATCTTCTTTTCGAGCTTTTTTAAACATTTCTGAGAGTCTATGAGATGTTTTGGAGTGAAAATTTTTTAGAACTTTATCCTCATCCTCAACCTTCCATGACACCTTTCTCTGTGATTACAATAAATAGGTTCACATTGGTAAAAAAAGTGAAATAACTACAATTCAAAATTACAAGAAAAGTATAATAAAATGTTGCAACGTTAGACGCACATGAAGTCTAGTTTGTACAATTTTCACGTAATGGGAAATATTTAGGTTCAGCATCAAAGGATCTGACTGCAATAATTTGGGAATGCATCAAAACAGCAATGCTCATAAACCAAAACAGCAACTTCATTTTTAATCATTCAAATAACAATTATTGGCAATGCACATACAAGTACAACACTTGATTCATGACTAATGCACATAATAAGTTGCACATAACTTAAGTAAAAGCATAAAACAGATTCTGAAAATTTAATAACCACAAAACAGTTGCAGCAGCTGAAACTACTAACAACGCTCTTGTAAATCTGCACCTGCATCACAATTAAACTTAAGTAAAATCCTAAAACAGATTGCACACAACACATTTAATAACCAGACTATGCTTCATGAAATGTGGACAGCAAAGAACTGTTTTCCAGCGGATTATTCAAGCATTTGGTACTACCAAGGATCAAACCGAAGATGAGCCAAACCTATAACTCAATCAATTTCCCTTGATTTCTAACGTTCAAACCAGTTTTCCAGCAGCTCCTAACCAATTCTGGACCTGCACCACTATGCTAAAATGAAAGATTTGGCAACGCCAAGCAACCTGTGCAACAACTATATGTTTTGAGAAGACAAGATGCTCCTCCAAAACTCCAACACTTGAAACACTTAAAAACTTAGTTTATGTTTCCTGATATTGCAATACCAAATTCCAAAGAAAAAAGAAACAAAACACTGCACCAGCTAAGTTGAAACCAGCGTCCAGTAATTTATGGAAAACAAAGGTCACTTTCAAAACCAAATCCTACGCGTAACAGCTCAAACGAAGCTCTTAAAATAGTTTTCACACTCAAACACATAAAATAGACCAAAACAGATTGCATAATTAGACTGGACAGCAAGGGTCATCCAGTAGCTTGGTTAGCACCTAACAACACCACCAAAACAGCCCTCATCCAACCAGAAATGTGCCACATCCACAACCCAATTTATTTTCCTTATTTCCAACGTGCACTACAATTCCGGCAGCTCCAAACAGTGTTGATATGTGCTCGTGGTACTCACAAAAACCTGCAGCAAAATAAACCAAAAATTGGTCCTGCACCATATATTTTAAAACACAAACAACTCGGCAGTACCAAGCTGCAATGACCACGTTAGATTGGCCTCCAAACACTGAACAAGTCCAAATAAAATGCATTGGCTTTCCAAGTTCTATTTGAGACAAATGGCTGCACCAAAACTGCACCCACACCTGCAAGCCAAACTGGTTCAAGCGTTCAACTTCCTTCCATAAACCAAGTTGTTGCACCAAGCTCAAAACCTGCCAACTCCAGCACTTAAAATTGGTTCAGCAGCTACTGGCTATTGGCAACCAGGTCTTCCTCCAACATCCAGTATTTGCAACACTTTATAGCTTAAAATGCACCTTATGCTGCACCACAAACCAGAGAAGAAAAGAAATAAAATCCTGCACCATACTACAATATAATCCAGCGTCAATTATCTCCCGAAGCAGCTGGACAAGCCAAAACCAATTTCTTCCAACACTAGCTCAAACCATGTGATCAATGCACCAGATTGTCTGCTCCAAAGACCACTTCAGATCACGTTCCAGCTCTCACAGTCAACCAGAAACAAAACCTGCAGCAAGTTTAGCAGAAACCAGAACCTACTTCATTCCAACGTTGATTCCAGTGCACTTCTGTCCAGCTCTCATTCCAGCATAAAAATACCACTTCACAATCTTATTTATGAACCAAATACACCAAAAAACATGTGACTGCTACACCTATCCATTTTATTCAGCATTAACTCATTCCAGAATAAAATCAGTGGACTGACCAGCAAAGTACTTTCTTTATAGACTCAATTTCCTTCATTAAGCAGCAAGCATAACACCCCATAAACTGCCCTAAAGCATCCACAGAACCAAGGAGACTTTCTCCTCCTTATACTAAAATAAACCATTGCACCAGTTTTCGTAAAAAAAAGGAAGTTTAACATTATAAGAACCATACAATATAATGTGCTAACCCATAACAATGATCACAAAATTATAGCACTAAAAGGAAAATCCCAATAAAACACCAGTGTTGCACATTAAAATTGCCAAAGCTCATACAATCAAGCTCTAAACATCCATAAAAGAAAACATTGCATCAACCATTAATTCCAGGCCTCAACACATAATGTGGTTGGATATTTCAGTTCCCTGAATGACCTAACATCATGTTCACTGATTGCAGTCATATGGGGAGCAATAAGCTCTCGGGTACAATACCAGAAAAACTTTTCAACTCTAGTATGATTCTGGAACATGTCTAATCTTCATTACCTCTTGTACAATTTCGAATTTTACAACTATATAATGGTATGGAGAGTTAAGTCACTCATGCCTGAACAAAGTGAATAAAAGTATATTTTTTTCTTAAGATGACTTAGAGTCTATTTAATTTACAATTTTATATAATTAATTTAGGATCATGGATTAGACAATCATTGAAATTAATTTCAGGCACCTATTATATATTCCAATGTGTCATGAAATATAGTCTATGGTTATAAACCAACTGCACTCTTAATCACCCCTTGTACTCTTTTTGCCAGGCTTTTTGACCACTATCAACTACAGGGCAGTGTTCCTACTTCCATTAGTTCTGTGGGAACATTGGAAGTTCTGTAAGTATATTTTAGACAGTGTCCAATGGCTACGTTCACACCATTATGCTATCTCTGACTTTCTCTTTGGCTTCTTTTATTTATATTTAATATTTTCTTTGGACCACAAGCCCTTAGACAAAAATGGATTACCAGGGGAAGTGCCGACAAACTTAAACAGACTCAGAAAACTTAAACCAGAAGAAATAAGGGGTACCTTAAAACACTGGAAGAAAAGACCTCTCTCTCTCTTAGGGATTGCTCCCCATGTTAGCCATGGCTGATCAAATTTTTGCTTAATGGTGGCTGTGATGGCCTTTGATGCAGTTTTTGATGGATAAAACCTAAAGCAAAGTACAATTTAAACATTAGAATACAATAAATTGATCTAGCAACATTAAATTGGTCAAATACAATAATTTATTATATATATTCTTACCCTCCTCCAATGAGTCGAATCATAGGACGATGGTTAAAATCCTCTTCCACATCAAGTTCATTAACAGTTGAACTTGAATGTGTGCCTGGGATATGTATAGGAGGTGATGGTGTAGCATTTGTGGTGGGAGTTGGTTGATTAGAAGCAACACAGGAAGAGGATGATGTGCATTGATTAACATCATGCATCATGTCTTGCATCAACATAAATTGGTCATTTCGTTCATCATCCGTCTCCACACCCATTGAAGTTACATCATTATCTAAATCACCTTTAGGCATTTGTTCACCATGATCAGTCCAAATCAAATAATTAGGCTTAAAACCATGTTTGTAGAGGTGAACCTTCACAACTCTTTTCTCCAAAATCTTTGTACAGTCGCACTTAATACATGGACATCGAACTCCCCCGTCTTTGTGATAACGGTCTTGTTCACAAGCTTTCGTTATAAACTCTTCAACTCCAAATACAAAAGACACCTTCAAAGCACCTCTTCCTCTATGGTTCCTATCATACATCCATGCACGATTTGATGGAAATCAATCCATGTTCTGTACATATACTAATTAACGAAAAATTAGACAATAGTTAATACATGGCTCTATATTCGGATAGTTGCCCCATGCAAAGCATATCATAAAGAAACCTAAAATAATTTAAGTCCTCTGCTCTCTATCTTACTCTATTTTTCTACCATACAATCATCCTCTACAATCTTTTTTTAAGCTTCAAAAAATTGAAAATTTCCAAGCAACTACATTGTTTTAAACCTCTTATTTTGAGCTTTAACTTTAAAGTACTTGAACATTTGAAAATAATAAACATTGATTTTCTAAAAAGAGCCAAATATTTGCGTTAATATAAAATAAAATGGACAACAATGCATATTACATATTTCAATTTTATGTGTGTGTGAACCAAACAGCATATAGCACACAGCCAAAAATCACAACAAATTGCAAAGCCAAAAATCACAGCCAACAATCACAATAAATTGTAACATTCTATTTATGATTAAGGAACATCTAACACTCAATATGAGTGTTCAGAATCACCTAGCAAAAGACCTTTCAAAAGCATATATGAAGTGAGAAAATACTTCAAGCCAATCACGCTTAGTTTCAATAGCAATGGCAGAAGGTAAAGCTCGGTTTGAAATCCCTCCTGAAGGATATCTAATAATATCTGTGAGTCCCTCCTAGTTAATTCCTTATAGATTATTTTTTTAAAACAAATAGACACGTTTCATGTATGAATGCTAATAAATGTGTTCCTGCAGAATATGGGAAATGTTTGCTTGGGCATTTTAAACGGCTCTGAAGTAGGGATGGGAAATCTGAACCTAATAGGAGGTAGGAATGTTGTTATTATTTCTTTGTCTATTGATGCTGTTTCTGGATGATGGATATTTTCACTTGTAGTTTACCGTTCATAGTCTCTTAGAAGTTAGCAAAACTCATAGCATATTTGATTTTACTTTTCATGAGATTTTCACATTTACCACTAGACTAATTAGGCCAGTAAGGCCTAAGCACATGTCCAAACCAAATCAGATAGTCACCTTCATAATCTTTAACTAACTTTTGCTGTGATGAACCCGCTTAACTCGCACAGTTGAACTTCGATACCAAACTAGTTTATTAGTCAGACACAAATGGTACTTGCACGATTGGGCCTTACAAAACCTAACGTCACACAATCCAACTAGACTAAGGATCCCAACGATAAAAATGAAATGCTCAAAGAGAAAGATAAGAAGGTAATGAAAATCATTCTCAGTGCAAAACAACGAGCCCTCTGGTTATCAATGACTATGCCTTCATACCAGAACCAGAGACCTATAAGTATATTTCGGTTTGTCCCACTTCAAGGGTTAATTTAATGAATATTGGATACTATGTCAGCTAGGGAAGCACTACAATAAGTAAGACAAAGTGATATGTGTACAACCCTTGGTCAAATAAAAAACAACCCAGACAACGTAACATACCTTAATACCACTATGAATCTTCCCAAAACGCAACACCCTCGCCTCAATAACAATGCACCAACGTCTTGCACACATAACACGCGAACCACAACACAGACCATTTTGTGCCAAACGGAACAAACAAGAGAGGATTAGGGCTTTCAGATTTTAGGAATTTCGGGATCTATGAATAAACCAACAAGATTACTTACCAGATCAATGAAACGAACTCCACAAGAAGGAAGAGTGAGTGAGCGTGAGAAGAAGGAACTTCTACTTCTCTGTCAGTCAGCGTGAGAAGACGACATTACGGAGTGAACAACGAAGCTTGGGGAGTCACCTGAGAGTGAACGACTGCGAGAGTGAGCTCAGGGAAGTGAAGGACTGCGACAGCGCGGGAGTTTGAGGGAGTTGACTCAGTTTCCGCGAAGAAAATTGAGCGAGAAAGTTTTAGAGATTGAGCGGGAGAGACAGGTCAATGAAAAAAATGTTTTAATTTTTAATAATTATTTATTTTTAAGTCTGTAAAATTATTAAATAAATTTTGTTTCATTTACTTTATTTACATATTTTACTTGTATTTTTTTTAAGCTAATTATTTATAGGTAAATTATATTTGCGTATGTAATTATTTATAGATAAATTATATTTTTTTTGGTAGTGATGTTCTTTTTAATTTATGTATTATTTTATTTTTATTGTGTAAAGTAAATGTTATAATAGAAAAAAATATAAATAAATAGATTAAATATAAACATGGTGTTTTCTATTTGATATTGTATTATTTTTCATATATATGTAAGAGAATATTTTTAAATAGATAAAAATATTCGAATAATATCATGATATATTATTGTCGATATAAATGTCACACTATAATATAATTATAAAGATAATATGTCATAAATATAATTAAATCAAATATGCATATGAAAATAATAAATTAAAAAATAGATATTATCTCAATTAACTTTAGGTTAAATATATTCAGTTGTCCCTATTTTTGTTGGTTTTCTTCAATTAGATCTATGTTTTTTAAAAATGATCAATTTAGTACCCAACTTTGAAAAATCAAACCAATCAAGGACATTCTGTTAACTTCTTTGGACGGCGTTAAATGTGGATTTTGCTGGCAAGAGTAGTTGTCATGCTGCAGACAGATGGCACATAATGTGTTTATGACATGGCCTTAAATGATTTTATTATGCATAAAATTGAATAAGCACGTGATTTTAGTGGTTTCTTTATAGGTAAAGGTAAAGGGAAATTGGGGAAATGGTGTTGAGCTGAAGCTGAAGCTGATAAAGGGTGGTGGTTGTTCTTCGAAGGGTGTTGGTTCTTAACATTTTGCGAGATCAATGTTGGGATCAAGGTTGGGTGTGGTGGGGATCAAGGTTATTGTCGTTGTTCTTCGAAGAAGATGTCAAAGGAGTACTATTGCTATTCGTCGACATGCAGAAGGAACGAAACCCATATTTGCCATTGTGGACAGAGATCTGTGATGAGAACTGCGAACACTGTGAAGAATCGAGGCAAGCATTTTTGGGGATGCTCCAAGTATAAGGTATGTCATATTCAACCTATACGTTCCATTTATGGTACTGTTTCTGAGATTAGGGCAACTTGTTCAAATGTGTTTGCAGTATGGTGTTCAAGATGATGGTTGCAACTTCTTCAAATGGTGCACAGATGTTGGAAGTGAGGACAATGGTCGTTACATGAAGAGCGAATGGAACAAAGAAACTTTGGTCAACACTGAAGAATTGGAAAGTACTAGGAAAATGATGGTTAAGATACAGAAATCAGTGTTCTTTCTTGAAAAGTGTATGAAGGGTTGATATTGTTGGTTTAGTTTTTATGTGTCATAGAGATTATTTCAGTTTCAATGTTAATGAGAATGGGATGATTCGTTGTAATCTGATAATGTAAAGTTGAATGATGTTGATGAGTGAATGAAATGAGAATGTGTTTTTTTTAATTTGAATACTTTGTTGATTGAGAATGAAGCAGGCCGAATATAAAGCAATTAAGATATGGCAATGAGAATGTTTAATGTGAACATAATATAGACCCAATAGAAAGCTTTAAATGATGTATCTTTTCCAGGAGCAGTTTTACTACTGTTGTGCACTTACAAAACATCAAATTATGAAGACACTGGTACACTAGAAATGGTTCACAGCTGAAATCAAAGTACTAGAAATGGTTCACAGCAGAAATCAGAGGATCCTTTTGCACTGGTGTAAGTGTTATTTTGGCCAAAAATCAAAGGTTCAATGTGTGAATTTGGACTGCAGCTGGAAATGTACCAAATGAACATTGAACACACCTTCTAAATTGTCAAATAAACTGGTTTGAACTTCCAAACTGGTCCAAAACACATAATTGACAAAAAGGAGTAGTTCACTTGCAAAAATGTACTAAAATATGGTGTTTTGGCTCATGTGATTTGGCTAGATGTATGAATGACCATATGAACAGTACAACCAACTTGCAATGCACCAATTATGATTGCAAAGTCAATCAAACATCACTAATACATTCAAAATCTGAATTTGACCTTCATACTTGCAATTTTCAAAGAAATTGGATGTTGAAGTAATGACTTTTGGTATTGGCAAGTAAAATTGCAATTCAACCGTGCACACAAGTTTATATTGAGTAAATAAACTCATATCAACAGTCCAAGTTCACAAAAATATCCAATTTCACAAAATCACCATCTTAGTTGCTATTATGCAGCAAAAACCGTGACAAAGGATATGTAATCAATAATCTGAAAGCCAGCAATAATATGAAAGTGCAGCCAACCAATAATCTGATATGTAATCATAAACCAATAACATTAAAGATGGCAGAAAGCCAGCAAAAAGTAGAGGATCCTTTTCGTTACATGAGTAAATGGTTCACAACAACAAATATTAAACTGCTGAATACAAAAGTAAGGTTCATCCTCTATTACAGAAGCTTTGTGCAGTCCTAATACATAAAGAAATTGGATTTCTATGCTTGATCCTCGTTTGCTAATGGCATGACTGGTTCATTTAGTTGGTTACTTTGTTGTGTTTGGTCAGTGACAACTGATTCTTGGGTTGATCTCTTGCAGGACTTCCTATTGTGACCCATTTCTCTACAAACTCCACATCTTTTACGCAGTCCACCCTTCCTCATTCTTGTTTCATCCCTGATCAACTCTCATTCTTCCAACCTGCGTTTCTTCTTTGGTCTGCCTGGCAATGCTCTTTTTTTTTTAGGGAATACATCATTATATGGTGTAACCTCCCTCATGTTTTTTCCATTTATCGGATAGACAATTGAAGAGTATGTCTCGTCATATGTTGCCTTCCTAAACCAACCAGGTATGAAGTCCTCTGCATCTAAGTTGAGAAACTTCATAGCAGCCAAGGCATGACAACATGGAATGCCTGAGATAGCCCATTTCCTACAACTTCATTCATGTTTGTCTAGATCAACCACAAGCTTCTCCCCAACTTGAGAGGCATGACGAACTTCAAATAACTTCTCTGCTGACCAGCTGCAAAATAACATATTTTTTTAGTATTGACAATTTCAAACTAAACTTACATGATGATCATATTCAACCATACCTTAGAATCCAGAACTTAGTTAACTGCGACTCCTGATTAAGTTTAGTCTTGATTTTAGGACAAATCACCCCACTCAATGATTGACATTTTGCTCTGTTGAATGCCTCTGACATGTTGTTTACTAATGTATCACATTTAGATGTGGTTGTAAACCTTGATCTCGACCAGTGTCTACATGATAACAGTTTATGAAATATAATTAAAAGTTTATGAAATATTAGGAGTATGGCAAGTATTGAAACACAACATAAATTTTAGGACAAACCTGGGAGGTATTTTAATCAGATATTTGGATGCTTTAATGTTCAGCTCTTTGATATTTTTTATAATATCCATGAAAAATATCTATTTTAATAAATAGTAGTAAATTTTAGCATTATTATTAGTAATAATAATTTTAATGAATAGTAAAAAGTGAATAGTAAAAATGAAAATAAAAATAAAAAATAAAAATAAAAATAATGAGAGGATAAGAATCTCTGAATTGCATGATTGAGGAAGGATAAGTATTGCAAGTGGTGATTAAAATATTAATAAAATAATACTAAAATACAAATAATATTAAAAAAATGATTTAAATAGTAAAAATTTTGGACTATAAATAGCCGTGGGAGGAGAGCTTATTTTGCACAAAGAGAGAAAGAATCAAGTGAGAAATCTTGAGAAGAAAGAGTAGGAAGAAAATTTTAGAAGAGTAGAGATTCTGAAGGATTTTCGGGAGAACGACTTCTGAGTAAGAAACAAAGTCTGAAGAAGAGGTAAGGGGAGCTAACCTTTTTAAGTTTTTATATTATAAAATATATTTTATATAACTATTTATGTCTTGAAATTTTGTGCAATTATTGTTAATAAAAGAATTTATGTGCTTGTTGTATAAATATTTAAATTTTCTGTGATAATATTATATATTGTTGATTTGAATTTGTGAATAAGAAATTTGTTAATAACATGTTGAGGAACACTTTGGCTAAGGAAAGACCAGGTACTTAAGTTGTCCATTGTGACACACCTCTCTTTCCTGGAAGTCTACTCGATGTGTTTTTAACCAAATTCTTATCAGACAGATTATATATTGTTAAATTATTTTGTGTTATATTCAAATAATCTAATTTCTATGATGGAGGTGTATTATGATATTATATATAAACTTAATATTTTTTCTGTCTATGATGAAATTATGATTGATAGTTGTATCGTATTTACTAATTTAAAGTTTTCTGATGTCTATGAATGAACCAGAATTATATCACTTATTTTGAATGTATTTTCAGACTTAATTTAAGTTAATGTATGTTGAGTTCTTTGAGTTTAATAGATAATCCTTATTGATTCTCTAGTTCTATCATTGGGATATTTATATTTATCTCGGTAATTAAAAAGAATGATTTCCTTTTTTGCCTATGTAAGGCGATAGGTGGATTCGAGTCCTGTTACTTTTCCTCTTTTAAGAGGGTACAAATATCTCGCCAAGGGTTTCTGACTTGTGCTGAGTATTGTGCTTGGTGAATGGATGTTACTCACCAATGTTTTTACTCGTAAGCCCTTGAAGAACTAGGGAGATATGTCCAATACGGTGTGCGTAGGATGGCTCTTATACGCGGTCCATATGAGGGACTGGTTTTGGTATATACTTAACATATGTGTAAAAACCGAGATAAATCCAAAAGTTACGTGTGAGATGAGAAGTGAGTAGAGTCTGATGAAAAGTGAGTAGAGCCTGATGAGAAATAAGTAGTGTCTGAAGTATACTTGAAGATAGTAGGTTTACGTTAATAATATTATTAAACATTTAAAGTGTGTAATTAAGTTTATCTGTAACTTATGCTTTTCTGTATTCGGTTAGCTCACCCTACTTGTGTGTCTACGATGATCGTATAACTCGTGTCGTTATACGGGAGTATATGATATTTCAGGTAAAACTGAAGACATTTAGTGCGAGGATGCGCTGGGAAACACTCTTGGGGACTTTTAAATATGTACTTTAAATTGTGAAATGTTGTGCTTTATAAATTTAAACTACTTTTAAGATTCGGTTTGTATTCCAATAACTACTCTTGAAAACTTTGACGTTCTCATTGTATAATATTAATAAATGTGTGGTTTTAAATGTATTTGTATATTTTGGAAAATTTTCTGTGACACTCCTGGAAGGGGTGTTACACTTGTTGGTATCAGAGTAGAGATTTCTTTTTAAAAAAAAAAACGTTTTTGGGATTTTGGGGAGTGAGCTTGCTAGTTTCTGTAGTGTAACTCTATAATTAGTTGTGGTTAAGAGATAACCTCTTGTGTGAAAAATTTATTGTTTGAAGCTTTGTGCTGAATTGTTTGAGAATTACTTGTGTAAAGTAGAAAATGTCGCACAATCAGAGAACCTCTACCAACTCCGCTGAAGACATTGCTCGAGCAGATGGTTCAGGCATTACAAAGACAATATGTTGATCAAGCTCCAAGGAATCACGTGAGCATGAATGACTTCTTACATCATAATCCCACTAAGTTTAGTGGAAACGCATCACCTGATGTAGCAGATGATTGGATTTGTAACAACGAGAAAATCTTTGAAGTGATCGACTGTTCTGAAGATCAGAAGCTGATCTTTGCTGCTTTTATGCTGACTAGGGAAGCTGAATACTGGTGGAGAGGTATGAAGCAATTGATGAATACTCGTGGGGAGGTCATCAATTGGGAGAACTTCGGGACAAGATTCCTGGAAAGGTACTTTCCAGACAGTGCAAAGTTCGAGAGAGAAGCTGAGTTTCTGACCTTACAACAGGGAGGCAGAACAGTGCCAGCGTATGTGCAACGATTTGAGTACCTCTCGAGGTTTTATACCCAGACAATGAGTGAAGAATGGAAATGCTGGAAGTTCAAAAGAGGTCTACGCCCTAGTCTGATGAAAGTGATTGTCCATCTGAGGATTAGAGAATTTCCTGAAAAGGTGGAACAAGTCAAGCTAGCCGAACAAATGGAAGGAAATTCAAGCCGAGTCACTAGGCCCCAACATAACAAGTTTGATGGAGGAAAATAGATGAAGAAGCCTTACCAATGACCAGAACCGATTATTCAGGGAGCAGTGAAATGTTATGAATGTGGAGGTCCATATTATAAGAATGATTGTCCCAAGCTCTCTGGAAAAAGGGCTGATGTGAAGGTATGTTTTTCTTGTAACAAGCTGGGACATGTTTCTTACAATTTCCCTGAGAAGAAGAAAAAGGAAGTTGAACCGCAACAATCAAGCTCCTCGGTGTGAAACCTAAAGTAACAGGAAGGGTTTTTGCCATCACCGGCGAGGAGGCAGCTAAGCCAGGTAACCTTCTTCTAGACACGTGCCTTTTGTTTGGAAAATGTGTACGTGTTCAGTTTGATTCTAGAGCTTCGCACTCCTTTATATCATTGTCATGTTTGGAAGAACTCAGATTACCAATAAGTGATCTGGGATGTGTACTAGTGGTTTCTACACCAGCATCGGGTCAGATCTCGACCAGTTCAGTCTGTGTCGGATGCCCGATTTTAGTAGCAGGTCGCGAGTTCAAAGTGAACTTGATTTCTTTGCCTCTACAAGGTCTCGATGTCATTTTAGGAATGGATTGGCTATCTGTCAATCACATCCTTATCGACTGTGGAAAACACCAGTTGGTTTTCCCAAACACAAGTAATTTGAAACTTGTTTCTACTAAAGAATTTCTAAAGGAATTCAACGACGGTGCTACGTGTTTTATGGTTATAGCCCAAGATAAGAAAGAAGTTTTTGGGCAGTAAGCAATGGGTATTACAGTAGTACAAGAGTACGCTGATGTTTTTCCAAATGAGGTACCTAGATTACCACCAAAATGAGAAGTTGAATTCTCCATTGATCTGATTCCTGGTGCAGGACCAGTATCTGTAGCTCCTTACAGGATGGCTCCTGCAGAGTTGGCAAAACTGAAGAAGCAGATAGAGGATTTGTTAGAAAAGAAGTTTATCAAACCTAGTGTGTCGCCTTGGGGAGCTCCAGTGTTGCTTGTAAAGAAGAAAGATGGAAGTTCGAGGTTATGTGTTGACTATCGGCAACTGAACAAACTAACGATCAAGAATAAGTATCCATTGCCGAGGATTGACGATTTGTTAGACCAACTACGAGGAGCATGTATATTCTCTAAGATTGACTTAAGGTCTGGTTACCATCAGATTTTAGTCAAGTCTGAGGATGTACAAAAGACAACTTTTAGATCGCGTTATGGGCATTACGAGTATGTAGTGATGCCGTTTGGAGTCACAAATGCCCCTGCAATTTTTATGGACTATATGAATCGGATATTCAGACCCTACCTAGATAAGTTTGTCGTTGTATTTATTGAGGACATTCTTATATATTCTAAAAGTCGAGAAGAGCATGCAGACCATTTGAAGATAGTGTTGGAGATTTTGAGGCAACACCAGTTGTATGAGAAGGTTTCTAAGTGCGAGTTTTGGTTAGACGAAATTCAATTTTTAGGTCACGTGATTTCATCGCAAGGAATTGTTGTAGATCTGGTGAAGGTTGAAGCAGTGCTTAAGTGGGAGTGTCCAAAGACGGTAACTGAAGTTAGAAGTTTTGTGGGGTTGGCAGGTTATTACCGGAGATTTGTGGAAGGTTTCTCCAAGATTGTGAGTCCTTTAACTCAATTAACTCGTAAGAATCAACCTTTCTCATGGACGGACAAGTGCGAAGCAGGCTTTGAGGAGATGAAGTAAAGGTTGACGAGTGCTCCAGTTTTGGCCATTCCAGATACTTCTAAGATTTTTGAAGTATATTGTGACGCTTCATATCAAGGACTTGGATGTATGCTTATGCAGGAGGGAAGACCAGTAGCTTATGCATCAAGACAACTAAAGGTGCATGAAAGAAATTATCCAACACACGATATAGAGTTAGCAGCAGTAATGTTCGCGTTGAAGTCTTGGAGACACTACCTTTATGGAGCATGTTTTTAAGTATTCAGCGATCATAAGAGTTTGAAGTATCTGTTTGATCAGAAGGAGCTGAATATGCGACAGAGGAGATGGATGGAATACCTTAAAGATTATGATTTTGAGTTGCAATACCATCCAGGAAAGGCGAATGTGGTAGCGGATGCCTTGAGTCGGAATCGTGTTCAAATGATAGCTTTCATGGTAAAGGAGTTGGAGTTGATTGAGAAATTCAGAGATTTGAATCTAGGTTGGCGATTGAACCAAGATCATATTTGGTGTGGTCACTTGACAATCACGAATGATTTCTTAGAGGAGATCAAAGTGGAACAGAAGGGAGATTCTAACTTACAACACACAATAGAATTGTTGGACTCAGAATAAGCGAATGATTTTTCCATGAGGACAGATGGCATTCTTCGTTTTAGGAACAAAATATGTATTCCAGCAAAAAAGGGAATTAAAGAAATTAATTCTGGAAGAATGACATGAGAGTCGTCTTAGCATACATCCATGTATGACTAAGATGTATAAAGATCTAAAGGAATCATTTTGGTGGAGCGGAATGAAGAAAGACATGGCAGACTTTGTGACATCATGTTTGGTCTGTCAAAAGGCCAAGATTGAACACCAGAGACCGGGAGGAATGTTACAACAGTTAGATATTCCAAAATGGAAATGGGATAGCATTTCTATGGATTACGTGACTCATCTACCAAGGTCAACGAAGGGCCATGACTCTGTTTGGGTGATTGTAGATAGACTAACAAAGTGTGCCCACTTCTTGTCAATCAATCAAAGGTTATCCTTGGATAAGTTGGCAGAACTTTATGTCAGAGAAGTAGTCAGATTACACGGTGTACCAACTAGTATCATTTCTGATCGTGATCCAAGATTTACATCAAGATTTTAGAAGAAGTTACAAGAAGCTTTGGGAACGCGACTTAGGATGAGTTCAGCATATCATCCACAAACAGATGGGTAATCCGAAAGGACAATTCAATCTCTCGAAGACTTATTAAGGACATGTGTTTTGGATCATATGGGAAATTGGAGTGACATTCTACCTTTAGTAGAATTCACTTACAACAACAGTTTCCATTCCAGCATAGGGATGGCACCGTATGAAGCTCTGTATGGGAGAAGGTGTAGGACACCTTTATGTTGGTACCAAGATGGAGAAGCAGTTACATTAGGTCCCAAGTTGCTTCAACAAATGACGAAAAAGGTTAAGTTGATACAAGAAAGGATGTGCGCAACTCAAAGCAGACAAAAATCCTATGCAGATAAAAGAAGAAGACCTCTTGAGTTTGAAGTAGAAGATCATGTTTTTCTCCCTGTGTCACAAACGACAGGTGTAGGGAGAGCCATCAGATCCAAGAAATTGTCTCCAAAATTTCTTGGACCTTTTGAGATCATCAAGAAGATAGGACCAATGGCATACGAAATTGCGTTACCACCACAATTGGCAAATCTACACAATGTATTCCACGTATCACAGCTGAGGAAATACGTGTCCAGCCCAGATCACGTACTAGAAGTAGATGACGTCGAAGTCAGAGAAGATCTGTCTGTAGATAGAAATCCAGTTCGCATTCTGGATGTTCAATCTAAACAACTCCGGGGAAAGAGCATCAATACAGTGAAAGTGTTGTGGGACGAAAAGAATCAAGAGATCACCTCGGAATTGGAGGAGGATATGAGGAAGAACTATCCTCATTTATTTTCTTAATAACCACAATTTTCCAGGACGAAAATTTTTGTTGTGGGGAGAATGTAATATCCATGAAAAATATCTATTTTAATAAATAGTAGTAAATTTTAGCATTATTATTAGTAATAATAATTTTAATGAATATTAAAAAGTGAATAGTAAAAATGAAAAAAAAAATAAAAATAAAAATAAAATTAATGAGAGGATAAGAATCTCTGAATTGCGTGATTGAGGAAGGATAAGATTTGCAAGTGGATTTGCAAGTGGTGATTAAAATATTAATAAAATAATGTTAAAATAATAAATAATATTAAAAAAATGATTTAAATAGTAAAAAAAAATTTGGACTATAAAGAGTAATGGGAGGAGAGCTTATTTTGCACAAAGAGAGAAAGAATCAAGTGAGAAATCTTGAGAAGAAATAGTAGGAAGAAAATTTTAGAAGAGTAGAGATTCTGAAGGATTTTTGGGAGAACAACTTCTGAGTAGGAAACGAAGTCTGGAGAAGAAGTAAGGGGAGCTAACCTTTTTAAGTTTTTATATTATAAAATATATTTTATATAATGTCTTGAAATTTTGTGCAATTATTGTTAATAAAAAAATCTATGTGCTTGTTGTATAACTATTTAAATTTTGTGATAATATTATATATGGTTGATTTGAATCTGTAAATAAGAAATTTGTTAATAACATGTTGAGGAACACTTTGGCTAAGGAAAGACCAGGTACTTAAGTTGTCCATTGTGACGCACCTCTCTTTCCTGGAAATCTACTCGATGTGTTTTTAACCAAATTCTTATCAGACAAATTATATATTGTTAAATTATTTTGTGTTATATTCAAATAATATAATTTTTGTGATGGTGGTGTATTATGATATTATATATAAACTTAATATTTTTGCTGTCTATGATGAAATTATGATTGATAGTTGTATCGTATTTACTAATTTAAAGTTTTCTGATGTCTATGAATGGACCAGAATTATATCACTTATTTTGAATGTATTTTCAGACTTAATTTAAGTTAATGTATGTTGAGTTCTTTGAGTTTAATAGATAATCCTTATTGATTCTCTAGTTCTATCATTGGGATGATTTATATTTATCTCGGTAGTTAAAAAGGATGATTTCCTTTTTTGCCTATGTAAGGCGATAGGTGGATTCGAGTCCTGTTACTTTTCCTCTTTTAAGAGGGTACAAATATCTCGCCAAGGGTTTCTGACTTGTGTTGAGTATTGTGCTTGGTGAATGGATGTTACTCACCAATGTTTTTACTCGTAAGCCCTTGAAGAACTAGGGAGATACGTCCAATGCAGTGTGCGTAGGATGGCTCTTATCCGCGGTCCATATGAGGGACTGAATTTGGTATATACTTAACAAATGTGTAAAAACTGAGATAAATCCAAAAGTTACGTGTGAGATGAGAAGTGAGTAGAGTCTGATGAAAAGTTAGTAGAGTCTGATGAGAAATGAGCAGTGTCTGAAGTATACTTGAAGATAGTAGGTTTACGTTAATAATATTATTAAACATTTAAAGTGTGTAATTAAGTTTATGTGTAACTTATGCTTTTCTGTATTCGGTTAGCTCACCCTACTTGTGTGTCTACGATGATCGTATAACTCGTGTCGTTATACGGGAGTAGATGATATTTCAGGTAAAACTGAAGACATTTAGTGTGAGGATGCACTGGGAAACACTCTTGGGGACTTTTAAATATGTACTTTAAATTGTGAAATGTTGTGCTTTATAAATTTAAACTACTTTTAAGTTTCGGTTTGTATTCCAATAACTACTCTTGAAAACTTTGACATTCTCATTGTATAATATTAATAAATGTGTGGTTTTAAATGTATTCGTATATTTTGGAAAAATTTTTGTGACACTCCTGGAATGGGTGTACATTTTTCATTTCCTTTTCCCATGTTTGGGGACGAGTTGCTGTAGCTGCCTTCCATATCAACCTCTTTAGTTGTTTTCCTGGGCAGTAGCATGAACCTTTTCCATAAAGTCATCATTACATGAACATTGTCATCCTCACCACTACAACTCCAAATATGGACAATATCAGCAGTAGCTCCTTCACACTGGGTTTCAATTTGACCTTTAACAACCCCATCACCCTCACATCTTTCTTCTTCAACAGGAACAATATCTTCACCATGACGTTCCTGCTCACACTTTGCATCACCATCACCTTGTTGTTCACACTCACCATCACCATCACCTTGTTGTTCACACTCACCATCACCATCACCTTCATGCTCACACTCAGCATCACCATCACCTTAATGCTCACACTAACCATCACCTTCATCTTCACACAGACCACCACCTTCCTTTTCACACTTACCCTTACCTCTATCAGGCATCACATTTTCAGCTTCTACTTCACCTATATCATTACAAACATTTTCTAACAAGTATATGATCTCAGGTTACGAGACTAGGTGAACAACAAATAGATGCACTTGACCATTGAGCCTAGCTAAATTTATCATATGCATGGCTCCTTTAAGTCAAAAGCTCTAACCTATTCTCTAATACAGAACCACCCCCTACACAATACCATAACTCCTTAAAGGCATCATATCCAAGTCCTTTTACCACACTAACAATAAGGAAATAACTCCAAATGTCTGGGTCAAAAGAGAAAGTTGTACTTTCTCCCTCGTACTTAAGTGACCCATTCTTCAAAAACTTCCCTCCATGGTAGAAAACAACATCAAATTTATCCTCCATTTTCAACACAATAACAATATTTAACCTATAAAATAAGATCCTAAAGTTATTTCAATTTGTAAATTTTTTTATCCTATATAAGTATCCTATATAACTAAACCACATAACGAGTATGACTTATATGCACAAAACCTTCAACAAAACATGCAACACCACTTGACTTAAACAAAATTAAAACCACATCACATGGGGGACCACATTGCAAGGCCACTTTAACAACATATGCATAAACAAATAGTCCGACAGAACTACAAATATGGGGGGACCACATCACTAAATCAAACATGGGGGACCATTATCGAAAGTAACAATACAATTGTACATGCAACATTATCGAAATAACATGATATACTAACCTCAACACGTGCTTGAAGTGAAACCAAATTCTCCAGACCCTTCCACGACAAAACCACCGATAGATGAAGATTATCTCTGAAAACCTGCCTTTTTGTCAGCCTAATTTCTGATATAAAGCACCGCTCACCACTGTTCCCCAATTCCCGACCACCATGAACCCTATTTCCCCATTTTCGCACGTGATTAATTTCCCCAAACCTAGATTCTTTTAATCAGCTCAGATCACTTTAACCAATTTCTCCATTTTACCCTTACTTAAACTTAAAGCACGTGGTATTAAAATTTTAATCCTTAAAAAATTAAAATAGTAACCACATCATAAACACATTATGTGTCATCTGTCTGCAGCGTGACAGCTACTCTTGCCAGCAAGTCCATATTTAACGCCGTCCAGGGAAGATAACAAAATGTCCTTGATTGGTTTGATTTTTCAAATTGAGGGACTAAATTGATCATTTTTAAAAAACGGGGACCTAATTGAAGAAAACCAGCAAAAATAGGGACCACTGAATGTGTTTAACCTTAACTTTATTTTACTTTACAATCATTATACAAATTACACTATCTAAATTATTTTTAATCTATTGGTAATTTGAACTTTTCCATATTTATAAAGATACATAAATAAAACATGAAGGTGCCAAAAGAACTGCTTCAAGTGTCTTATTGTTAGACTTTAGCCAGGCCTCGTTAAAAAAGTTTCGTAAGAACTTAAAATCATTAAACACTTGAAGGTGTAACAATTGAAACTTTCATTCTATGATCGATTTTGAGCGTGAGTCTATTAAACCAGTCTAAATACATTCTATTTTCATTGGTAGTGTTTATGTTGAATGGGTCTGAGGTCGACTCTTCACGTTTCTCGCTTCACCTCAATGCTTCGGTTATGGCCTCGCCTCTTCTTTTGCCTGACCGGTACACAAAAGGAGTGACCTGCAAGAAAACACTTTGACACTCAAGTTAGTAAGGTGCTCTCGAATGGTTATTTTCAATTTCAGAATCTAAACCTTACCGGTCCTCAGTTATGTATTTATAGGCTTTGCCATTTGTTCAGCTCATTGAATGTCATTTAATGTCATAAATTATGTGCCTCATTATTTGCCAATCTCATTCTTTCGTATCAATATGGATGATATCATTCGTTAATTGGTCATGAATGTAGTATAACAAAGCAATTACTCACCTTTATTACTCATTAATGTCCTTAAATACATTTTGATCAGTTTCTCTGCTCGGCCCACCGATCGACTACTTCGTTGCATTAACGATAAGCAATTACTCACCTTTATTACTCATTAATGTCCTTAAATACATTTTGATTAGTTCCTCTGCTCAGCCCACCGATCGACTACTTCGTTGCATTAACGATCTTGACCGGTCGACCATATCAGATAGTACACAAACCCTCCAAGAGCTTGAGACACAAAAGATTTGAAATTACTAGTTGTCGAAAGGGCGCGAAAAGGAAAAACAGTTACTGTCACGTTCGTTGATCGTGAGACACGTGTGATCGTGGGATTCGTGTCATCCGGATGTGAAGCGTCATGCACCCCTTGTCCGTCTTATCTTACCATGATGGATGGCCACGATGGACTCCTGGACACGTCTCATGATGGTTTTGAGACCTTGCGGAGAATGTTCAGCCAGCAATTCGCATCTAGCAGAGGAGAAGATATGACGTACCTGGAATTGGTAAAAATGAGCCAGGGAAGAGAAGAAACTTTGAAGGACTTCATGATCGCTTTAATAAAACGGTCGGACAAGTTAGAGATGTAGGACCAAAGTACATCCTTAGAAGTTTAACCACGGCACTGAAGTCGGGTCCGTTCGCTGACAGTCTTTATGCAGAGCCACCTCAAACGTTGGGAGAATTGCAGGATAGAGCCGCAAGGTTCATTCGGATGGAAGAAATGAGAGCTTTCCAGAAGAGCTAAAAGGAGGAGTTGTCACAACCTGAGGGGGCAAAAGTTTGATCGAAAGGAGATGCGAAAGCAACCGAAGCTGGAGGGGAAGCATGGAGGACGTCGTGATGCACATAAGGGTCACAAGTTTAACAATTAGTTGCGTTGGCGACCTTGACCGATCGACCGTATGATATAGTACAGGTAGGTTTTCGTGTGATTGTTTTTGCATGCACCTATGGCCAATCGTTCTCTATATAATATAAGTATTATGTTTTTAAGTCATCTGTAAGCTTTCTCAATTCAAAAGAATACTTTTCTCAATATAATTATTAGTTTTCTAACAGTAAATTATTCCTAAATGTTTGTACAAGTTTGTTTGATCACACAAAAAGTGACAGAAAATATTATTTCCATCACCAAGACAATTTTATTCTCGCTAAGAATAATACATTGGTGAGTGTTGAAGGAAGAAGAGATAGTGAATAGGGAAAGAGTGATGCATGCATGCATATGTATCTGCTCATAGTTTAGAAGTTGCAAGCTTGATGAGATCCTTGCGAAGAATTTTGCCAGATGGATTTTTAGGTATGGAAGATATAAACGCAACTTTTCGAATCCGCTTGTAGGGAGCCACCTGTAATTAACGTGTAACCCACAGAAACAGAATCTTGAGAATTTAATACTACGTAAAAAGATTCAAATATATCATTATAATAACAGTAAAACAAGGCAGCACTGGTGTTTGTCGAAACTACGACTAACCTGTTCTGCAACAAAATCCATAACTTGGCTTTCCGACAGGCTACTTCCATCCTTCCTCACCACGTATGCCATCGGAAACTGCCCAGCCTCCTTATCTGGATACCTGTTCATCACCAAATTACATTAATTCATCTATGGCTCTTACAATTTATATTTGTTGCAGATGGATGAAATTCAAAGACTTACGGGATAACAGCAGCATCTAAAATTGCATCATGAGTCAGTAACAAGGCCTCAAGTTCTGCTGGAGGTACCTGAAACAAACATCAACAACACCATCTCAACTCATCGCCCTTTTTTCTTCATAACAATCGTTGCTTTATCCACCATTCATGATTTAGTTTCATTACCTGATATCCCTTGTATTTTATAAGCTCCTTTAATCGATCCACAACAAATATAAATCCATCACTGTCAATGTAGCAAACATCCCCTGTTCTTAACCATCCTTTTGAATCAAGGGTTGATGTCGTCGCCTCTTCGTTGCTGAAATAACCTGCCATCCCCACCTTTTCATTGTTAATATTATACACCAAACCATCACAATTATTTTCATAGTACCATATATTTAAAAAATATAATGATTCGCTTTATATTTAAAAGTAGGGACAACATGTGAAATGGGTCGTTTGATGCCTGTTTTTGCAGTCAAATAATGTGTACAGTATCTGTAATAAGAGTCTGTGTCCGTATTCCTTTTCAAGGACAACGCACTATTAATTCATTATAAAAACTGTTATATATAAAATAATTTCCCCGGAGAAAAGACATCAGAGAGTGACGTAACAACTCCACTTGTGAACAAGACTTCAAAAGAAAAAGTAGAAGGAAAAGAAAAGTTGAATAATTAATGATTCCTCACCTTTCATGATGGTGGGGCCCCTCAGCCAGAGCTCACCGGTGCGGTTAACCGGAAGCGACTGGCCGGAGTCAGGGTCGACGATCATGGCTTGGGTGCCTGGCGACAAGAGGCCCGCGGTGCCGTATCTGCGACTCTCCTCCAAGGAGTCGGTGGATGCCCCAACACCGGTGGATTCCGTCAAACCATAACCCTGAAGTATGGTGACGTTGGGGTACTTGTCGACAAACCCCTCTATGACTTCTTTACTCAAGGGAGCACCGCCGGATAGAACCGAATGCAGGGACTTGATATCGTACTTTTTCTTGATGGCGGCCGCGTTGTTGAGCATGGCAACCAGAATGGGTGGAACCAGGGGGAGGTAGGTGGCGCGGAACCTCTGGATGGCAGAGAGCATGTCGTGCATCTCGAACTTGGAGAGGACGACGATGGTGGAGCCGGAGGCCAGGAGGCCGGTGGCGAAGGCGACGAGACCGTATATGTGAAACATGGGGACCGTGCAGATGAAGGTTTCGTTGTCATCAACGTGGAAGCGACCAAGGACGATTTGGACCATGGCTATGAGGTTCCGGTGGGAGGAAAGCACGCCCTTGCTGGGTCCCGTGGTGCCGGAGGAGTAGAGCAGGGTGGCCGTGTCGTCCAGCTCCACGCGCTCCCTCACGCGCTGAGCACTGGGTTCCTTCTGGGCCATGTCGTGGAGCGTGGCTACAATTTTGGCGTTGGGAATGGGTGGATGAGTGGTGGCGTCCATGAGAACAATCGGTAGAGAGGGTGCTGCCTGGGTGAGTTTGGGGAGCAAGAGAGAGGTGGTGAAGGCGAGGAGGGGCTTGGAATCAGCGATCTGCTTGGCGATTTCCCGCGTGGTGTTGAGGGGGTTGGTGGTGGTGATGACGGCGCCCAGGGACATGATGGCGAGGCACACCACCGGGAAGTAGATGGAGTTGGGAGAGAGGAGAAGGACCACGTTGCCCTTTCGGATCCCCATGTCCCAGAGGGAGGCGGCCACGCCCTCGACCGATCGCCATAGCTGGGTGTAGCTGAGGTGGTGGCCTGTGGCGGCGTCGATGAAGGCGGTGGTTCCACGGTGGGCACGGGAGGAGATGAAGGTGGTGACGTCGAGGGCGTTGTTTGGAGGGAGTGGGAGTGGCTTCCTCTTGCTGTAGAAGACTGAGTTGGAAGGACAGAAGCCACTCCTTTGGTCTATTTGCTGCTCTTCCATCGTCTCTTTTCCTCCTTCTTCTTCTTCTTCTTCAAAAAATCACTTTTTTACTTCTTACTTTTCCATCTCTTCAACCTTATACTCCAATATATATATATATAGACCAACAACACCATGCTACTCCTTCATTTCTTTTGTCTCCTTCTTTCCGTCCAAACAAACAAACATGTGTATTATATTACAGTATCGTCTTATTTTGACTACACACGTTTTGCATATGATCTGAGTGTCCTAATTTTTAATCACAATTTTTTAGGGTCTTCATTCATGCCATGACTAATGTTCCTTGGGCCCTATAAATAAGGACGTCAAAATATGTTAATGGGAGGCTTCAATATATATATATATATATATATATATATATATATATATATATATATATATATATATATATATATATATATATATATATATATGTCTAATGAAATATAAGATTAGGGTTTTAAAATTTGAACCTCGATTAAATGTGAATCTTTTTAGCCTCATTTAATCTTTATTAAATATATTTAATTAAAAAAGTCCATAAAAAAAGTGAAAAATTTATAAATCTGTGTTGAATTTGACTATAATGTGCGACTAGTCTCTTATAACTGTCATCATCTTCTCCGTCACAGAACACGTTCCTACCTTGTCTATTATATTCTCAGTTTCACATTGTGTTGTGTCTCTCTCTTACTTCTTATACCTATTCCATGCTGCTTTGAATGTTTGTTCTGTTTTTTTTCTTTTTTTATATAAAATATAAACAGTTTTTTTATATACACGTGGATATATATATGTATGTATATATATGTATGTATATGTATGTATGTATTTAATCCACATAACCAAATAAAACTAGATTTTATGTGTAATTTATTTAAACAACAGAAGATTCTTCCAAATAAGAAAATGGATAATGTGATCAAAATAAAAACTCGAAGGAGAAACGTGCTAATATGTTTATAGCTGCAGACTATTTGTTTTCTTCTCCCAAATCTTAAATTTTGTGAATGATTAATTCATTTACTATATTTTTATATATCTAACGTGTTATAAAAAACTCTATCTACTTGTTTTGATGTGATTGGAGAAGAGAGAAAGTGAGATAAAATTAGCTAATATGTCTTTTATCTTATGCATACTATTTTTTTTTATCATTTTGATTTTTTTTATTGTATTCTGAAAAATAAATTTAGAAAGAAAATGATAAGGTGCAGGAAGTAATTGCCTGTCCAAATTAAGTCAACCACAGTTTTATCGATTTGTTTTCTACTTTTTTTTCTTATTTTTTCGTTTGCATCTTATTTGATACTGTTAACTGGGTAATATATGCGAAAAAAATGAAATGCTGTTTGAAAGTTGTGAAAATGATAGGTGTAAAACATTGATAAGAAAATGTTATGATAAAACGTTTACATAAATTTGCAACTTAATTAAAGAAATTTTACATCAATTAAATATATTCAAATAATTTTTAGTTTACATTTTTCATATTTTATTTGTATTATAACTTGTTAAGCCATTAGTAACTTTTTACGTTACTTAAATCTTAGTACGCGCCATCTAAGAAACCAAGCACTTCTTCTTAAATGTCTAATCCCTATAAGTTGTCTAAGTATTGTTAGTTGCAAAATCTGGAAACATTTTCTCTAACTTTCAAATTAGTAATTTTAAAATCCAGTTAATCATAAAGCTTGTGACAATTATAATCTAAAATAGTCAACTAAAATATTTGATAGCAAGCCGTCAACCTGAATGGTCACGGCCAGACCCAACAACAACTCTTAATATAGACAGTCAACTAACAGACCAAATAACGAATCATCAACCTAGACAACCAATTAACAAACCAGACCACAGATCATCAATTCGGTCAATCACTTAATAGACTGAACACTAAACTATCAATCTGGACAACCAACTAACAAACCAAACCAAACAATGTACCATCAATCTGAATGGTCAAGTACTAGACCACTACATGCCATCTACACAAATGGACAAGTAACAAACCAGACGACCAATTATTAAGTCGGACAATCAATTACTAAGTGGACGACAAATCACTATATTCGATGACCAGACAAGTGATCACCAAAATGATCGATCCAAATAAGACCAAAATATATCAACTTCAAAATAGTTTTACTTTAAATTAAATTATAATATTCATGTTTTGGTCATAATCACGTCAATTTAAAAAAAAAAATCTATCACTAAATTTATAAATAAGAGTTTAAAGCAAAGAGATATGTTACCTATTAAATATAAATATTTATTGTTTTCTGTTTAAGTTGATATAACTTTGAGTTCGAAATATTTTCAGGTGTATTTTTTTGAATAGTTTAACCCTATATGAAACTCATTTTACCGAACAAGACTTGAAAGTGTGAATAAACTTTTGGAAAGTGAGTATTTGAACTAGAAGACTTCACCCACTTCCAAAACATTAATCATTACTTGTGAAAGCAAATACCTTAAACTTTTTGATTGACCATAAGGACGGTGAATGAATTAATCAAAATGCTATCATATAAACGTGGTTAAGGTAGGATGAAGAAGAGGATAATGGAAACAATTATCTATTGCATCAAATCAGTCTTTTCTCTAAAGAAGGTTTAGTGGAATTCCAACTCACCGAACTCTGTTTGGATGTGTGTTATTTATCTGATACTATTTCTTCTTATTACGATGATACGATGAAATAGTTGTATTTTCATACATGATAATCATCGTGATTATTGAATCTATTGTTTTCTTAAACCCTCCGAACTTCGATCCTTACTGTGCAAGTGCTGTGCACAATCTAAAAACCAGCAAACTTAGTGGTCGGTCAATTGACCATAGTCAATCATTATTAGTGTCAAATAATTTGTACAGCTGAACCTTTTTGTATTTTGCAGTATAAATACATAGATGTATAGAACGTTATTGGGAGACATGTTATCTTTTGGCGGGTCGATGATAACAGCGTAAAGTTATTCAAGTTTTTTCCTTTGTCTCTGCATTCATCATGATGTTTCTACAGACAGCGATTGCACCCAAGTGTCATAACTTCCTCTCTTTAAAATAAAAAATCGCACCCCAAAATCTAATTAATTACAGCAACTCCTGTTCCTTTTTGTTTCTTCACTTCAAAATCAAGCAATTTCAAAACAAATGCTCCATTTAAAATTCAGAGCTATCTCCAAACTTTTAGTTGGATTATTATTTTTGGGCAGAATATAATGTTTTTCACAATTTAAAAAATATACATATATAAATGTTAAACAAGTAAATGCCCATAGTTCTGGAAGATAAATGCCAATAGTTGACTTGTGGAAGGGGTTCGGGAAGTTCGTTAAGTTACTATGAAGTTCTAAATCTTCGAATTTTACTATTTTCATATACCAGAGCAACCAGAGGTAGCAGACAATAAGCGAGAAGAGAGTTTAAAAGCCATTTCATGTTTAGGTACAAAGTCTATATCTTATTTCACGATACATGATTCTGAATTATGGCAAAGTATTTCAATGTCAAATCGAAATGTTAAACTAATTTTCGTTTATCACAAAAAGTAAAATAGTTTACTAAAATTTATTAGTGTTGAAAAATTGTGCACCAAACGTAAAAAAAATTCAAATTTGGTGCAACCCAGAAAAGTTGAGCTAGTTCCAAATGATCGGAGCTTGCATCCTTAGGATTAAAAAATTGAACTCCTGCGCAGAGCTGGAGCAATAAGGATGGCCAGGGTTGACACCATACATATATGTATGATATAGCCTCAGCCCGCGTCTCTCCACTACTGAACTACCAATCTCTTTATGGAGACTTCCCTAAAGACAATTGTGTCTTAGTAAAACTCGGGCTCAGAATCGCTTTCCTTCCAGTCTTCTCGCCCACAGACTTTGATCAGCTGACTCGCAGATTGGGAATCCAGCTATGGCACACCATCTTAAATTCAACAACCCAACTGCAAGTTCATCTTCAGAATCTTCAAATAACTTGAGTATCTGTGACTCAGCAGACAAATCTTCAGACAGGATGAATTCATTTACAAATTTTTTCTCCTCTCCAAGTATGTTGCCATCTTCAGATATCATACGCAAACTTAAAACCTGCAAGGCTTCAATTGCTGTGCTGTGAAAACCAGAATTTACATATGCAGAGAACACATAGCCGCATGTCCTTGGATCGGGGGGAACTTTCTCTCGGTGCATAAGCTCCACAATGAACTCAATTACATCAATTCTTTCCTAATTCATGGAAGAAATTCAATGACATTAGGGCACATTCTAATCTTTCCATAAAAAATGGATAAAACGCACATCAGACTTTTAATCAGGATAGAAATTTTCCTTTCCTGAGCAAGCTAAGTGCGCAGAAAAGAACCTGAGTTATAGTTATTATGGAAAGGATTGTTTGTAATTGTGAGTTGTGGACACATGAATATTCTTATTTATGATGAAAAAGAGACAGTCATAAGAAACAAAATCAATAATTAATAATGAGAAATATTTGCTAAGAAATAGAGGTTCTCCCACCTAATCGACTACACCTTTGAGTTGGAATCTCCTCTTGTGCTTAAATCCTAATTCAACAGTGACAATTTTTACCTAAATTCAACTAATGGATATGAAGCATAACACATCCCTTAACCTCAGATTTTGATCAAATTCCTTTTATTTCGCCCTTTATCCCTCTTCTAGATTTTAATATGAAAGGTGAAGTACCTTGTAACAAGCTTGTTTAAGAACTGTATTGAACAGCAGTACATCAGGTTGGATGCCATCTAATTTGACTTGTTTCAAAAGATTCAGGGCTTCATAAAAGTTGTCATCTTCCAATAAAATCTGAAACAAACAAACTCCGTATGAAATTGGGATACACAGTTCCAAAAATAAATTTACAAGTTGAATAAGACCGATGTCATGGCAACTCATGAACAGAGAGTAAATATATCAGCACATGCACAATGAATGACACACGATACAACCATTATAAGCCAACATTCATGATGACCATAGTCAGCTGCATGATTCCAGTAATTTGGAAATTTAGCTAGTAAATTAGTGTCCTCTCAAGACAAAATAAGTAAAATTAGTTATAGGACCATGATGAAGCAAAGCTTGACAATCTAGAAGAAATCCATGCTTTCGTTAGGTAGTCACTACATGTTATTTTTAATCCCAATGTCTTGGCCATTACATATCTGAGCAGTGATTTAGTGCATTTTGTACTTTCAAACTCCATCCAGCCTAAGGTGTTCAATGTCTGATGTTTTGAAAAAGACAATGCATCCTGCACTGTGAGCATAGAGAATGTAACTTTGGAGCGATCTGTAAATGCTACTAATTCTGCATGCGTTCAGTAAATAAAAAGAAAATTATGTACTGGTAGAAACATTTAACACCAAATGCACGCATTTGTCAATTATCACTTGCAGGTTGACTACTTGACTTATTGAAGGGTATTAGGAAGTGCATCAAGGCTACTATAAAATCATAAGTCTGCGCATTTTACTCTTTTCACATTAAATCAAGTACAATGCAAAATCTTTGACTAAATAATAATAATAATTTTGGCTGGACTATCAGAGATTAGAATGAAATGAACCTTAACGATAGCAGTATATGTACAAATCACTGGACAAAACCCTTTCCGTATCATCATTGAAATCAGCAAACAAGCAGATCTGTAACTTTGTATGATGGTACAACAGTCAATCATTATATTGTATGTTTCAGAGTCAGGGTTGCAGCCACATAACTTCATCTTCTTGAAAACTGCAATTGCCATGTCACTCTGCATATCATGTGGTGGAAAACCTCATATTCCAGCCAGGCATGTCAAAATATAAAGTAATGATGTATGAGTCACTCACTTCTTTGGCTTCAACAAGATAATGTAACACTATGTTGTACATATGAGTTCCCAATGAAGGGTTTTGATAAATGAAAAGATTCTCTGCCAGGTGTAAATACTGGATCAGCTCTTTTATCATCCCTTCTTCTCCAAGGGCTTTCAACTGAAAAGACAGAATGGACATGTCCAAGTCATAAGCAATGTAAATGAACAAGATACCAATCATGTCTTACCCTAACAAAAGTGATATTTTAGATCTCTTAAACTTTATGGTTTTAATCATAATATGAACAGTATGGTTGGATCTCTTGTAAGTATACTGTCACCAAAAAAATCATTCCCCTATTAAATGAGGTTGGATTCACGGATTGGGTGACACCATTCTTTTCTACTAAAACCACATCTTTTAAAAGGTAGGTCATCTGCATCAAGGTCTCAATGATTTCACTAAAATATTTATCCTTTAATTTCCTGCACTTCTGTTTATAAGGCAGAGCCATCTATAATCACATGAATTCTTTTTATTTCTTTGGTACACCATTTAAGGCAAAAATTCTGTTGTTTTTTCCTCAACAGATATTATAGTAATACTAAGTTCAACTATTCCATATCTAGTATTCTAGTATTTGCTGCCCATCATCAGCACTGCGAATGGCATTTCAGTAAAGGCTTATTTTGACCTTGAGGGACCCCTTCTAATCACAAATAACACAAAACATCTCTTCATTTCATTCAAACTAGCTTGAATCCTATGGTTTCCAACTTCCTTATTTACTAAACAGAACAGGTAAAAAGGATTGACATGGTAATGACACACAAAGAGACTATAAATCCACATTCTAGTACAAAACCTTTTTATTTTTTACATTAACTGCATCCCAGAAAGTGTTAGTGACCAGTTAGTTGAACCCCTCTCGGTTTTCTGAATCAGACATACAAGTTATTCATAGATTTGAACAGAAGAAAACCTCCAGAGATTGCATTATTCTTAAATTATGTGAAAGAGGAGACATAAATGAAACTTACTACGTTTCTTATTGAAAGATGACTGTGCTTAATGCCATTTGTGGCCATATCTTTTTCTATAGCTTTTATTCTTTTAGCAGCATCCACCTGTGACAGTATATCACTGTCTTCATAAGGGGCATTTACAACACCAAATAACGAAAATAGAAGCTCACAAGTCCTGATATTAGGCAAAACTTTTTTCTGCTTCATCTTGGCAAACACTTGCACTGCACGTTCAGGTTGATTCTGCAAACTCAATAAGATAAACAAAATGTAAATGTAATGTATAAATTCAGTTGCTCGTCTTAATTGGTGCTCTGCAGCCTATTGATGAAATAAATAACTTAATATCACATTGCCACAAGTCCAAACCAAACAGTAACAAACCTCACAATAATGAAAAGAAAAACACTGAAGAATCTTGTCTTATTAACTGTGTTAGAAAAACAATTGTACAAATTAAGAAGTTTCCCCATTTCATTTTTATGTGCATTTAATAATTGCAGTACTATCATACGTCACCTTTTATTTTACAAGCATATTATTCAAAACTATAAATAGGATATGAAAGTACATGTATTGGACTCACTCAGTCAAATATTTTAGGAATTTTCACTGACCCTTCCTCTCACTCAACACATAACACCTCAAGTAGCTATCTTTCAAAATTCTTATTAAAGAATATAATAAGACAATTATAGTCTTACAGACAATAAAATGGTAAATGAAAATTCTGTTTTGAAATTTCATAATTGAGCTCACCAATTCATCGCATGATGCTAGCAAAGCATTATAAGGATGTGGATATAGACATTCAGAAATCTGATTCAGAAAAGCCTCAGCTAAATCTAACTGTAGTGCTTTACTGCATGTGATTGAAAGTGTTGCTAAAGTTGAATCATTCGGCTTCAAATTCTTCTGCTGCATTTTTTTCAACTGCACATTAAAGGAAAATAATATAAGGCCAAGAAAAATTTTCAGTAGTCAACTTCACTATCGGCAAACACGAGACCATATAACTGACACACTAGATCTCACATCATATTCCAATTTGACAGGATTTGAGGTTCTATTTGACCTAAACTTAAGTATTCAAAATTTCTGGACAAAACTTCCACAGATAGCAGTCTGCTCAAATAATAAAGGGTTAAATATATTTTGTCTTTAAACTTGGACACAATTGAAATTCATCCTTGTCCCAAACTTGATACATTTTAGTCTCCAAAATTTAAAAATAAATGGATATAGTTCTTCAACCCAACTGCATTAAATTTTTTTGACGTGTCAAACTCGTTTTAGGGTGATATTTGAGTTGTTTACACCATTTTGATACATTACAACTCAAATGTCAATATGAAACATCGTTTAACAAAAAATTAACGTTGCTAGGTTAAAAAGACTATAATTTTTAAAATTTGAAGAATAAAATGTATCAAAGTTTGAGATAGAAACAAATTTCAATTGTGTCCAAGTTTAGGAGATAAAAACATATTTAACCGAAAAATAAATTCAAAAAACAAAATAACAAAAACAAGTGATTCTAGACATAATTATTGTCACCGAACTCACCACTCCTATGGCATCTCCAACATTTCCATGAGAAACAGCTGCTTTAATAATACCATTATATGTATGGCAGGATGGCTGCAAACCAAGATTTTCCATCTGAACAGAGAAGCGCCCTTCAAGATGTTAAAATACATTAATATAAACGTTGTCAATGGATAAAATTCAAAATTCCCTTAAACTTTCATAACTACGAGAAATTTATGCTAAAAAATTGTGAAAGGAGAATGTATAAGGCCAAGGTAATATTGATATTCATATGTTATTGAGAGTCAACAAACAGAAGCTTGCAATAATTGAAATCTTAGGGGATTTGATGTCTTAAAATTTAATATTTAACATTCTCTATGCATAGAAACTTTCACCTATGAAGCACAAACTGATACATACAAAACTGCACGTGTTTGGCAAGTGTTGGAAAGGTTTTAGGGTCCATATTGGAAACACGTTTGACATTGTGACATTTGAAAGAGGAAAGGTGTCATTTCTTCATAACCTTTTCCAATTACAAAGTATGGGAGAAAAATATTTTAATTTGTGACCTGTGTTACATGGAGCATTACAGAACATGTACATGCTTAGTGAAATATATACCTGTAACATAAGCTTCTTTGCAAGAATATAATTCTTTTGGTTTGCACACCCATGTATTATGTCATTAAAGGACCACCTCAACACCTTCACAAGTAGTGAGTGTTCTTCTCCATTCAGTGCATATAATTCAGCACTCGTACAAGAGTCCAATTTTTTTAACTCCTTCAAGTCTGATAGAGTTAAGCCTAGCCCCTTATTTGAAGGCACAGGGATGTCCATTCTAGTAGAATACAACTTCCCATAAACTGTTTTACCGATTGAAAAGTTTCCCCTGCCAACTAATGACACCATTTGTTGTAGTGTTTTATGAGCAGATTCTAAATCTCTTAACCTTGTAAATGACCAAATGAATTTTCGCAGAGGAATGATACTCATGCTATAGTTTTCCTCATACTCCTGCCAAAGAAGATGGGCTGCAGGCAAGTTTTTCCAAAAAACTGCAAGCTGAGAAACATGGTAAGTTCAGTGATAGTTGTCCAATGAAAAACAGAGAAAACATTCAAACACAGGAAAAACATGTTTAATAAAATACATAGAGTAAGAAAATAAACACATTGTGTGGTTACTTGATTCAAGCCCATTTTTCTTGAAGTTTTAATAGAAACTATATCAGAGTCACTGAGAGAAAAGCTCTCCTGACAGAAATGTATACAAAGGGTTTCCAGAATTTTATGTAGGCCCGAACACTCCCACAACATTCTAAATCTCCCTCTCAACCCTTTTTTTCTTATTTGTAGGCAACATGCATGTTTCTCTAATTATATCAGTCCCAAACTAACTGATTATTCAAGTAACTAGATATGGGGTTTACGTTACCCCCTAAAAATTCACCTTGTCCTCAAGGTGAATAACATGATTGCTGAAAACACCGTTTCATTGGGGTTCCAACTGATTCAGGCATGATAATCAAGCCAACCTCACCCTGCACAAGTGAATGACCACATGCTCCTTTGACATGATGTTTTCTGCAGTATTTATGTCCATGAGACAGAGAATCATAGCCTTTGTAGTTATAATGAGAAAATCTCAGTCTAGCAAACTGCACAATGGCATATACTGGCAACTGAGGCTTATCAAGATCCTCCACTTTATTGTCCTTTTGTGACTGGTTGATGATACAACCTAACCCAAAACATCCACTTTTATCATTGGTTCAGTCAGTCGATTCTTCCCTGGGTCAAGCTTAGGGTAGAGGACGGGGCAGGTCAAGTCAGTGAGAGCTGGAGAGGGTCGATGAGTAGCAAAAGGACAAAGAACAGAGAAGGAA
This sequence comes from Vigna mungo, assembly GCA_036885675.1. Lineage (NCBI taxonomy): Eukaryota > Viridiplantae > Streptophyta > Magnoliopsida > Fabales > Fabaceae > Vigna > Vigna mungo. The sequence goes on from CP144689.1 coordinate 521,598, forward strand.
ATATCAGAAAACACTAAACAATTTCTAAATACTTAAAACCAAAGCAAACAACCTCTTTTTTTTTTTTTTTGCTGTTTACAAAAGTCAGTTAGAAACAGATTTAAAAACTTTCAGTAAAATATTTTGACCCCATTTATCAAAACAGGTTTTCTTTTTCAAACTAAGTTTGAAAATAAAAACTACAAACTTACAAACAGCCATTATAATAAAAGTTGAAATATATAACAAACTGTCAAGATATCGACATTGCCCTCCTCAATGTCAAGGAATGGTTGAATGATAAATGTCAATGGCAGAAAAGAAAAGCATCATCACCTGTCAATTAATAGTTAATATGAAAACCTATGCCACAATTGGATTAGGGTTTTGAATTATCTCTAAGCTTTGCATTATCTGTCTGTTCGGTACACTACGATGAAGTAAATGAAAGTAACAATAATAGTTCAAATTTCACCGAGCGAAAGCCATTGTTCGGAAACTAAACCAGAGAAGAACAGGTCCTTGTGCAAACTAGCACGTTTTGTAACAAATACTATAAGGAACATTCACTTTAGTCCAAATCAAGTGGTTGACCATGAATCACATGCATATAAATGCTTTCAGACTTAATAATCTACCAAACAAAACAACTTTAACAGCTAAACAGACAATACTATTCTCCAAAGGAGTAAATTTATTTTTTATTCACAACCATAATAGAATGATGCTAGAACTTTCTGTTTGCCCACCTTGAGAAGCTCGGTATATGTAACTTCACTCTTCCCTACTATCTTCTTTTCCATTATGTCCAAACATTTGTTTGCTAGACTCTGCATTTTCGTGCAGGATCCTAAGAGTCTATTGTAAAGTGGGAGAACTGGATAGAGACATTGACTTCCTCCAAGAAAATCAATGACATCAAAGGCCTGAACAAAATATAACAAGTAGAAATGAGAAAAAAACAAAAACAAAAACCCTGGCAGCTAAGATGAAGATGATTTACTAATAACTGCCTCATATACAGACATGCAATTCAATGTCATGATAAAGTATCCATATATCATATGGAATTGTATTTTCAGAAAGGAAGAAAAACTATTTTCTTCTAAAAAAGCCCCTGAAAATGAAGTGGGTTAATCCCAAACCAATGCCCGTAGCATAACCCCTTTCCCCAATAGTAAACCCAAGAAGGAAAGGAGCATAAATGAACCTATCCCCTTTCCCCAATCCAAAGCCCAAGAAGGAAAAAGAGACTAAAGGAAAAATTTACTCAATTATATTTCATGTATAAAACTAATAGTTTACCTCCTCCAAGTAACCTCCTTTACAAAGGGCCTCCATCATAAGAGATGAGCATTTATTGTTCATGCTAACACCTTTTGATTCCATGAATCTCCGAATCTCCATTACAAACTGCAAAAAAAAAGGCGGAGAAGGAATAAATTTGACATTCACAAAAGGTTCTACCATTACTCGTGGTCAAAGACGCTCAAGGAAAGTGTGCATAGTCATGCAAAAGGAAAAGTTGAGATAATTTCCCATGCTTCCAACTCACACGAGAACATAAATATCTTATTAGCTAATTTCCTATGTCATAGACTTTCAGAAATGGTGCAGTTAGAAGCTAATAATACATTGCTAAGAATCGGCATTACATCAATTTGTAGGATTGCTAAGGATATATATAACTAGAACTCGAGTTAAAATCATATCTGGTCTCATACATTTGTAAATCCAATCTTAAAGCAAACTTTAACATGTTGATTTTGCAAACAGAGAAAATAAAAGGCTGGAGGGGATTAAAAAAATGAAATTTGAATATTAGGAATCCAGAAATAAAGAATTGGTTATTTGGGAAATAGCATACCAATGGATCAGGAGAGCGTGCACAGTACTTAAAAATATGAAGAAAATCGTCAGCAGTTAATGAGTGGGTTCTGGAACCAAAATCCAAAAGTAAGTCTGAAGCCTTCTTTCTTTCACCCGAGCAGAGTGCCTTAAGAACTTGCATCTGCATAGATGGTTCTGTTTCAAATTCAACAAATCCAGGACCTGCATTTTGTTATATACTATGATACCACGTGTTAGGTAAATGAAAATTATCGATTGACAAATTCTTAGATATACAAGTGCAACATTTATGAAAAGATATATATAAAAAAAGTGATTGAGCTGCGATCGAACTGCTATGTGAGCAGAAAAGGTAAGTATCTTAAATAAATGAAGAGACTCGTGAAATGGAGGATGCAAACCTGTGGAGGTGCGATTTTGAGAGAAGTGAATTTGAGCACCCTACAATAGTGTAAGCGGAAAGAAGCATTTGGTTAGGTTAGGATAAGGAAGAGAAAAAGTAAAATTAGCGGAAAAAGACGTACATGGTGTTCATGCAACTTAGATTTACAAAGTGAAATTGAGCGCAGAAAAACCCTTGCTCTGAATCTATGCATATGCATATTCATGCTTTGCAATAGCTTTCACTTGCTAAGCAGCAGAGTGAGGAAAATCCCATTGCTTTGCGTTGCTCTGCTTTGATCTCCCCTCCTTAGGGGCTTTTCTTCCTGCACCCCATCATTTCTAACGGCATTTCATGCTAATACAGAAAGACTAAGATACCCTCTTCATTACATCACGTCGTCATCGTTACCGTCACTTCCTTTCTTCACCGCAGAGGAAGAAGAAAAGAGAAGGTTCATTCTAAAATAAATTAAAAAACTTTTTCATGTATTTTAAAATATTTGTTCTAGAAAATTTATTTTTAAATATATTATATATATTTCAAAAAGTTTCATGAAAATTCTGTTTTGGAAAAAATTATTTCAGACCGCATTTTTGCATTCCAACAAACTTTTCAGATATCTTTTTCTGAAAATTTTATTCTTGAAATCATGTTTAGAAAATTCTAAAAAGTTTTGTTTTTGAAGATTTTCCAATAGCTAATTTAAATATCATTTTTATAAAATGTAAAATAACCATTTTAAAATTTATTAGAATGCATGTATTGTAGAGACTAAGAGAGTTTCTTTTAACACTTCCTTTCTATCAGTTCTGGATCTTCAGATATACTATGTATATTAGAGAGTTTCTTTTTAACACTTATTTTCTTTATTTCCTTCCATATGTATGAAAAAAGTTTAAATTATCCGAGTAAAAAATCTTCTTGATTATATGATCTGAAAATTCATTTAGATCGTATAATCAATAATTAAAAACTATATTTTAAATTATATAATCTAAAAACATATTTTAATACATTTTAAAGATGTATTTTAATACATAAAAGATAAAAGCAGTCTATTTTTATATATGTAATAAAATATAATACATACAATTTAAGATTAAATACTTAAAATAAAAAATTGCATATATAACAATTAAAATAAAATATCATTCCAAAGTTTTAAAGTTTTATCATAAATATTTTTCACCAATTGCAGATTATAAAAGGTTTTAATAACATACTATTAATTAAAGAATTGAAGTTTTTATTTAACATTATATTTACAGGTTTTTTTCTTTATATTTTAGGTATATTAGTGAACCAATCAAACTAATTAAGAATTCAACCTGAATAATCATGTTTAATTTTAATTAACTCAAATCTCAATCCATTTTGATGGCTTCATCCAACGCCTCATTTCATCTGTTATTTTTTTTTTCCATAATTTATTAAGATAAACATTTATAAGCCATCATATTACTTAATAATCAAGTTATAGAAACTCGTTTATATGTTTACTCTAATGATTGACTTTGTTTGGAAAATTTTGATTTACAACTTAATTTAATTTCAGGTTCCCCTGATGTTAATGTTAATGAATTCATTACAATTAGAATAAAGTGTTTTACAAAATGAATTCATAACTAGTTTGTTTACCGTCAATTGATGGAGGTATCAACACAGTTATCATATGAAAATAACAGAGATAAGTGCGAAAAAAAAACAGGTTTTCAAATCATTATGATACAAATTGGTGAACATTAATACATTATCTATTAATTATTGGACTTTATTTTGCTTCGACAGATTAATATCTGATACGTTTGGTGTGCAACTATCGCATTATAAATTTCACATGTAAAAGTGAGATTGCTAATTGTCTATTTTAAGTTAATAATACAATTAAAAAATACACCGAGATTTCTAATTGTCTATTTTAAGTTAAAAAATACATTTAAAAAAATACATCGTGATCTATTGCGATCAATTCCAATATAAAGTTTATCAATTTACCTCCATTGTTGACGAAAATCAAAGTTTCTTCTCCAGCTGTTATTTTATTAAAAGACGTTGCGATGAAGACCAACCTCTATGCCTAAGTTTCTTGTAATCAGATTTAAAAGATGGAATAAAAAAAAAGAAGCTACCATTAAATTGTGAAACTTGACTTCTCTTGAACAACAAACCTTCTTCCATGACTTAGCAAACCACGATGTACACAACGGAAGTGAATTGTATGTATTTTGTTAAAGTATGGTGGTATTGGCATGCTTAACGGTAACGAACCAAAATCGTATCAGAGGAAGTAGCCATAGAGTTCCAAGTAACAAATGCAGAAATTCCAGGGATTGGTGGCATCGGTGGTGGGTCCAGTGAGAACAACCCGGAAATACCTGAAGGGAAGCAGAGCGTTGGGGCCAACTATGGGCCAAGAAGCAAACTGACCCGGTTTACATATGCTCCGATCATTTTCATGGACCCTCAAATTCGTCCAGCTCTTTCCCTCCTGTGAGCCCTGAAATTTTTACACACCATAACTGGTTATCTTTGCCTTCAACATACAACAATATTAAGACAGAAACCCTCCACAGTTCAAGGGACTGTTTACCTGAATGTTCCAACATCTGGGAAAGGCCTTGGAACCGTCCTGCCTTAGGGTATAGTAGTTGCACATAAGCTGCATCCATTGATTTTATTCAGAATGTGCATTACATCTAACAGAATGTGCATTACATCTAAGTAAGGATCCATTCAAATTGATAAATGAGGTTGAGAGCTGCAGTAAAATCTTTAAGCATCCACTTGCTCAAAGCGCATGACCAAATGCGAGTACTATTATTAAATGGTAGTAAACGTGCATACATAATGAACATTTTGCATACCTGATGATCTTGGCCAAGATCAACCATCCACCAGGTACAATTCTGCCCATTTTCCAAGCGGGGCCCAGCAAAACACGTTCCCTTCAATGGTCACATTAAGTTAGATACCGTACAATAAAATAAGAGTTCAACAGTCAATTGTAGTTAAAATGTCTAGCATACCTGGTAGGTTCTAGAGACCAAAACCTTGGGATCAGTGTATCTTGAGTGGGGGCTGCTTGCTGTTATGGTAATTTTCCTTGGCTGCCACACAATGTTTAGTTAAGGGAATGCATAAACAGTTCATTCGTAAGACCTTAGCATAACAACTCCTAAAGAGGAGACTTAATTACTCATTCAGTTTCTATACCTATACAATCTCTAGGTTTTAAAGTCTTTGTACCTAGAATGTACTTCCTTTGAGTTCCTACAGATACACTTTTGTAACATGTTTTATCTCTGTACATACGTCTTTTAATCTGCTTTAGTCCCTACAATTTTGGACAATAGGACTTTGTAGGGACGAAAATATGTAGTTTTTAGGAATGAAAAGTAAGAAACGGAGATTGCATATGATATATAGACCATATAAGTTATTAAACCAAATAAAAATGAGAGTGGGAGATATAAATTAGAATTCTACCTCTGCCAAAAGAGGATTAACCCAAGGGTGTTCACCATAGGATGTGCCAGCAAAGTACAGAACTCCGTGGTCATCCCCATCGCAAATATACTGGAGTTCCTTATAACTGGACCGTCTATGTTGGAATCGAACACTATAATGAAAGGTAGTGTAAGCTAACTATTGTTAGACGTGTTCTTCTCTAAGAAAAGAAAAATATGAGAATAATTCATAACGTAAATAGAAAAGTGATTAGTCACAACTTAAAAGTTCAAAAACTTACAAAGCAAGCCAACAACTCCAAATACTCCCAAATTGTTAGCCAGGTATTCCATTTCGAATAAGAACGCCAATTTAATTTAGAAATACTTAGAATACCCTAAGTGGCCAAGAAACTAACGAGTACCTTATAAATACCATCCTCATATCATATACTTATATTATATATTCATTTTCAGTTTTCCACTGCCCACCCTTCTAATATTCCTTTCCCATACCCCTTATTATATCCCTACTCCAAACTCGCCAGCATGGGCCCTAGATTATGTTAAAGAGGAAGGGAAGAGTACGAAGCTTGAGAGAGAGACTATGTCACTCAATAGATTATGTCATCAAATTCTTGTATGGATCTTGAATAGAAATCCCCTCTATAATCCAAGTAAACCAATAAGTTTGTTTTAAAAATTTGAGAATAACCCAGAATTATGAATCCAAATTCATAATACCTTATTTAATAGGATTACAGATGATTTCTCAACCAAATAAGCTATTGTTATTTTCTAGAGAGGCTACAACCTAGATGTTGAAACGTTACACAACCAAAGTGCACTGCATGACTTAAAAGCCCCAATGAAGAAGCTGAGGCAAACTAAAGTGAAGAACTTACTTCTCTTCGTTTTCTAGCCCTGCCAGCCCACATTTAACAAAATTGATTGCTTCACTAACCTGTAACAAATAAAATAAAAAGTAGTTATTCAAAATAAGATTTACACAAATCACATTACACTTACAGCCTCAATTGATTCAAAGACAGCAAACTTACAAGATTTTGGAAAACAGGGATATGCTGACCAATGTTGCTATTCTGCAACTGCAAATAAAATACACAAATATAACATTATAGTTAGAACAACTAAATACTATTATGTAAGGTGTTCATAGGTATCTCAATGCAGAGATTACCAACCTTCTCAAGTAAGGAATATTGTAGCAGTGGAAATCTCACGAACGGCAACAAGTCATGGACTAACTGAAGCCTCTCACCAAAAAGGAGTTCGGGTCTTGAATTTACTATTAACGCATCCACCACTTCCCACCCAAACAACTCTTTAGAATTCATGCCAAACATTAGAATTGCATTAAGAACTTTCTCTTCAGATGTTACTGTCAGATCCGGATGCTGCAAAATCCAAATATAGATCAAGAAATTATCAGTCATATGACCTCGTATTACAAAATTAGTCCCACTGGAACAGACAATTTTGCTGATGAATAACTTATATCTAATCTAGTATTCAGGGGATTGGAACAGAAATTTATTGTTTCGAATGAGAGAAGTCATATCAACAATTTTCATATAAAACAGCTATGGCCTCCTCAAAATTTCATACGCAGAAATTCAGTAAAATCATGTTTTTAACTTCAATGGCATGTATAGATAAGTAGATATTCAATCCTTTATTCTTTATGCCACGCTACTAACAAAACTTTTCTGCTTTACATTAAGCCAATGTAGGTGCATGACCTCTTATGGGCATTACTTGAATTTACCAAATAATGAGCAACTTGACAAGAAACGCACCTTAATGATATTGATTAAAGTTGCCTCGTCTAACAAAACAAAGTCAGTACTCGCACTGGTATAATAGTCAAAGTTCATGGAAATTCTCCTCTGCAATGATTCTTTAATAAGTCGGCACGATGGGATTGATGAAACCACTTGGAGGAGTGGACATACAGAGTCCTGCAACAAAGTTCAATGGTTAGCTTCAAAGGCCACGGTATTATTAGTTGCCAAATTTGTCTGCTTCCTCCATTCAATTTGTGTGTAACAGAAAAACTTTGTGGTATGACCTTCACCCAATAGAAGAACTTCATCCCTGCATATAATATGTTGACGAGAAGTATCAATATCTTAGAATTGATTACTATAAAATGTATCTCTTCTTTTGTTTTCACAACTCCGAAACCGCAACTCTCTTCTCCAAACAGTTAGTTCAAGTGGCACCCACAGGATAAATGATTCTAACTTCCAAATAAGTACTGATTTCCGTTGAGTGAAGATTACCAAACTACCTCAGAGAGACATTCTAAAAGCATTTTGCAGCATTCTTGTTGAAGAAAAGTCACTCCAAATTGATCAGCTAATAAAAGGAGTTGGAGCAACAAAGCACCAGAATCTATAACTTTGTCATGCAACTGCCCATCATATAAACAGTCAAGCATAGCCCTGAAAGCTTCTGGTGGCACATCCCTTAAAGTAACCTCCGAGGAAACGCTTTCACTCATTCCATTTGTGAACATCTGATAAAATAACGGGATCTTTAACTGATAGCTCAAATTGACAGTTGCAAAAATACAAAACCACTGGGTAAAACATAGCATAGTTGTTACTTGCATAAATAGAAATTTATGATGCATAAAGATAAGACAAATACTTGTTTAAATTGCATTGCAAAGACACAAGTAGAACACACTGGTCATTGAAGAAATTTACAACAGTATTGAGGTGTACATTAATTAGCTTCACAAAATTAAATTTGTAACAAGGCATGTTGGTTCTGAATAACTTGATTTAATGCTAAACATGAAAACCGTTTTACTAACTAGATTGAGTTTGTAGTCATTCCTTAGACCTCAGAAGGTCAAGTTGTTTCCAGAAGATATACCTTCACTGTTTCAATGGTTTTGCTGAGTATATAGTTTTTCACTTATAATTAAGTTTAGCTAAGTTAATTTCCTCCATAAAAGTAGAAACTTAATCTCTAAGCAAATAAATATTAATTCTTTGAATCTTAAAAAACCACCCCCAGAGGGAGGAGATGACATCTAACATTAAATCTGACGAAAGATTGTGAAATTGGCTCACCCGAGCAAAGGGGATACTCCATAAGCTGAGAACAATTTTATGTGCTTGTGCAATGAGCCCATAACTCTCAATGTATATGCTTACGTCACTGAACTGGCCGGTTAATTTCAATTGCTTCAATTGATGAATGCTGATAGGAAGTGAGGGCAAAGTTGAACAATGAGGTCGGATAGATGGATACGTTAGCTCCACATTCTTTCCCGTGTCCAACAACTTCTTATCTAGCTTTAACCGTTCTATGGTCTCTTCACACTGCTTCACCAGTGGCATCACTTCAAACTGTATACTTAAAGCCCTCAAAGAACCAAGTTGTTCCTGTGGAATCTACATGATACAAAGACGCAACTACCTTAAGAATATAAATATCAAAAGGAATTTAACGGGTACAATACAACACATCAAATTAAATTAAATCACCAAAAAAGAAGTAAGATAACCAGTTCGACAAAGTCACAAGATTACCATGGTAATAATAAAAAATAAACATGAATATACACAGAAAACTGAAGATCTCAATTTCCAAGTTTAACATCAACAATAGCAAATACAAAACTAGTAAGGTATTACCTGGGTCCAGCCCACGTAGATGTAGTGAAGCAGTGCGTGGAAAAGCGGATACGGTACAGTAGGTATGTTGATGACAAATGAGGAGGAGCACACAGGAAAGTTTCCAGATGCAGCTAAAATTGCCTTGTGAGAAGGAACGGGCTTCTGCTCTTCACCAACTATGAATAACACATCAGACAAGTCCCAACTCTCGAGGAAATTTTTTAGCCCCCATTTGTCATAATCCATGTGTTTGTAATTGAAAGAGTCTGCTGCATCAAGCTCATCCTCCACTTGATAATCACCAAAAACAACATGCTTCGAAAGGGGCATATGAGTGTTTGTTAAGGACAAGACATTTACATTTCTATACTTCACATGTTTGTCCCAGCTGCTGAGGCCAATATACTGAACATTACAATTGGGACAAGAATCTAACCACTGGAAAACAACATCCTGGAAAGGGTATTTGCCGTTGCCTATGCTAATCAAGCCATCGTAGATGCTGATCCAGTAACTCTGAAAGGAGGAGGAGCAGCAAAGGCCAACCCCTGCGACGTCGACAACAGTTTTTCCATTGACCTCAATTCTGAGTCGGCGATTCCTGTGACTCCCCAGTATGATTGTATAGTGAGGACTGCTATCTCTTTTATAATGGTAGCCCTGGCTTCCCACATTCTCTCGGAAAACTAGGGTAACATCATTGCAGGCGAATGCTTCAAAGGCCACACAACCTCGACCTGCTTCCCGGAATTTCAAATCCTCTCTCCAGGCGCACTCGAATGGCGGCACGGTCAGAAACATGGCCGACATGTTTATTCTTCGACACCGAACACTAGCAACCAATATACAATATTGTATGTTTAAAAGTAGGAAATGGATGAGTAATGTAATTTTGGAGTATGAGAATGAATGAGAACAGTTAACTACAATTTATAACAGATGGAGATATGTGAAACAAACATCACTGTCTGAATAAAAGATAAATTGCCAGAAACAGGCTACTAGAAGCTTTCAGACTTGACCCCAAACAAATAATAAAGGCAGAAGAAACAAGGAAAATAGAAATAGCAGGAGTTGTTGGGTGGATGAATGGATCTCATTCTCAATCCTACGCCACATCCTTATCCAAACAAATACAAACTAGAAGCATAAATATCTATGCTGACTAAGATCCTCGTAAGGAAAATGAACAAAAATGATTTCAGAAACATCACTGATTGTCATGTTGTGCGTATCTTTGCCTGATTGGACATGAGTAGGACCATCCTCGTCAGCTAATTGCTCGGTCTCAGCCTCGCCATTCATATTTCACATCAAAACTTTAATTATTAATTTGTTAAAACAAAATTACCTTCCGTACTGCTAAATCGCCATGGATTTCTCTTACGGTGCCATGGCACCGTCGCGAAATAAATCAACCTGCCTCTGGCTGTGGCTGTAGCTGTGCGTTGTGGATCATTTAATAACCTCACACCCAGACCTATATCCAACTGTTACCTCTTCACCTGTTATGTCCTGTCAGATCTCGATCATTTCATCTTTTCATAAATTAATCATTAATTATCAGCCCATTTTAATTACTATTACAAAGTGAAAACATATTCGTTAAGGCGGGTGTTATTTTTTTATAACAAAGGTAATAATTAAGATTATAAAAATAAATATAAATATCTTTTGTAGATAATTCTTTTATATGAATATTTAATTCATTTTAAAATATGAATATATAAAAACAGTTAAATTTTTTAAAAAACAAACGATAAAACTAATAAAATTATTATTTAAATTTTAAAAACCATTATTTCTTAAAACGTAAAAATGAAAAATATGTTTATATATGAGTTTCTTTTATATAATGACTAATGGAAACCGTGTACTTAGATTCACAAATTCATATTGTATTCACTTTCTTTTTATTATAATGAAAAAAAAATTATCATATAATTTTTATATTAAAAATAATTGATTAAGTTTAAAGGTATATTTATAAAATTTAAAAGATAAAATAATAAAATAAAATATATTGATAAATGATCAAATGGTCAACAAATTGTGTATACCAAAACAATTATTACAAAATATTTATAAAAGTAAATTAAAAATTATTTACAAAACTTAAAAAATAAAATAGCAAAATAAAATATATTAACAAAACAAAGTTTTACAACACTAAAACATCAATTATAAAAATAAATCATATTTATATATAATTATAGATATAGATAAAACAAATAAAATTATGATCTACTCAATATTGTTCTTTGTGTCACTTTGTAATTTATTGATCTTCTTGCACAATCTAATGATTTGATATTGACTCCTTTAATAGTTGTAATACTTGTTTATTCTATGTTTTGACTTTACTCGTTTAGTCAACCTTCCATTTGAATTGTTTGACGATTTCATTAGTCAACGTTTCTAGTAGGAATATTTAGCATTTAGCTTCAAGAGTTGACTTTGAGTTATCTAATAGTGATACTTTCCTAGTACTTGTTGTGTTTGTGTTAACTTATCTGATGCTTCTGCTTTGACTCGTTTATTACTCATTGTAGTCCAATGACTTGTTATGTCTTGTTAATTCGTCTTATCAACATACATGTCTATTGAGTTTAACTTAATCTACATTGTTTGAGTTATCAAGTGGCATGATTGTCTAGTAACTTAAGGCATTTGGTGACCTTGATCGTCTGGTGAGCTAGTTATTTAATAGTTTTAGTTGTATGGTCCAACCTTTGATTTGTCTAATTGACACTTATGACTAGACTCGTCTAATCTTTATTTCTTATTGTTTGCTCCAGTGTTCAAGTATCATATGTTATATACTAATTTTACTCTTGGTATATGTTACCTAAAGTTGTTGAACAAACATCAATTGAACAAATATATGTAAATAATCATATTGAAAACATTTCATTACACGAATCGTATAATAGATATTTATTATCGTATAATGAAGTCTCTGGTCTAGTTTGCTTATGTAGTCATTGTCTAAGTATATTGCCTAATCATTTTTAACTTAACTGGATCATTATACTACTTACATACCTTTCTTGTTTAATTATAAATATTGTTATCTTCAAAACCTATGTACTATTAAGCTCGTGTAATGGAGTTTCTCAACATATAATACTAACATCATGGCTGGAAAGATTGAAGAAAAACAACTAAAAAAAAATACTTTGGAGTAGTGTATTAGATATTTCTTCTTATTATTTAGTTTTGTAAAAATGTATATAACTTGTATGAAATTATCTTCTTTTTGTAAAAAATAGAATCATAAGAAGACTCGCACTTGAGTCTCGTCTAAGTCAAGCCCAAGACACATGATTAACCAAAAAACACATGAAGCTACAAACATGACAAAGGGCTAAGCCTCCTAAACATTCCAAATCAGTAAAAATTGTCCAATGTGTGACTCTTTTTCTATACTTTTTGAGAATTAAAAACATGGTAAAGTATAATTGCTTTTAGTTCGACCTTGTCTGAATCATGAAGGGTAAAGAGCTTATGCTTCTATAAATAAGATCCTTAGAACAGATTTAAAAGCATAAAGATCACAATAGAATTATAAACAAAGCTAAAAAAACATGTCCAAGATAAAATTTGTGATTAATAATTTATATCTAAATCAAAGCATTGTTTTCATTACATATTGAAAATATAATTTCTAACAAAAATTACACTAAATAAATGTATTCTTAAATGAATGTTATTAAGAATATAATTTTTGATTTTATATATAATGTACTTGTGACATCCCAATAATATTTGCGTCATGCATATAAATTAAAGACGTCATTAAGTATGATAATGGAAAGCAGTCAAGAGTAATTAAGGAGCTTAGTTTAGGCTTACAGTCGTCCAGGAAGTTTAGGGAAAATTAAAACGTGGAAATATTAAGTATTTCAAAATACATGATTGTTTCAAAGGGGCATGACAGCTCAGAAATTCCTAGAAGAACTAAACGGCGGCTTCTTCAGTATCCTCCGGAGTGTTCTCAACAGATACCTCATTCTCCTCTGCTCACATCTAGAAATGGATGATCATCGCAACAGGAAAACATACAAAATACACAACAGCAAACAAACAATGGCAAGGGTGAGCTAATTATATAAATAAGAAAACATGCATCAGATTACTCATGCGACCATATAAAAGTGGATTGAAAACAAAACAGGATTAAAACACACAACCTAAGCATGTTAATTTTTAGACTTGACTCGTCCGGACTTTAAAATGATAGTCGGGCTATGGCGAGTCTTGCACCCGTGGTGACTTATTAAACTTGGGTTTCCCACCCTGCCACATCCACGAGGTTAGTCCGTTCCTGACCTTAAGGCATATTGGGAGCCCCCAAGACTAAGGACCTCCTGCTACTTCTCACCACATGGTTCAACCTCTCTAAGTTATCATGACTGACCATTGCAGCGTCAAAATGACTCCCAAGGCCGAGCCCCTACTTTCATTTTAAAACACTAAAGATCTCACCAAGAGATCTTGAACTTATGGAACTGATTACACAGCTTGAATCACAACTTTAACATTCAGAACCTATATATTTTCACTTTAAAACTTAACTCAATCCAAGAACAACCGAATACCATGATATTATCACATTGAATCCATTTCATATACATTAACAATCAATAACAGTCCAAGAAGAACCACTAAATAACCCAATATCCCTCAAACTCGTACTTAGACATGCGAAACAACTTTGAAACCATTACCAATAGTTCCGGAAGGGTCAAAAACCCCCAGAACGACCTAAGGAACGTCCAAAAATGATACCCGAAACCCCGAAAACCACCTAAAACTATACTGGATGATTTTTTTTACAACAATAATCGATTATTACATATGATAATCGATTATTACCTATGATAATCGATTATTATATGTGATAATCGATTATTTACGAGAACTATGAAGAAAATATTAAGTTCTGACTAGAATAATCGATTATCAAGTGAGATAATCAATTATTCTCATCAGTTTTTTGACAACAACCCGATTTTTCTGGTTTTGGTACCTCTTAGATATATCCAATTGTTCAATTTAAATTCTGTAACACTAATATTGATATGAAACATGTTTAACTAATTTAAACTATTCCTATAGTGATTATAAGCTGACCTAGATGTGAATTTAACTCTAAAACATTCATTCCTAAAACTTAGGAGTCCTACTTCAATTCTTCCATTTTAAGGTGTTCTAGTTCAGTTTTATATGCTAATTAGGTTCATATTAACTTACCTTAACTACCTAAACAGCCTAGACACACCCAATGTCCCAATGTCCCAATCTTGCCATCACACTTCCATTCTCCAACCCAAGTTACTACTTATTTTCCATTGGACTTCTATCTTATACTAAGGATCTTACTCTTACCCAACCTTCTTGTACCCCAATTGGTCACCGGAGTGGGAACAGATGTCCACCGCAGCGGACTCACCTTCGTCACCAACACGTATGACTAGTCACAACTGACTGGACCAGGCCAGGGCTGCTCTATGATCAGTGACGTGTCAGCTCTGGTTTTTAGGTTCCCTCTATCCTACCAACAAATAAGGCATCCTAAACAATCTGAATTTGGATCAGTTAAGGTATCCTAATCACTTTACTGAGTTTTAGGCTTCAAATACCCTTAACCGGTACCTTACTTCCACTCACAGACCTAAGTTCTACACAACCCGTGTCCCCCCATCATATTATCCATACAATGAAATTTCCAGTCACTCAAACACAATTCAACGTATCCATTTTATTCAAAATAGAACAATGATGCAAGATATCACATTCACATAATCAGGCTTTACAATTTAGAGCACAACTTAACAATCCAGAGCACAACATTATATACTGTTTAGAGAGACACGATTTCAAATCTATCATTTCATGAACAAATTTCAACAGTCGTTCTCATTAATTCAGAAACAATCAGAAAGCAACGTATTTATATAATTTTAGCTTCCCTTACCTAGAAATCAAGCAACAATAAGCTCACTCAACGATTCTAGAGTGGTCCTAGTAGTTAGGGCACAGAGGAACTCACGAACCACCAAACAGGTGATGGATTTCAGCTCTTGGAGCTAGAACAAACTGAAAAAGGAATGGAAATTCGCAAGGCATAGGAAAATCAGAAAATGACACACCATAGGTCAAGAACAGCGAAGAAGAAAATGGAAAATGTACTTACCCGATGAAATAAGAAACCAATCGGATGATTTAGTAGCCCTTGACTCCAGAAACGTGGGAACACCAACAAATTACAAATCTATTGGTTTAGTGAGTGGATAACTTAGAGAGAAGGCAGAGGCAATGTGAGATTAGGGTTTTTAAAGTGAGAATGAAAATCTGCAGAATAAAAAACTAAGTCTGGAAAACTAGACTTTTCTCCTCTAAGACTCAAGTGCCCTTGGATTTACTAAGGCTCATTGGCCTTATAAATAATAAGGCCCTTACCGTACTAAATATGAGAATCATCATTCATTATATTTTCTTATTGAGAAATTATTATCTATTAAGATTTATTAGTTTTTTTAAATAATAATAGTCTATGATTATATTAATTTGAAAAAAGAAATTATTTAAAATATTTATTTGTGTCTTCATTATTCATTGTAATTAATAATTTAACATTTTTTTGTAAAATTAATAATTTTAAATATATTTATTAGAAAAAAAAATTAAAGTTGCATTAATTTTAATTATATGCATGGTAGTTACTTTATTAAATATATAACTTTTTCAGGTTTAGAGTTGATGATATCTCATAAATTAAACGTTTACAAATCATTTATTAATATTATTATTTAATTTTAAGTTTATTTACAGGTTTTAAATTTCATAGTTATAAGATTATTATTTATACTTATGATATGTTTAGTGTAATTATTTCCTATAAGATCAGTAAACATAATGTCAATAATATTACATATTAATAATAATAATTTAGTATCGACAATAGATAGGAAAGAAAGAAACTAAGAGGATAAGTAGGTGAACTGAAAAGAGGGAAAAGCGGTTGCCGAATAAAATTGTGCCCATAGACTCGTAAAATGTTATTAACATTTATTTTATGATTTATCCATCTTATACGGAGCGATTAATGATGATAAGTATAAAATAAAATAAAATAGAGTCAGTGTGACCAATAAGCACCAAATTCCACTCATCTTCATCTCCGTCTCGCTCTGATCCTGTTTTCTCTCGGGAGCCATGGATCCCTACAAGGTTTGCTTTTCTTTCATTTTACCTTGTATCCTGATATTCAAATCTGAGCTTTTTCTTTTTCTTTTCCATGTAGAATCGCCCATCAAGCGCTTTCAATTCTCACATCTGGACCACTAATTCCGGTGCCCCCATCTGGAACAATAACTCGTCGCTCACGGTTGGATCAAGAGGTACACATTGCTTTCATCCAATTAAGTTCAATCCAATTGTACTGAATAAATAAATGATCCGAAATTGTTTGCGAAGGTCCAATTCTTCTGGAGGATTATCATCTGGTGGAGAAGCTTGCAAACTTCGACAGGGAAAGGATCCCTGAGCGAGTCGTCCATGCGAGGGGCGCCAGCGCAAAGGGTTTCTTTGAAGTCACGCATGACATCTCTAACCTCACCTGTGCTGACTTCCTTCGCGCCCCTGGAGTTCAGACTCCCCTCATCGTCCGCTTCTCCACCGTCATCCACGAGCGTGGCAGCCCTGAAACCTTGAGGGATCCCAGAGGATTTGCCGTCAAATTTTACACCAGAGAGGGTAACTTCGATCTCGTCGGAAACAACTTCCCCGTCTTTTTCGTCCGTGATGGCCTCAAGTTCCCCGACATGGTCCATGCCCTGAAACCTAATCCCAAGTCCCACATCCAGGAGAACTGGAGGATCCTCGATTTCTTCTCCCACCATCCCGAAAGCCTTCACATGTTCTCCTTCTTATTCGACGACGTAGGTATCCCCCAGGATTACAGGCACATGGATGGTTTTGGTGTCAACACATATACCCTCATCAGCAAAGCTGGCAAGCCTCACTATGTCAAATTCCATTGGAAAGCTACCTGTGGTGAAAAGTGTCTCTTGGATGAGGAGGCCATCAGAGTTGGAGGATCCAACCATAGTCATGCCACCCAAGACCTTTACGATTCGATTGCTGCTGGAAACTATCCTGAGTGGAAACTTTATATCCAAACAATGGATCCTGAGCACGAAGACAGATTTGACTTTGACCCACTTGATGTAACTAAGATCTGGCCTGAGGATGTTTTGCCCCTCCAGCCGGTTGGCCGCATGGTCTTGAATAAGAACATCGATAACTTCTTTGCCGAGAACGAACAACTTGCATTTTGCCCTGCCATTGTTGTACCTGGGATTTACTACTCCGATGATAAATTGCTTCAGACTCGGATATTCTCCTATGCCGATAGTCAGAGACACAGACTTGGTCCCAATTATCTGCAGATTCCTGCTAATGCACCCAAGTGTGCCCATCACAATAATCACCATGAAGGTTTCATGAATTTCATGCACAGGGATGAAGAGGTAAATTATTTCACCGTTATATTTCAACTTATTCTTTTCTTGTTTGCATTTCCCTCCATAACGATTGATCACTACTGGTTCGTAGGTCAATTACTTCCCTTCAAGGTTTGATCCTGTTCGGCATGCAGAAAGGGTTCCCGTTCCTCCTCGAAGCCTAGATGGGAAGCGTGAAAAGGTTAGTTTTCCTTAGGTATAAAGGTTGAGATTGTGTTTATTTGTATTACATTGATTGTTCCTAGAAGAGCTTACTGGTTACGTTTCTATTCAACAAATTATAAGATTTAGAAAAGTGCTTATTAAACTTTTAAAACTCGCTTTAATTAGTGAATAATGGTGTTAAATCTTTCTTTTTCCAGTGTATAATTGAGAAGGAGAACAACTTTAAGCAACCTGGAGAGAGATACCGATCCTGGGCCTCTGACAGGTTCCTTTCATAAATTACTGGTAGGATCCATATGAGATACTTCTGGCTTGTCAACTGACGGAGCTTTCTGTTCTATTTTCTGACTTCAGGCAAGAAAGATTTCTCCGCCGATGGGTTGATGCTTTGTCTGAACCACGTGTCACCCACGAAATCCGCAGCATCTGGATATCATACTGGTCTCAGGTGAGTTATTCGACACCCTTATTGCTACTGTAAACAATGTGCCCAATTTCTCCGTTATTGGCACATTTCATGTGACATTTAGACATGCAATGGGGCGTTAAACAGGGTGTAATGGTTTGATCCTACACTTTGTTGTACCCTTCCCGGTTATCATACCCCTTCCTCTTTTCCCGTAGCCCATTCCCATTCCGTTGTGGACCCTAACCCATGGGACCACAATTTATATGGTGTGCCCCTTGAACTGAAAAGAGCGTAAATCCACATTTGGGGTGCTCACGTGATATTTCATGGATGGTATTCCTGCGCAGGCTGATCGTTCTCTTGGACAAAAGATAGCATCTCATCTGAATTTGAAGCCAAGCATCTAAGATTGGCGGTGATGACACGAGCTTGTAAGAGTTGCAGATGCAGGAAAAATTGAGCAGTTTGTGGCGCTGTAATAGTTTCAAAGGACTGGTTATTACAGTATTATATTGTATATTGCTTGTTTCACGAACTCAACTTCTTGACTTGTTTCAACGTAATAATACAAGTCTATGTGACATGGTGAAGATCTGCATGACCCACTGTTTCACAAGACTCTGGCTTCTAATATTTCTGAAAAACTTATATGACTTGTTTAGTAAACAATTTTTTTCGCAAGCTTATATTTCCAATTTCTATCTTTTATATTTTTAAACTATTTTTCAATATTTTCCATTATATATACAATGCTAGGGTGGATATAGAATAAATCTTCTCTTTGGCTCAGGTTAAAGCGTGGCCTTGGTTAGCGGACAATTTCTATAAGACACACTTCTCATATTTTGAATGGTATCTTTGTTCTTTTTCTGAATAAGATCAGTAGGGTAACACAAGGGAATAGTGAATGAATGTAAGATATGTCCAAACAACACACTTTAAGCATGCAATTGTATTTGTATTGTTTGGGGGGAACAAAGGTGGTAGTTGTAGGGAAGGGTGAAATGAGAACCTAGATCAGTTTTGTGTAAGTTGTTGGTAATGTTCTAGTCTGATGAAGTAAGGAAAGCAATATAATACTGAACCAAGAGCTTAAAGGTAAGGTAGCTAACATGAATAAGAAGCCAACATTACTATCAATGGAAGAAACTCCATTCTACATATTTGCACATCAAATGGAAATTCCCAAAGCAGGAAATCAATTGCCAGAGAAATTGTGGCAGGGACAACAATAGAAAGGTTACAAACACTCTAACTTCAATTCCTGACTTGCGGAGAAAAAGTTGGAGGTCAAAAGGACAAAAAGAATTAACAATAGTGCGTTTTGAAAAAAATTATTTTATTTTATTTTATTTTTATAAAAACACTAGTTCTAATTTTATTTGGAAAATATAGAAGCAACTAATTATTATATCAGCTTAAAATATATTTTGACTTAACTAATAATTTAATTATTTATTTAAATATTAATAAAATTATTTGACTTTTGAGTCTTATTCTATGAATAAAAAAATTAAAATTAATTTCTTTTAGTATCTTATTGTAATCATGCACAATTTTCAAAGTTTAAATTAAAACAAAAAATAATGTTTAATATCGATAATTATCTTTACATACATAAATTTTACATATAATTAGAATAGAATAATAATACAATTTATTTATGAGTGTTATTTAAATCTCTAATATTAATTTATCATTTAATTACATGCATAGAGGGAGATGTACCGATGAATAGAGAGGGAAGAAATGATGAGGTTACCAAATTGAAAAAGGGAAAAAAGTTTAACCAACAAAATGAAGTGATTTTTTTTTCACTTCTTCCTATATAGAGATTTGAGAAGAAACTTGAAAATAATCTATTAAAAATAAAAATGTAACTTATTATTCTTATTATATTATAAGTGTATATATATATATATAATAAAGTTATATAATTGATTAAATAAATATATATTTTATTATATTATGATAAAATGAAAATGTTAAAATAATTGGTTATATTAAAATTTAAATATTAAATTCCATTTTAATATTTTCAAAAAAATATTTTTTGTTTTAAATTATTTAAAAAAAATATTTACAATTTACTTTTTAAATATATTAATATATAAATTTTTTATAAGACATTAATCAAATTATCTATTATCTTTTCACTTGTTTCCACTCTCTTTCCCTTGATTTAAACAATTTAATTTTTTATTCTCCTTTTCTTTATTTATTTATTTTCACTCCCTCACATTCACTCCTTTAGCCAAAAATAAGAGATGTTTTCTTTTGTCAAATGTTTCAGAAAAGGGATTTAGAGGTGTAGGAATGAAACTTCTTCTAGTTTAAATACAATTTGAATGAAAAATAACACGTTACTATTATTAAACTATTTAATATAGTAATAAACATAAAACAACAACATATCAAGTGTTCTTTAACTTTATCCTCGAGAGTTCAGGGGTTTTGATAAATCCAATGCTTACTAATGGAAGCTGACCAAGCTAATTAAGAATAATGAATCCTTAGAAATAGTGTACGTATGAGGTTAATGTGATTAGAAGAAACAATATCTGAATCAATGTGATTAGAAGATCCCAAAGGAAACCCAAATTCTCCATCTTCATGTCGGGGAGGGAACTTTTCACTCTTGTTTAAGGATTAAATGCCTTCTCTGTTACATGCAATCAAAATCATCATTAATCTACATTAATTATTTTCATAATTTTCAATAATAATTACATTAAATCCTTGATTGATCTCCTTGTTAATATGAAAATGTTTTCAACTCTTGACTTTTCTTCTTTTATAAAGATATTGATGTATAGTAAATATCTGACGCACATTTTATTTATAAACACGAATATCTTTTACATTTGTTATCTTTTATTTTTACTTTTAATTCCTATAACAGTTACTTAATTTTTTGTTGGTTCTGTGAAGTTAGAAAGTGAAAGGAAATACTTAAGAAGAAAAATTGACAAGGGAGTAGAATAAAATAAGAAAGTTAATAAAAATATTTAGAAAATAAAATAAAAAAAGAAGAAGATGATGAATATATTACAGGGAGGAAAAGATGCTGAATTCTAGTGTGGGTCTGTTTGGATATCGGATTGTGAGAGTGATGGGCGTGGTGGGCTGCGTGGGCGGTGCCTGGAGACTTCAGAGACACTTTCAGAGGCAAGGTACTCCAACGCAATAACAATGTCACTTATGGAGGGACGAAGATTGGGTTGCTCCTGTAGGCACATTGCAGTGATAGCAATCGCATTCTGCAAACACCGTAAAGGGTAGTTTCCTTGCAGAAGAGGGTCAACAATCTGGGTAACCTTTCTCCGGTCGCTCAAATATGGTCGAGCCTGGAATCACAGAACACCGCATGCATATAAGAACAATAATATATAACTTATAATTCAGACGAAGAAACTCATAACATTTACCCATGCAACCAGGCTCTGCTCCCGTTGTTTCTTAGTGACATCCATGGCCTTGCGTCCGGTGATCAGCTCCAGCAAGACGACGCCAAAGCAGTAGATATCAGATTTAAGAGTTAATTTGCCACTCATGGCATACTCCGGGGCGCAGTACCCGTATGTTCCCATGACTCTGGTGGAAACATGGGTATTGTCTCCAACGGGTCCTAGCTTCGCAAGCCCAAAATCAGAGAGTTTTGGGTGCAGATTGCTGTCTAACAAGATGTTGGCAGATTTCAAGTCCCGGTAGATAACAGGAGGATTCGCTATACAGTGTAGATACTGGAGTCCCCGAGCAGCCCCCATCCCAATCATCAGTCGAGTTCTCCAACTCAGTGGTTTCTTCTCTGAGAGATGTTGTTCCAGGCTTCCCATGGGCATGTATTCGTATACCAAAAGCCTTTGATCCCCGTGGGTGCAGTAGCCATACAATTTAACAAGATTTGAATGATGTAGGAGGCTCAACATAAGAACCTCCGTCACAAATTCCCGATTACCCTGATGAGTTTCACCATCTAGGCGTAATTGTTTTATGGCCACAAGCTGTCCTGTAGAGAGACGACCCTTGTACACCTTTCCGAAACCTCCTTCCCCGATCAAGTTCTCTTGGTTAAAACCCTTCGCCGCCGCTGCAAGCTCGCGAAAACTGTAACTCGTTGCAGCCGCTCTCTTCACCTTTGTCTTTGAGTTTGACGCTAAACTGCTCTCGATGCCCACATCCTTCCGACGAGTACCAGAACAAAAGCAGTTCATCCCTCTCTCCCTTAAATCACATCAATCTCTCTCTCTCTGTGTCTCTATCTCTATATAAATGTAACATAATACAAACCATTCTCCTCCATTCTTAAATCATCGTATACAAAATTGTCTGTGTCTGCCCCTTCACGCCAATTTTGGAACACTAATTTTGGCGCATGCCAACTGCACCACACTAACTATATCCATATGAACGCATTGATAACCATTTTATCCTTTCTTTAGCCCAATGACAACGCCTCTCTAATTATTAATATCAGGTATGTAATTTAACTATTAAATTAATATATTACCAAAGAAAGTAGCTAGTTTTAAGGTCTTATTACACAATGTTTGTTTCTCGTTATTAAAATGTGTTTTCTGTTTTTAAAAACAAGATAACTAAAGGACATGTTTGTTAACATATTGTTGAACTCGGGAAGAGACATCCAAGCCCTTTATATAAAGACGTAAACTTAGAAAAGAGAAAATGACTTAAAGAAAAACAGTAGAACAATAAACTTAGAACCTTATATGATACAAACATACGTAGCCCTTAAGTAATTATTTATGTGTGGTGAAGAAAAGGATAATCCGTATATCCAATAACAGGGTGATGCGTGTAAAAGGTGGTGGGATCGGGTTCGTTTAACTCAGCATCCAATTCAAATCTTGCCGGGAGATCTGGATTGGCCAAAAAGAGGCGTCCATAAGCGACCAAATCGGCGGCGCCGCTAGATATAGCCTGGTTTCCCTCACTCCTATCGTAACCACCAGCCACAATAAAAGTCCCCTTGAAGGCCTTCCTTATTGGTGTTAGTGACCATTCGGTGTGAAACTTATCGAATTGTGTTACCATCCTGGGCTCAATCAAGTGAATATACAGAATCCCCACTTCACTCAATGACTCAGCCATGTATTGGCCCAATGCCTGAGGGTTAGAGTCTCCACAATCGTTATAATCAGTGTATGGCGAGAGCCTAATCCCAACCTTATCAGCTCCGATCTCATCGGCCACTGCCTTCACCACTTGCAGTGGGAAGCGGCAACGGTTTTCTAAACTACCTCCGTATTCGTCGTCTCTGTCGTTCACCTCGTCCTTCAGAAACTGGTCCAGTAAGTACCCGTTCGCTCCGTGTATCTCCACTCCATCAAAACCTGCACGTATGTCAACAACATCAAATATAAAACATATTAACTAAAGAAACTAAAACATTCTCGTGATAGATCCGCCAATGTCACCCGAGTAATAAAGCCATTTAAACAGCTTATCCTCACAATTATACTCATTTCAAACAGCAACCTATAAGACAATCATCACCCAGAAAATATAAATCATCTAAAGAAACTCTATTAGACCGATGTAGTAGATGGTGTTATGTATTTTTTATAAAATGATGACGATTGAGAGTCGAATATCACAATCAAACGTATACTTGCCAGCTTCGATGGCATTTTTAGCAGCAACGACGAAGTCATTGACAAGCTTGGGGACTTCATCGGTTGTCACCCGGCGAGGAGTTGTGTATCTATCAGCTGTTGCTTTATTATTGCCAATATCCTTACGAAGTCGCTTCTCTGTGCTTGATATCGGGGCTTCGCCATCTGGTTGGTATTCTACAAATAAATTCATAATTCATGAGCGTAATCTGTGTTCTTTTATCAAAACATAAACTTACCTTTTAGTAAAAAAATTTAGGATGTTATAATAAGAGAAATGTTATGAATATTGAAGAGTGGAAAGTATACGAGAGTTAGAGACTCTTCCGGCGTGCCAAAGTTGACAAAAGAAAATAGCTCCCTTTTCATGAACAGCGCTCACAATGGGTTTCCAAGCTTCCAGCTGTTCTCTTGTCCAAATTCCAGGTGTGTTAGGATACCTTTGATTTGGTCAAATAGAATCCAGCCACGCATATGGGTTAGAACAACCACCGTACAATAGAAGATAGACTATGCGTGGTCCAGATATACGAGGATATGAAACATGGGAAAGTAAATTAGTGAAGAATATGTACCCCTGTGCTGTAGGAGAGACCCCGGAGGCCTCCCCAATCAAGAAGCCACCCTTAGTTGCTCTCTGAGAATAATATAGAACAGCATGCGGCTGAGCGAAGAAGTTGTAAGACCTGGTTCGTGTTAACGGTGCCAACACTATCCTACACAGTATAAAATATCATATGATTAGCAAGCATATATATATGCGCACACATCGATTGAAAAAAGAAAGTGAAGGGTACCTGTGGGATAGATTAAAATTCCCCATCTTGTATGGGTTGAGCAGGGGTATAACCTCTCTTTCATCCACTTTTTTGCTTTTGTCTTTCCTGCTCATGTCCACAGTCCTCCCACCTACAACCATATGATCTCAAAATTTGTATGATTTTAATACCATATTACTCTTTATCATAAAACTCATTCTTTTCCAATCATTATTTCAGCTGTCATCCTCACTGATGTATCTGGTCACATAGAGTCCCTGTAAGTTGAACGTCTATGTGTCTTAATATTCATTTGACACGCTGCTTTGTTATTTTTTATTAAAATGCTATGAAAAATGGTCAGTTATAAAAAAATTAGTATCCTTGAAATTGAAGGGTTTGGCTGAAAACTTTTCATTCCCGTTGTGTTGTCGTGAGGTTAAAAAAGAGAACTGGTTTTCTTCCAGCATATAGGGCTTTGATTCTTTTCGGAAAGATGGATTTTTGAGCAAGTAGAAAATTATCACACTTTGGTAAAGTAGCATGTGGATGTGGAGTAGAAAATGTGCAAGGATACTTTCCTTTGAGAAGCCATCAAAATTCATATGATGAACCTTGTCAAGTGGTTCAGCCGGACTCTCGAGTTGAGTGGCCGGGCTGCCAAGAGAGCTTCTTCCAAAGAACAGTCGGGCTCCCAAAGTATATTGATCGGGCTGTTGCGGTCTTTGGCAGAGTTGCCAAGATGCTGAAGTCTTTGAGCAGAGTTCGTACAAGATTGGACTGAGCTCCTTAGGGTGGTCGAGCTTTTCCCAGCCAGGATTGTCGAGTTGGCACAGTAAAAGAGTTGTACATAAATTGGTGTTAGTAAAAGAGGAAAGCATTGGTTTTACTCTGTATATTTGTCTTAGTGTGTCACTTCAATTCAATGATTGCTCTTCGTATGCATTGTTTTTATCCTCATAGATTACTATATCATTCCAACTTCTCGCATATAATGCTTTCATGAGCCAAGATTTAATTACAACAAAATTATCTTTTTATGCAATATTGAAGTAAATTATTTTCGCTTGATATTAATTTTAATCTCTAATCTTGTTAGTTTTGTTCAAAGTGGTCATTTTATTTTTGAGTTGTTTATAATAGTCTTATATTTTGTAAAAATGATTCAAGTTTGTCATTTTTGCTGACCAACGCTAACGCTGAAATGTCCACTTTAGCCAACAATGAATGAGTTGTCCAGTTATTCATTACGTGGCAGATTCATGTCAATTAACGTGTAAATGTCAAGTTTATCAATGTGGAAATGTTAAAAGTTAAAGTTATTTTGTTCATAATTGAAGAGGGTTAAGGTTCATTGAAGCTCTTTCCTGATTTTAGCAAAGTCGTTGTGGCGAGGTAGGTACAACTTGTTCTAAAGGTTGTTTTTCTTGTTCCAATACATGGAGCAAAGGAATTTTTCATTCCTCACACGATGGTGGTGGTTGGCGGGTAGGTGAAATAATCCTTATTTGCAACTGTGGTTATATCGATATAACCAAAATGACTAGAACTGTAAAGAATGCCCAAAGACAATCATGGGGATATCGTCATTACAAGGTTTTATTAATACCTTTTTCACTTTATGTGTATTGGATTTATGTGTTGATACATTCCCTAACTTGAGTTATTTTGGTGTGTAACAGGGTGGATCTTCAAATGGGATGTCCTATAACTTTTTCAAGTGGCATTTTGAAGAAAACCTAAATCAAAAAGATGATATAATTGTTAGGCAAAGGAGAAAGATACATGATCTGGAAATTTAGTGAAAGTATTGAATAAAAGGATAAAATTCTTAGTTCGAGTTGTCTCTGTTGGTATTGTGCTAAACATTTTTATATTGTGGTTTTGTTTAGGCTGATGTTGTTAGGTAAGCAATGTGGTTGTATCTTTTGTTCATGTAATGTTTAGGTTGATGTTTGTAATGAATGATGTATGAGTTTCTATTATAACGAGTTCAAATGAAGAATCTCATTTCGATATAGATTGTTCAATTTAGTCCCCTTTTAAATTGAACATTATCTTCTTAAATTTTGTTAGCTGATAATGTCTTAATTGAACATGAATCATCATTGAATAGACCCTTAATAGACATACAAATGGTGATAAACATAAAAGTAAAGATTACATGACTCACATTTGACACACAAACAAAAAACACACGCAAATACATACACACATAAACACATTGGGGTGGCAAAATGCCCAGTGCGACCCATTTTGGGAATACCAACTTTTGGTCTATTAAAAATGGGTTGAGACTTGTTAGCTCGTTTACATAACACTAATTAAAAAATGTAACATGTCCCATCTTGTGATGGGTTGATGAGCCAATGGGCCAGTTCGTCTAGGCCGTCATTTTTTTTAAGAAAAAAAAATATTTTCTTTGACTTAATTGTCCTTAGACTCTACTAAATTATTATTTACAAGAGAAAAAATAAAGAGTAATACATTGCACTATTATACGGGAATAAAAACCACATATTTATCGATGAAAATAAATTATTAAGTACTTTGATTTCATTATTTATGTTAACCATTAATAAAGTTAAAGAAAAAAAAAACAAAAAAACATTGTTATGGGCCATAGGACATTTCGTTTTACTTGATGTTGATGGGGCCACAATCCAATGGGCAACCAACCCGTCCTGCAATCCAACGGGCTGATGGACCAAATGAGTCGAGCTGATATGGGCTATTAGGTTAAAATTTTTGGAGTGATCCTTAATTTTCTCCATGGGCCTAGGTCAAGCTAAGTTGGTCTGTGTCAAAGGTTAAACTTATTCGACTAGTGGTATAGGTTTAGCCGAGTTGGTCTGGGCTAAATGTTGGGTTGAGTCAATCTCAGGTCAATAGTTCAAATGAGATGACTTTAAATTGAACTAGTCTTGATTAAAAGTTGAGCGAGGTCGGTTCAAGTTGAAGGCTGAATCAACTTGGCCTAAATATAAGATTTTTTTGTTCATTATATTTTTTTCCATATAATTTCGTACAAACTAAATCATTTAATCTAAAAATTGAAAAATATTAAATAACAAAAACTAAACAAAAAAAACTAATGTTTCGTAAATCATTAACTTACCCGCCAAATCCTTCTGACAACCTGTTTCCCGCCTAAACTTAAACAGTAGAGAAGTAGAGAGGCAGAGTATGCACATGTCATCTCATATTGTGAAATCTGAAGTAAATGACAGAAACAATGGTCTCTGCATCAAACCCTAACCCTAAAACTAAAAATGTTTACCACATCGGTGGTCTGCAAGTAGAATTTCCTTACCAACCATATGGGTCTCAATTTGCCTTTATGGGTAGAGTGATCTCTACCCTCAACCAGGCTCGGAGAGAAGGCCACTGTCACGCGTTGCTCGAGTCTCCCACTGGCACCGGCAAGTCCCTTTCGCTTCTCTGTTCATCTCTCGCTTGGCAGCAACACTATAAATCTAAACAAGACCCCCTCAATCCCCTCCCGGAGGCAACCACCGATCCTCTGGCTTATGGCGGCGGATTTGTTGTCGAGGAGCTTTCACTATCTTCCGGTATGCTAATTACCTAGTCTAATGGGCCATATTTTTTATTTACTTTTCGTTCTCCTCACCAAATTCTCCTGCTTTTAGCATCAGAAAACCCGGACCGTACGCAAACTGAGGCCAACAACAAGAAGCAGAAGAAAAAGGAAGCACCGACTATTTATTACGCTTCGTATGTTTTCTTACCTTTATCGTTTGAATCCCTTTTGCTTGTTGCATTGGTAATTCATTGTATAAAATTATTATTTTTATTTAATTATTATCGTAGTTTCACTTAACCAGCACTGGTATGTATTTTAGACATGTTTATGTTAGATTGAATGGTTCCATTCCAGAGTTTCCTTGTCATACGGGTATGATCGTTTATCTGGCTAATTTTTTACTCTATTGTACAAGGAGAACGCACTCACAGATTTCTCAAGTGGTTCACGAATTGCGTAAAACTGCATACAGGGTACCAATGGCTGTGTTGGTAGGTTGAGTCCATTTATTTTCTTACCTCGTTTGATTTGTTTGGTATTTTCCCTCTCAAGCAATTCACCTTTTGATTTATTTTTTAACCAAAATTAATGGAGCTACTGTAAAATATCATATCTTTTGATATCATTCCGGAGAATGTGATTATTCAGCATTTCTCCAGACTGAAGCATTTTTAATTTCATTGTTTTTCTTAAATTTTTTTAATATTTAATGATAAGCTATATTTTCTTTTTGTTTGTGAAGCATGTTATATATTATATGTTAGTTTTAAAGCATTGCTGATGAGATACTAATCAACACCCAACTTGTATGTTATGGATTTTTGTTTAGCAAAGGTTTTAGCAAAAGTCAGTATGCATTTTTGCCGTTGATACTTATTATTGGATATGCAAAAAGATATGTTACATTCAGTAAAGTAATATGAATTTAAATATTTTTCCCTCATTTATTTGGCAGGCGTCGCGGAAACATTACTGCACAAATAAAAGTATAATTGGCAAAGAGAATATCAATGAAGAATGGTGCTTTTTACCTTGACATTTTTTACTTTATGAGAATCTCTTTTCCCTCTTCCATCTTGGTACTGATATTTTTCATAAAATATTTTCAGTAAACTATTATTGAAAGATGAGGCAACAGGGTGTCCAGAATTCAAGTGAGTGTATGCTCTTCCACGCATGCTTCCTCTCTATCTTTTATGTTGCTCTTGAAGTAACCAAAATGAGAAAATTACAATCTATGCAGAAATGCTCACAAAGTCAAAGGTCATCCATCCCTTCAGAAAGGAGGATGCAATGAGGTGCATGACATAGAAGATCTAGTAAAAGTTGGTCAATTGGTCAAAGGTTTGGCCTTTTACTGTTATATTGGAGTTTTGTTTATTTCTTTTGAAGTCTATGCGAAGCTTTGTAACGTACAAGTTTTTTGCTGTCTCCACTTTCAGGGTGCTCTTATTATGCTGCTCGTTCTATGTCAGATGATGCACAATTGGTATTTTGTCCTTATAACTATATCATTAATCCAGTCATCCGGGCAGCAATGGATGTGGATATCAAAGGCGCCATAGTGATTCTTGATGAAGCTCAGTGAGTTGCTGTCCTCTTTCTATTTAGTTTCCAAATCAATCAAACAGTTATAGGAGTCCAGTTAAATCGAATAGGCTTTATTTTATTTTTTAAGATAGTACATAGGTTCTAGTTGTCTATCACACGCCATCTGTTGTATTGTATGCAAGCGAATGCAGAACTGAAAGACAACTTTGTATGGTTTGGTTGTAATTTATTCCTGTTTTTGTCTATGAAATGGCCCTCACATACTTCCCCTTTGCAGTAATATAGAGGACATTGCTCGTGATGCTGGAAGTGTGGATATTGAAGAGGATGTTTTGGATAGTATGCTACGAACCTTACTCTTTTATTTTCACTGTCACTAATAATTGAGACTTACTTTCGTGGTCACTACTAATGATGCTTAACTACTTGACTATACCTTTGAAAGAACTACAAATGGAACTCCAGCAACTTTGTTCAATTAATACTGCAATTTACCAACCACTATATGAAATGACACAGGTAATAGGATTAGATATTGGGTTTGAAATGTTTGACTAATAAATTTATCCTCAGTGACTGTATATATTCAATGTGTGCTGTATTTGTATAGGGCCTTACTAGTTGGATGGAACAGAAGAAAAACAAGCTCGAAAAACGTGATTTTCACCACTATGTATCGTAGTAAGTTAAAGATTTTGCCATTTTGTATGCCTCTATTCGTTATTATTTTGTAAATGCAGTTTTTGCTTTATAATTTGGTTCTTGAGGCAGTAAAATTGTTTTGCTTTAGATTTGATATGATATGCGACTAGTAGTTGATTGGGATTTCAATAATCATGCTGAATCAATGGGTATTGGTAAAGGGAGACTCCACTTGGGTTGGGATAATACTGTTAACTGTGATCTTTTTGCATGTTACATTATTTCTACTCTTAATAAGGTACATGCGCTTTTTTCCCCAAGTGAGTCTCCATTGGTTTAATTTGATCAGGAGATTATATATTATTCTTTTGAACCCATTTCGCGTGTCGATAAGAATTGATCTCGTCGACTTTTAAAATTCTGTTTTATTGTCTCCATTCACGTATGACATTTACTAGTGGAGAGCTGAAGTGTTGCTTTAAGCTCTATGAACTTTTTTGTGTTTAGATTATTTTTCCTGTTGTAGTTGAATTGATATTTTTAAAAAAATTATTTAACTGTTGTGTCTTTTGTTAGCTAAAATAAATCACATGACATGTGAGCTAATCTGAGATTTAATAACACAAGCTTCCTATATGTATGTATAGTTGGACTGGTGATAATGCTTTAGGAGAGCTTGAAGAAGCAAATATTTCGAAGCAGTGCTTCCCTATCTTGCTGGAATGTGCTACCAAGGTATCCCATGTGTTGGCATTTGTATTTATTCTTATGGTTGCGTGCCATTCATCTACTTGATAATTTGTTCAAGGTATCCCATTTGTTGGCATTTGTATTTATTCTTATGGTTGCTAGCCATTCATCTACTTGATAATTTGTTCAAGGCAATCAAAGTTGCTACAGACTTGGAGACAGATGAACCGCATATAAGTGGCGCGGCAGTGATAACATTGGAAGGTTTGGGTTTATGGTTTTAATTTATTTGGAACTATATTCAGTTACCGACTTAGCTCAAAATATTCATAACTACCAATGCTATTTATTGATCTCATTTTAGGCTTATTCTCGTCGCTAACTTATTTCTTCTCAAGAAATGGATCTCACATGTTGGATTACCAGCTTGCTCTTCAGCGACGTGTTAGAAAAGATACTGGTAAGTGGTTGCCATTTTAGACTAACAATAATATGGGGCAGAACTGCTAATGACATGGTTGCTGTCCATATACAAGCGAATGGGAAATGGGTTGGAAACCTTTTGGTTAGTCTTTGAAAATTTTAGGAGTCTCTAATTAAAAATATTATAGAATCTAAATTAACAAATTGAAATCCTTTATGCGGAGGAAACAATTTAAAGATTTACTTTAAACATGAAAGATTAAATTGTTTTTAATCTTTGGATCCTGAAACAGTTGGTGCTAGAGTGCTACAGATATTTACTGTTTTCAGACCTTGAAAAGGAGACATGAAATGAGATACATGATAGTGTACATTTATTTTGCGAACTGAAGTCATATGAGGATCCTTTTCCTTGTAAAATTGGTCGACCAATCACAGGTTGATTAATCAAGGGCATTGTAAAGGGTTCCAATAACTAGTATATAACTATATATTTTATGTTCATGCTGGAGTTATTACTGCATTACTACAATTAACCTTCATTGGTTCTGCCAGGAAGAGCTACTGGAAACTGGACATGCACTTTTAGTTTATGGTGTTTGAATCCAGCAGTTGTGTTTAGAGATGTTGCTGATCTTTCTTTATCAATTATCTTGACTTCGGGGTAAGTACAATGGGTACCTAATGACCAACCAAGACCCAGTTTATAATTGGTTCAGAACAGATTTCTTTTTGTATTTTTTTCTCATGATTCAAGAATGCATCTCAAAATTTATTTCTTAGCAATGTGTCCCTATTAATAACTACCATTTTCGGAGTCTGGGGAAAATTCCTACGGAGCCAGTGGGCTGGTTGGGATTTTATAGCCTGACCTAGACTGATAATATAAGCATATAATTATGACTGGGCCTGTATTCCTTTGGATCTGGGTGGGTGGGGAGTCACGCAGCATAATTTTTTTTTTCAGTTTTTGGCAGAATTAACTGGAATATCTAGACTAATTTTCTTAGAAGCATCTCTGTTGGAATACATGTTTTGTATTCCAGTAATGTATTCATGTCTCATATATTATGTTAAAATCTCCTAAATTAACTTGGCATCGTTTCGGTAAAACTGTGTCTTTTGTCAATTTCCCTCCTATTCAGATCTTCACATTTCATTGTAATGTCTGTAGATATACCCAATTATATGTCTGGGTTATAGAAATAGCCTTTTCACTGTTATAGTCTGTAAAATGCATTTGTGAGATATAGTACAATGGAGGCATTGCTACCACAAGCCTTCATGTAAAGGTAAACTGATAAAGACTTGAGTTTAATAGCGTGCCTAAATTCCACATTGAGTAATATGCATGTTTGATCGAATATTTTATTATTTGGTTCTATCTTCATAGCAGTTAGCTCGAGTGTGAGTTCTGTTGGAAGTCCCACATTGACTAGAGATGAGGCCATTTAAGTGTATATAAGTGGGTGCAAACCTCATCCTACAATCCGGTTTTGTGGGGTTGAGTTAGGCTTAAACTCCACTTCTAACGGGTTCCTTAAGTGCTTATCATAAACTTTCACCAAATAATTCATAATTGATATATGTATGTGTGCCTATGGCGTACAATTTTTTATTGCTAAGATGAGGTGAGTCTGTAATTTGTTGTTTTTAATTTCCATGACACTCTGCATGTTAGGACCAAGAATTGTTGAGAACGAGCTTAGTTCTCATTGCATCTTTACTGCCTCACATCCTTGTAGTATCTTTTACATACTTATTTTGGTATTTCAGAACACTGTCACCGTTGGCATCCTTTACTTCTGAGCTTGGAGTTCATTTTGAAACTACTCTAGAAGCTCCTCATGTAATTGATGTTGACTCACAGGTCTTTGCTACTTGTCCACTTCTCCTGTTAGCCCTATAAGTGCTAGTTCAACAAGTTATAACTTAAAACCTCTTGAGTATAGGTGTGGCCTGCTGTAATCTCCACTGGTCCTGACAATTATCCTTTGAATGCAAGCTATAAAACTGCAGATGGATATGCATTCCAGGTATGTTTGCTCTCAACATTTTTTTCAGAATATGTTATTCTTGCATTTAGAATACGTCTAGTTATCATTAGTTATGATTTAGGATGCAGTTGGAAAATCTTTAGAGGAAATCTTCAAGATTGTTCCAGGCGGATGCCTTGTGTTCTTTCCAAGTTATAAATTGATGGACAAATTACGCAACCGCTGGTCTGAAACAGGTCAATGGTCTCGACTAAATGCGGAAAAGCCTCTTTTTGTCGGTGAGTTATCCTTATTTTCCAAATGCTTGTTGTACACTAGGATCAAGAAGAGTTTCTGTTGATATGTCTGCTTTTACCTTTTGCTATCTATTTTTCCTACAATGAAAATGTTTAAGTAGAGAGAAAATTACTCTGGTATTTATATCTATGGAAATCATCGCTTGTAACTGTGTGATCAATATGCATGGGTACTCTTATTTATAATGAAGAAAAGATACAATAATAAGGAACAAAATAAATACCTATCAATTAGAAATATTTGGTAAGATAAGTACACGTGGAACCACTAGAGGAACATGTTGAACGGTAGAAGAAAAGAAAGCAGTATTTTCAATGAAAGTAACATCAGCAGAGAGTAGAAACCGTTTAAGTTGTGGAGTGGAACATTTGAAGCCTTTCTAGATGTAAGAGTAACCAAGAAAGGTACATTTGAGGGATTTTTCAAATAACTTATCTTTACTTGGAGTGAAATCATGGACGAAACATGTAATTTAAAAGACACATAAGGAATAGGATGAAAGTCTTGTTTAATATTCAAGACAGAATAAGGAATCCGATTGTTTAGAACAATAAGGCACGTGGTTAATCATATTGGTGGTGGTAAGAGTGACATCTTCCCAAAAACATTGTGGGGCATTACAATAAAGGGTACGAGGTGTCCACCAAGTGACAGTTTTTGTGTTAAACAACTCTGTTTTGTGGTGATGAAGAAATCTGTATGACTTTAGAAGATAGTAAACTCGGAAGGACAAATATTCTTTTGACGTTGTAAAATTTTAATGGACTAGCCAAACTGATGTTAGATTAGATTTTGGAAAAATTGACAACATCAGATTTTTCATTTCAAACGCCCATGTATAATAAGAAATATAATCTATACAGGGAACAAAGTAAAAATGTTCCAATGTTGAACAGGCCTGTTCTGCATCCAATTTCCTTGATTATTGGCAGAAACTTTCGTGATTTTGGTTGTCAAGTTGGCAGCACGACCTTGTCCTTGAAACCACCATTGACAACACAAGTGGCGTGGTTGGCTGTACTGGTGGGCTTTTCAAACGGAATGAGGGTAACATTGGTGAAAGACACAACAGAGTCAGTATTTGGGAATAGCCATTAAAAACACCAAAACGTTTAATCCAGAAAATGGAGTCACAAATAGCTAAATATAGTGATGAACACGAATAGCCATGGAGCAACTGTGTGCAACCAAACATCAAAAATCAAATAGCCATGAAACAAAGTCACCTCATGTGAAGGAACAAGTCCGAAGGGTTGCTGGATTTCCAAAATATGAGGTCCTGAATTTCATGCACCAGAGAGTGGGAATGCATGGGGCTGTTAGGCGGCAGGCTGGGGACAGAACTGGTAGTTGGAGGGTGCGGCGGACTGGACAATGGAGGAGACACTGTGTTGGATACATAGGGAAATGGAAGGAAAAAAATAGAAATCTTATTACTTGTAATTGTGTGATCTCTTATTTACATAGAAGTAAAAGAATCAATATCTAATAATAATGGGAAGTATTTGATCATATCTCTCTCCTTATTTATAATCAAATAACAAATGATATGTTTAGCAACATCTTAAGATGACTTTGTTGTCCTGGCAAATTTTTTGGTTGTATTAAGAATTTGAATTATGTTTGTGGTTGATTTGTAGAACCAAGAGGAGGAAGCCAAGATGATTTTGAACTGGTATTAAAGGGGTATTATGATTCAATTCATCACGAAAAAAGACCAGCGAGGGGAAGGAAAAGAAGGATTAAGACAATAGATCTAAATCATGTGCATGCAGTTGATTCCCTACAGAATTCTAGAAAAAGAGGAGCAGCTTTACTTGGTGTTTGTCGAGGAAAGGTGCGTCAGAATTTTACTATTATCTAATTATTTTAGATGCTGCTTTTTCTGGTAACAATTGTGGAATGGGTAATTTTATTTTTTCTATTCTTTAGTAGCTACAGCTATATTTCTTATAGTTTTTCCTTTGATAGGACTATTTTTTTTTTGTGAGAATGAGAGAAACAAATATTAACTACTAGATTTTACCATGAGTGATTCAGATTTAAATCATTCTAGGTCATGTGAAAAAGTCACATCACAATTTTAAACGATTATTTGTGATTTTAGAAGTCTTTAATTTGGATTTAGAATTGTATGATCAAGATTTGTTTCTGATTCCTAAAATCCTCCTTTTACCATGACTCATGTATGTATAAATAGAGAAAAGGAGAGATGTAATTATTATCGCTGAATTTACTCCCTTTATTGTCTTTCTGCATATACAATTTTATTTATCCAACCCTTACATTAAAATTTATCGAAGTATATTTTGATCATGTCTATAATTTGTCACATTTTTATACTTTATTTAATCAATTTAATTTAAAATATCATACTTTTTAAAAGTGTAGGTAAATTTTGTCTACAAGAATTAATAACCACACCATTTCTCTAAAATCTGGTATGTTCAATGGTTGAATTAATAAAAGTTAATATTTGCCAAGAGTTACTGGAGTATTACTAGCTGACAACTAGGGAGGTGTGTGAAGTCAAGATTCGATTTAAGGCCCTTGTAATCAACTGTGGAAAACTTATGAGTATTATGGCAAGCTGGCACCTTCTGCTGCAATAGACTATTACTAAAATATATTTATGAAAACAAATATTATAATGGGATAAAAATAACAAGTTTTACGTACCCAGTTTGCACGATTAAAAGAAATCTACAGCCATACACTGTTTAATTATTAGTATTCCCTTTTGTAGTCACCCATTTTACACTTTATTGTTAACAGGTAGACATTTTTCCTATAAAATTTTGATAAAGCATCCGTCAATCTAAATCTACCATCTACAAGTGGTCATATTGATCATAATGCTGTGTTTTTCCGCAAGTTCTCTGCTATATAAAATAACAGCCGTACACGAGATTGAGTTTATGGAGCACCAAATTATTCAAGGCTCAGCATATATTGGCACTCAACTCAATTGCTTATTCATACTTCATGCTCTTTACTCTAATTGTCATATCTTCTAGCAACTATAACCTTATGTCATTAGGTGAAATTGATTACATGGATCACCTGACATCATTGTGCTTGGTCAAAAAACAAATTCTGAGGAGTAAAATTCACTATGGAGTCATTTTTAATAGTTTTCTCCACGTGTCCTTTGTCTCTATCATTCCCTTTTTACAAGTTAAAAAACCATACAATTTTCTCTTTTCACTAGAGCCTCATATTGAAACCGCCTTAGTTGAATTTATATCGTCTTCTTGAATATGTACCACTCCAATATCTCCTCATATACATTCATTTTGTGTGTCCATACATTCATCTTAAATATTTTCATGTTTGGTAGAGGCTCTACCATACCACGAAAGAAAGGATGCTGAAAATTGTGTATTTGAGCCACACAACAAAGTCCATTATATATAAGTTGATGACAGTCAATACATGAGATGATATGCTTATAAATCACATTCTAGTAAATGTCATTCTAATAAATGCCATTCTAATAAGGCATTCATGTACTTGTGAAGATCGTAATGAAATAAGGAAGCAAATAAAAAATATAAAAGTAGAATAAATTTTAAGAGATGCCTAAGACACTCTAAAATATTTAGATAAAATCTTTAGATATTTCTTATCTTTTATAGCATTGCTGTTATTTAAAATGTTTTAATCTGTGTAGATGATAATTTCCTTAAGATTTATGAATTCAATTTTCCTTTAGCATAGTTATTTGTGTGTATGACCTCATTATTACAAGCTTGTGTTTATTTGATCAAACATAGAATAATGCCTATGTTGCAGGTTTCTGAAGGAATTGATTTCTCTGATGATAATGCTAGAGTAGTTGTATCCTTTTATCTACTTATAATTGATTGTTTCACCATTCTGTGGGGAAGAGATCTTATCTACCATGTGACTATAGTATATTTTTGTGAGGATTGAAAGTAGGTATGCTCTGAGATTATCAAGATGAAGATTAATAAATATGGTTGTGAAATTGAACCAGTTCAAGGTAGCCTATAGTTATAATGAGTTTGATCACACAGACATTTGTCTAATAACCAGTGTAAATGTTAACTATGAATTGTTCGTCCTTCACAATCTCAGATTATTGTTGGTATTCCATTTCCAAATATGTAAGACTCCTTTCTTTTCTCCTATTAGTTTTGAAGGAATCATGTTCGAGAATAAAATTTTCTGATTGTCTGATTTATTAAACTATCAGAAATGATATTCAAGTTTCATTGAAGAAGAAATATAATGACACCTACAAATCATTCAAAAGTCTATTGAGTGGAAATGAGTGGTACTGCCACCAAGCATTCCGAGCTTTAAATCAAGCTGCAGGTAAGGCTTAAATCCATTTAAACCAAAGCTGATTGTTTTTCAAATTTTTATACTGATTTCCTTTTATTTTCTGCAGGGCGCTGTATACGTCATAAATTTGATTATGGAGCAATTATCCTATTGGGTATGAACTGCGTTCTACTTTGGTTCTCTTCCTCTTTATACGTTGATTCTCTCCTTTTGAATTTAGAATTTTAAAAACCGAGTTTCATATTTGAAAGGGAGGTTGGAAATTTTTTCGGTTTTCTAGAGTATGCAAAATATTACACTGGTGGTTGCTTTGCCCGAGTTTACAGCTGTAAAACTATTTTCTTTTTCATCAGTTGCTTTGGAACTAATTCCTTTAAGCATACTTTGAATGTTGGTAGATGCTACCATTGGAAAATATTTTCCTATGGAATGTAAAACTTATCTAGAGTCGTGACAGTTATTCCTATGGGGCAACCATAAAACGGCAGTTCTGTCTTATGAGCTACTTATTTTTGTTTAGACTATAATAATCTGGCGTTTCCCACTGTGTTCTGGTAGACCGTTGCTCTGTAGTTTATTCTTGGGCTAGGGTTTATGTTAACACTGTTCTTTGTATAACTATCAACTCTACACTTCCAACCCAATTTTCTATCATAATTGGTGTAATTATTCTTATGGAGTTAGATGAACGTTTTCAAGAAGAAAGAAATAGGGCATTCATTTCAAAGTGGATAAGAAGACCGTTGAAATCATATGACAGCTTTGATTTGTCATTGGAGGGATTAAAGTCTTTCTTTGAGAATGCTAAGGTACATTGCATGTTAGTTTATTATAATAAACCTCGATCTTCTTCAAGGTTTAGTGGTAAGAGAATTATCCATGCATGGTCAACTTGCTGCAGGAACACTATGGCATAAATACAGTGCATGCCACACAGAGTTTGGATATAAATGGGGATGATGTCCATAAGAAGGATCAGAATGCTTGTTCCACAAGAAAAAATAATCAGAAGCTGAACAAGTCTGATAATGGAGATGGGAGAGAAACAACAATGATCGAGAATAGCATTTCTTCACCCACCCTAACCTCTCAAGATCTTGTTGAGTGTGAGCCATCAGCTCGAAAGAATAGTAGCACTTACAGTTGTAAATATCTCCCACAGTACCTTACAAAGACAGATCCAAGGTATCTCTCTGTTTCCATCATTTTGTTGTAATTTGTATGATTCTTATTTTTAGTAACTAAACGTCTAAACTTAATGATAGACACATCTGTTTTGAAGAATTGGGGCAGTTAAATCCTTCTTTGACCTCCAATATCAAATCTCAGACATTCAAGGGAGGGATATTAATCTTCTCTTTAGTACAAACTGAAATACAGAACATCCAGCTAATTCTTTGATTGTTTATTTAACAAATAAAATTTTCCTTTCGTGTTGTCAACTAATCTTCCAGCATATGTAGCGGTATGATTGAGTTAGCCAAACTGTCAGGGGTCTTATATTAAAACTCATGGTACTGGTGTAATTTTTCTCTTTTCGATGTATAAATGAAGGCACCAATTGACCTGGATGAACTATTTTCCTTTTTAAATTTAAATGGGAAAAGGTAGATAATTTAAATGGGCTGTTCCCTTATGTTTGTGCATCTTTCTATTTTGTTTTGGGTGGGTTCATTCAGGGTTTTCAATTATGTAATACAGGATCTGTTAGGTTCCTAGATAGATGAAACCTGGAAAAATCCACTGCAACCACCTATACTCACTGTGTATAACTATTATCATTGATTCTGGGCACAAATACAGTATGAGAGCAGCCAAGGGACAATGTTCCCTCCACACAGGATGCCAAAGATCCTGTCAACCTCTCTCCAAACTATCAAAAACGTCCCTGCATACAAAGACCCCCCAACTATATATAGAAAGTCTCCCCAACCTAACAACCCAACTAACAACTAATTCTCTATATGTTTCCTCTTAACATTTACATATCCTAACAGGATCACCTTTATCTTCTACGAAAGATACATCTAGACATTCATTTCTATGCCATCAAATAGCAAGATCTAAACATAAATATATTTTTCAATTTTTTTACATTATGAAGCAACATCAGTGTAGTTACTTGTTGGCAAATGTAATCCTTGCAGGTTCACCGCAATCATGCACGAGGAAACTTCCGTTGTCAAGGAAACCCCTTGTATAGACGTTGACTATGGTCCCAGTAGCCCTCATTACGCCAAAGATGACAACTCTGGTTCCTTCATAATTGAGGCCCCTGCTCAAATTCCAGATCACGAGTCAAGTCTTTCAATGTCTTTGAATACTGGAAGCAAAAATTCTTCAAGGGCTCAGTCTTCAATTACAGTTACTCCTAAAAGGAGTGTAATTACAAATGATATTCCAGAAATGGAAAGTGTTAATTCTTACCATCATAAAAGGATGAGGCCCAAAGTCACTCCTTATATAAACCTTGAAGAAGAAAACTTTATTGCACCTTGTGCCAGTCCTCCTCTTACACGGTCCAGAAAGAGCTCTGTAGTTGTTAGAGAGATAACTCAGGGAAGTGAATATGATTTTGAGAGGGTTTTGAAGTCAAATTCTCCTCCATTACTGATAAGCAATATACCCGGTTCATGTTCACCAACTGCTCCTCCACTAGACCAAAGATTATTGATATTTTGTTCAGTCTGCAAAAGTCCATTAGGCCGACCTGAGAACCATCTATATCTTAGGTGCTCGATGATTTCATCATCAAAAGTACATCTAAGGTCCCTTTTGAAACAGAGGCTGAGAACTTGCACTACTGATACTTCAAAGAGTATTCCAGTTCTCATTACTGATTCTTTATTTGTTGATCAACGAATTTGCACTAGAATACCCAAAAGTGCACCAGAACACAGTATTTGGTGTCCAGAAGATGGTTGTGTTTTCAGCACCATATTCTGCCCCTTTTGCAGTAACGTTAGGAATTTGCTAGGAGTTCAGGTCATGGCTACCGACTCATCAAATGTTCAGTTGCTTGACAAGGTAACTTTCCACCAGGATCAGGCAACCTTGTTTCATTTATGCATGAATATTAATATCCTTATTTGCATTGTACTTTGCTGTTCCAGTTCCAGCTGTGTCAATTTTGTCTGCTAGTGTGTTCTTTGTATATTTTTCTAACATTTCTTTTCCAGATATTGTTTTACTTTGATTCATTGGAAGTGAAGAGCAGTGAGGAATCAGGGAGCATTGATTCAGGAAACGGGGTAAGATTAAGCCATATGGTTTGTTAGTCTTTTCCATGAAGATAACACTATTAAATAGTATTTTTATTTTTTGCTTTTTTTTTTTGTGATAGTGGCCACTTTGTTTCTAGCATAATTCCAAAAGCAAATTTTATGACGGGAACAATATTTGAAACAGGAATCTGAAACCTCCCCAAACACTATCTCTTATGTATACTTCTGAAATTGTTCTTCATGCATGTTGAATTACAATTTATAAATGATCTATATATTCCTGACACTTTATGAAAACATCTCCTGAATTCGTACAGGATTTGTTGCCGGTTAATGACTCTGGTGAGAATAAAATTACTGTCTTGAATTCTATTGAAAAATATTCTTATCTTCACCGACCAGGGAATTCAGAAGTTTGGAAGACTGGGAAATCAAAGGTAAGAATTCAAGTAATGCTTCATGCATATTCTTTTGTTGAAAAATACTTGTCTTAGAGCAGTCTTGTTTATAAATGATGCAGCAAAGACTAAGAGGCTTGAGATGTGCAGCAAACCAAAGCTGAAGCCAGTAAGATTGGATTTGTGACGCAGTTTTGGTAACCGTGTTAAGAACACAAATTGACCTGAGTATGGTGATTTTTCAAGAATTGAATCAAAGAATGTGTTGTTTGACATCAATCACATTTAGTGTAATTAAATTTTCTACGTGAGTATATATTTATTCTTTTGAATTTAATTGAGTAGATACCGAAAGTAGGGAAACCAGTCATTCTGGGCCTTCCATTTCTCACTGATTATCATTTGAGTCAAATACTTAATTGACCCCAATCAGTACCGTTTTCAATTTTTTTCTTCGTGTCGGGGAAGTATTTATAATTTATTTAAGTAGTTTTTTGTTATTGATGAGCTAATTTTCTATGGAGTATTATTTTTTGCACGAAGTACTAGTGTTGATGATGGTTTAATTACTTTGGAATTTCAGGATTAATTTTTTTTTTGCCCGTCTTCAAGGTCTGCCTCCATGGCTCACCACCCGCAAATGACCCGGATACTAAGTAGGAACCATGTCTCGGTGATATCGGAATATCTCATAGTCACCGTCACGATAACAATGACCCGAAATGTAGTGGTGCTTCTGAAGAGTAAGTTATAAAACTCTAAATTCTAAACTTTAAACCCTTTCTACAATTTGGAAGATGATTTCTAGTTACATATGTGGCTCAACTGAGTTTTTCTGTAAAGCATTTCTAACAATACCATCCTGTCTTGAGTTTTTCTGTAAAGCATTTCTAGCAATACCATCCTGTCTGTACGTGGAACTATGTTCGAATATTTTAATTGCAGTGTGTATGCTTTAGCTTCCACAATTCCAAGTAAAGAAGCTCCTCTTTTTCTAGAGTTATGTAAAGAATCTACATGAACATGATTTAGATAAATTCGAAATCCTCTTTCTGTGAATTGAATCATAATACCCCAATGCAGTTCAAAATCACCATAGCTTCCTCCTCTTGGCTCTACAAATTTAGTTCGAACATAATTCAAATTCTTAATAAAACCACAAAATTCATAGTAATGGTGCTCTATACTTACATCAGGCCATACCTACATTCAAGAGATAACATTTTGAACAAGCAGTTACAGGGCCGAAAAGAATAATGAATTTTAACGATAATGGATAACTAAATCAACATCAATTACATGAGGAGCTTTTAACAAGTTTCAAGTGGACTCCAAGCTCCAAAGTACGTCATTATGACTGCTCTGAAATGCTAAAGTACGTAAATGATACTAGAAGGAAAGAGGCTATATTATGAGCATTGTTCTAACTTTAAAACTATTCTTTTCCGGAGCTGGCTTCAAAAGTCATAAAACATCACAATTGAATAATAGACACTATTTTGAATGTCTTACAATTTTGAGGTTCTTATTCAGTTAGTATTCAAAATATAAATATAAGAGTAAATATAAAGTATTCAGTGAAACAAATTTAGGGTATTATTAGCATGAGCACGACCATCTTGCATTTGGATATGTTTGTCCTGGTTTCATACAACAAACTTCAAAACTGAGTAGGAAAATTATCGAATTGGACTGTGATCTTCATTGTAATTGTAGATATGGACACTATTTAACTAATATTGGTTTCACCTAAAAAATGTTTAGGATTTCATATATGACTAAATTAGCGAGACAGGGTTACACTGT
The DNA here is from genome assembly GCA_036885675.1 of Vigna mungo. Lineage (NCBI taxonomy): Eukaryota > Viridiplantae > Streptophyta > Magnoliopsida > Fabales > Fabaceae > Vigna > Vigna mungo. The sequence continues at coordinate 565,297 of CP144689.1, forward strand.
TTATTAGATAATATTAAAAATGAGTTAGACTATTGATTAACTTTCACCCAAACATTACCAAAATCTTTTTATTTTGAGAATACATTATTAAAGTCGATGTTTAAGTCCTTTTTAATATTTTGAAGAACAAGATGATTTTATTGAATTTTTTGAACTTTTAAAATTACGTGAACACATCGATTTCCGTTAAAATACTTTTTTTTCCAGACATAAAAGTGACGAAAAGAGCATATATTATATAACATTTTTCAGAATTTGGTCATTTGGGCTTAAGTCTTTTTATTCACAATTTAATTTCCAACTTTTCTCTTACATATAATTTTGGTATCTAATAATTTATTTGTTTTTCACTAATAAAATAACTATCTTTTTTCTCCCAGATCAATTTCTATTTTGGGTTCGGTCCCTAATATGTTATTTAAAAAAGTTTATTTCACTGTGCAGAACATACTTAAATTAGTTTTAGGCCTCAGCCTTAATCTTTGCCTTTCCCAAATATCTTAATAAAGAAGTGGAAGAATAGTAGTGGTTTCTTTCAAAAAGTTCAACGAAATGACCAGAGAAGTTAACGAAATTAAAGCCCGATGGCAAGTACATCCCAAAACAAGCAAAGGAAATCCAGAGTGATTCTCTAGCCTCTAAGAATTTCATAGCACTTAGATAGTTGAATTTATTGCTAATTGTAGTCGACAGAAAAAGAGAACTGTGACTTGTACTAGTAAAACTGCAAAAGACATGAGACTCAATACTTATGTTCTTGCTCTTTTCAAAAGGAGGCGCAACGAAAACATGCCAAGAGCAAAAGTTTGCCAAAACCATCCTATTGCATTGGAAGGATCTACCCTTTGAGCCAGGTGCCAAGCATAAATGGCCTCTGCAATATGTGCAGTTGTAGCCAGAAGAAACACCAGCCTTGTCACCAACATTGATCGAAAGACAAATAGACATGTAGCTCTGAGAAAGAACACGATCCCTATGTCAGGTAAGAAAGCACCGCAAAAGAGTGAGATCATTCCAATGACGCAAAACAACCAGGCGAATATCGTGGGTCCATCCAGAGTCGCTTTTTTCCTCTGTTGCCAGTAAGATATGGTCAAAGCCATCCCCTCACGTGAGGAAACCATGGGAACATAGCCAATCTCCTGTTTGGCTTTGAGATAGGAGAAATAATGGGTGACCCCCACCTGTCGAAAAAACGAACACGGAAATCATGACAACCTGAGGAGGTTCTACCTATTAATTAGAGGAAAGGATAGACTAACTGAAGAACCTTGTGTACTTCACTGGGAAGAATGAACGGCTGCGGAAGCCACCACCGATTGAGCAATGGATATAGGATTGTATAAACAGCGGAGCAAATCCTACCAAGAACAAGAGCCCGATCCACAGTTAGGGTAGTCTGTGGTAGCTCATAATCTAAACTCCTAAGTAGAGGCTGTAGGAATTCAAAAGAATTGACCGGTGAACCTGAGAAAATAAGACGTGTCAGGAGAAACAGCAAGAAAGAAAGAAAGAAAAGGATGATGGATTACCATCAGATATAAAGTAGGCCTGGCCAGCAGCTACAGGGCGTTTTGCCTGGCTAGGAATGTCATCAAGAAGTCCCATGCTGGCCAATATAAGAGCAAGGATAAGGTTATCCACAAAAAGCCAATCTGATTTTACAGTTTGGTCGCCAATTCTGAACAAAAGGAGACCCAACTTTGCCATGGTTACGATCCTTGGAAGATGCCTGTCTTCGGCCGGACCGTAGATTGCAGCCGGACGAATAGCACAAGTATAAAGATTTCCGGATTTGTTCCTGTAGGAGGAAAAAGTAGTTATTAGTGTAGGAAAGAGGTCAAAAGAATTAAATACTTACATACATACATACTTGAGAGGGCGGGCATTGTTCTTTAGAACCAATTGCTCAGCGATTGATTTACTACGGCCATATGGATCGGCATGTTGATCAATTGGGAAATAAGGCAATGTCTCATTCCCGTTGATGATCTGTTGACCACCGAAGACAACATTGTATGTGCTACAGTAGACAAGCCTCGTGATGCCGAGGTCGAGACAAGCGTCGAGAACATGGCATGTCCCATTTATGTTGACTTCATCAACACGACCAAACTGGAGCATCTCTTTACCTGACATTCCAAAGGCCGCAAGGTGGAAAACACAATCGGCACCGCGGAGGGCTTTTTCCACGTCTTCTTTGCGGCGAACGTCACCTGTGCAGAGAAATAGAGAGTTAGGTTTAGGTTTAGGTTGTGGAGTTAAAAAAAGTAAGAAAAAATGGAAATTGAAAAGGGAACCTTGGATGCAGAGGACTCCCTTATCGTGGAGAGCAAGGGAAAAAGGAGAAGAGGGGCGGAGGTCAAATGCTCGGACCTCTCTGGCATCTCTTCGGATGAGCTCCAAGCAGAGAGCAGAGCCAACGAATCCGAGTCCACCCGTCACCACAAAGGTCTTCCCCTCTATCCCTTCCGTCTCGCTCAACTGCATTCTTCTATTCTCTTTTTCAGATCTTGCCTTCCGCCCTCTCAGCTCTCCATATTCCCCTTCCCCCAATTTATCACATCTATTCTATACACATCGGAAACTCACTTTTCCTTTTAAAACAAAATAATAAACTCTATTTTACTCACTAAACTCAGATCCTACGTGGCATAGCAATTTTTTTTTAACTTTTTAATTGTTTTACTCACTTAGCATAGTTGTGTTGACATGTGTTTGTTTCACTTGGCTCGACTCAGGTATAGTCGAGCCAACTTGGCTCAATCTTTTAGTTCACGTTGATTTAATTTTTATATCGAGTCAATTTAATATAATTTTTTGGGTTGAGTTGACTCGATCTTCGTCTCAAGCAATTTGATTTTACTTTCATCTTAAGCAATTGAGTTTGATCTTTGTCTGAAACAACTTGACTCAACCTTTGTTCTAAATAACTCGACTCGATCCTCCATCTAGCCTAATTCTATTGGACCTTTGGCCTGTGCTAATTTGTCTCGATTATTCAATCCAAGCTTACTTGACTCCATCTTTAGCTTGTGTAGACGCATTTTCACTTGAGCTTACTTGATTCGACGTTTGGCTCGGATCAATTATGCTCGACCTTGAACTTAGGTTGCCTCCATCTTGTCCTTGACTTGACTTAGATACACCTTGATTTTTTATTTTCTAAATCCAAAGATTGATCCAATCTAAATTCGATCTAAATTCAATTAAGTGAATTGGATTTAAAATCTAAATCTGAATTTGGATTTGGAAAAAATCCATTTAAGTAGACTTAAATTAATACGGATCTAGGCTATTATCTATTGGATTTTACAATTTAGATCTTTTGCCCACCACTAAGTGAATGGAAAAAAATATGTTCTCCATAATAAACTCTAAATAACATTGACAAATCTCTTTCACTTCTTTATTAATCTTTACTTAACCAATGATACTTGACTAAAAGGGCTTTAGGATCTTGGGGTTCAGGTTTTCAGGGTTTTTGGGTTTCAAGATTTCAGGTTTTGAGGTTTCAATGATTTGAGGTTTCAATGATTTGAGGTTTCAAGGTATTAGAGTTTCCAAGTTTAAGGGTTTCAGGGTTCGAGGTTTCAACGTTTCAAGGTTTCAATTTTTTTCATTGTTTCAGGGTTTTAGAGTTTCGAGGTTTCAAAGTTTTCTGGTTTTAGGGATTCACCCTGAAACCCTAATACTTTGAAACCTTAAAACCTCGAAACCCCTATATCCTATACCACGAAACCTTGAAACAGTATGTAACCTTGAAAATATGAAACCCTGGAACCTCGAAACCCCAAAACCCTGAAATCTCGAAACCTTGAAACCCTGAAATTGTAAACCTAGTCCCCGAAACCCTGAAATCCTAACACCTTCAAACTTTGAAATCATGAAATCCTCAATCCTGAAATCCTAAAATTTTGAAACCCCAAATTCCTGAAATAACGAAACCCCAAAACCTTGAAATCATGAAACCCCGAACCCACAAAACCCTAAAACCTAAAAATTTGAAACCTAGAAACCCTGAAATAATGAAACCCTAAAACTCCGAAATACTACAATCCTAAAACCCATAATTCCCGCAACCTTGAAACCACAAATTTTTGAAACCCCAAAACCTCGAAACCCTAAAACACTAAAACCCTAAAGATCCACAAATCCTAAAATTCTGAAACCTCGAAACTCTTAAACCTTGAAACTCAAAAATCCTAAAACCTTGAAATCCTGAACCCCTAAAATCCTAAAACCCAGTAATCCTAAATCCCTGAAACCTCGTAACCTAGAAACCATGAAACCCTGAAACCCCAAAATTCTTAAGCCCTATGACCACGAAACCCTGAAATCCCGAAACCCCAAAATCCTGAACACAAAATTTTGATACCTCGAAATCCCGTAACCCAAAATCTCATAACCTTGAAACCCTGAAATACCGAAACCTCGAAACTCACAAACCCTGCAACCCTAAAACCCCGAAACCCTAATGTCTTGATAACTTAAAACTAGGGATGACAACCGGTTGGGTTGGGCATGGATAGTGCCTACTCGCAACCTGACCCGCTGGATAAAACTGTGTCTGCTACCCGACCGCTATCCGTCGGGTACCCGTTTAGAAAATCCCCGCGGATATTTTAAAAGTCGCGGATACCCACAAAAAAAATTATATATTTTAAAATAAAATTTAAATAAAATTAAAGATAATATATAATATAATATAAATTAAATTAAATATAAATTAAAAATTAATTTTAATTAAATTTAACTTGATAAAATATAATTTTATTTTATTTTTAATTAAATTTAATTAAAAAATATATAAATTAATTTGTTTTATTATTTTTTGCGCGGGTAGGGTAGTATATTACCGAGCTCGTATCCGACCCGTTTAGAAACAAGTATTAAAATACCTGCTATCCGTTATCCATAAATAGTAAATATCTGTGAGTAGTAAATTAGCCGCGAATATTTGTGTTTGCGGATTTTTTTTTTAAATCCTAAAATCCTAAAACAGTGTAACCCGTAAACCCTAAATTTTAAAAATCTTAAATCTTGAAACCCCGAAAGTATGAAACCTGAAATATTGAAACCCTAAAACCCCTAAATTCTGAAACCGTGTAACCCGGAAACCCTAAATTTTAAAAATCTTAAATCTTGAAACCCCGAAATATTGAAACCCTAAAACCCTTAAATTCTGAAATATTGAAACCCCAAAAGGTTGAAGCCCCGTAACCCTCCGAAACACTAAAATGCCGAAACTCTTAAACCCTGAAATCCTAAACTTCTGACACTTTGAAACCCAAAATACTACAAATTATTGTTATGTTTAAAATATAAGTTTAAAAGACATTAAACTGTTGTTGTTAATATATATTAAATTGTCATTAATATATATATATATATATATATATATATATATATATATATATATATATATATAATAAGTTGTTTTTGTTAATATAAATTAAATTGTTATGGATAATTTGTGATAAATTGTTGTGGTTAATAGATATTAAATTCTTTTAGTTGATATATAATATAAGATAATGATATTTAGACAATATTTTTTTGACAATATTTGAACATTGATTATGTCGTGTAGTTAATATATATGTTGTAAATGGAATTTTATGATCTATATTTTAAGTATGAAAATTTAATGATTATAGATAATTCATAAATTTTAGGTGATAAGAATACGAGAGGCTTTAATTATTGAGAGTTATCGTGGCGAATATCTCTCAAACTAATGGAACTATGCGGAAGATTCTTAGTCAGATGATGTAGTATTAATGAACTTTATTATAAAATTTTAATTAAAATCTTGGTTTTCTAAAAATTGATGAACGAATTAATTAATTCATTAAATAGTTATATTGATTGAAAACATTGGGTAAGATGATTTTAGTTACATTCATTGTGATTGATTTATCCTTATTTTTATTGTTAGGGATGACTATGATCTCAAATAAATTATGTGGGAAGTATATTATATTGAGGAATAAAATACAATTTTGGAGAGAATATTTTTAAGTTTTTGAAGAATTTTTACTTTCTAACGCATGTGTCAATTTATGCACCGGAGATCAACTTATAATAGTCTCATTTTTAATCTATTTGAACTTTTAAATAAGTATAAGAAACATGTTTTAAATTGTATTGTATAATTAATAATATTTTATTAAATTAAATATATTTTTAGTTTGTAAACTTTGATATAAAATAAAAATTGTTTATATTTTAAATTTTGATATATTTTGATCTTTAAACATTAAAAATTGAATGAATATAGTTTTCATAAGTTGCATTAAAAATTTGTTGACACATTTAAGCTTAATTGTTAATTTGAAATATTGTTTAACAAATTCGAAAAAAAAAAATAACATCATTAGGTAAAAATAACTGTATTCATTCTTTTTTTTAAGTTTTAGAATCAAAATATAAGTTTGAAACATAGACAAATTTTAATTTTGCATCCAAGTTGTTAGATTAAAAAGTATTTAACCCTATTTTATTTTATGCATTTATTTTGAGACACTAATTTGGTATTAGATAAAGAAAAGAATAATAATCAATCAAAAGTAATAGTGAATATGTTACTACTAACCTCCTTTCCTCCAATCTCACCCTCTTTTATGTCAATTTTGTTGACTAGATTGAATTCCACCACCTTGATTGTTTCATCTACCTCTTCCTCTATCTTAAGTGTTCTAATATAGAACAATTTCTCCTCTTTAATTGACACATTTGTTTGGAATGTTGGTTCAATTTGCTTATTTTTCTTATTCTTTTTCTTTTGTTGCTCGTGTCCCTCAAGAGAATCAACATGTTCTCCAACCAAGAACATCGACAAGTCTTTTGACTCTTTAATTGCACATACAACATTCTTGAAGTTGTCAATCAATGACCTTAAGATCTTTTCCACTAGTTAGCCATAAATCAATGTCTTTTTTTTTCTACTGAGTTGGTTCATCATGGTTTCAACTCGAGTGATATACTTGGAAATCTTTTTGTCTCCTTCATCATCGTGCTCTCCAACTCGCTCCTGAGTGTTTAGAGTTGAACTTGTTTTTCTCGATCATTTATCTTGTACGTCTTCTTCATAATATCTCACACTTTTGAAGTTTTAACACTTCTTATCTTTTTAGAGTCGAACTCAACAAGAACTCAATATAACATATACATGTTTTGTCCTTTATACATGTTGCTTTCAATGCATTATTACATGCTATTGTTATACCTACAATGTTTTCTCTGGTTCTACTAAACAACTTTTACTAACTTTTCTTACAAACAAAATTACAACTAAAACAACTTTTATTTTTTTCATTACTTTTAACTTAATTTATTTCAATACAAAATAACTTTTAAAATATAAATTCAACTTATAAATTAATTTAATTTTTTTTAACTCATAAAGTCAAGTATTTGACCTGAATATATATTTTTCTAATGTTTTCTTATTTATTCGGGAAGTTTTAGTGTTTTCCTATGGGCAGAAAATTAAGGGGAATGCTTGATCTGTTTTCAAAAGGATAAAAGATGATAAAGCTTTTTTCTGAGGTATGGGTAATGAGGAGAGTGTAGAGAGCTGAGGGGGAAATGGTGATCTTTATGTTGGAATATTTCATATGCATCTCTTTAAATCTTTTCCAAGCACAGGAGATCCTCCTGAACCAGAGGAACATGCACCATTTGGTTTAGTATGTCAAATTTATCTCGCTTGGAAGGATCCCCCATTTTAGAATATCATATATCATGTTTTTATTTCCTCCCTTCAACAACAATGCTGGCAGCTAGTAGAACCTGCATGTCTGATCCCAAGGTGTCATTGAAAGAGAAATGTTGTTTTCACAAATAGAAGAAATAAAATAGATTAGGGATAGAGATGGTTCTGTTTGTCAACCAGCATGATATTGATGTAATCCTCCATGTCATCGACATATTCCCTCAGCTTCATGAGAACAATGAACAAATAAGAAAGAGACAGTAACGGAGAAGTCAATTTTCACTTCATTTTCCTGGTAACTAGTAAATTATAATATAATGTCAAATTTTTACAGAAGATAACCATATTGGATCAGAAATGTTCAAAGATCATAACCTAAAGTTGCCAACCACGTGATTTGACAAACTCCCTTACATTCAATTCATCCGCCTTAGAAACATATTGGCCATGTCCCCAACATTTCAAAAAATAAGAGAGCTTGTTACAAAGGTTTGAAATAACATGCATCTTTAATCCCGTATGTAACAGCATTTTAGCCCTTAAAATATAAGGGGTCTTGATGATTGCCGAAAGCTGGAACTTGGCAAATACAGCATTGAAAGATAGTTTGTCTCCCCTAGTTCCAAAAGTGCTCAATGTCAAGGTTGGATCGGAAGCAAATGTTGATCTTGGGTGATGACTTTGTTGCCAGTTTCGAGTATAAGTAGATAATGACGATAGAGCGTCACCACTGATGGTTATCAGGAGTGTATTGATGAGTTTATCCATTGGTGGATTTTATTGTGGTTTGGTAGCAAATGACAATTGACATTGATAATCTTTTTTCGTATTTTTTTTCTGTTTCGGGAGTGATAGCAGAGAGGCATGGAAGTTAATAATGGGTTTGGTTTGCCTGAAGGGTTATTGTGACTGGTTTTTGTGGAGGTTTGACAAGGTTCCAAGCACAATAGTGTCTGTTTTTGGTCTAATGGTTTGATTTAACACTGAGTTGAAGTTGCTTATGTAAAGCACATGGCTAGGGAGGTCATAGATTGAGAGTTTCTCGATAGGTGTTAGACTGATGAGTTTCGTATGTGTTTGATTAGTGCCAAAGTTTATTTCTGGATCTTGATTTTAGTGTGTGATGTTAGAGGCTATTACACATAGTACGTTCCAGGTTGTTTGATGCCATTGATGGTGAAGGGGCAAGAAAGTTGGTCATTAAAAGATAAGACCAAGATGTAAATATGTTGCCTGCTCCACAACCAACAAAAGTCTCTTCCCCCTTCACTAATAGGGCCAAGCTTCAATCAACCAAACCTTTTATCTCAACCATGGTGTCTTTCCTCTCTGCTCTGGTTTCATTTTAGTCTCTGATCCGTATTAGGGATTACTAATACGACATACACAAAAAAATGTTGTCATGAAAGATCCGTAGATGACAATTAACATGTATGTGAGATTTCTGTAAAAGTTAACTCAAGCCTCTCAATTGATGATCCATGGACTAAACTTTCCAAATTTAACATTTTTCATCTTTTAGGGAGACCAACTTAACCGACTTTCCGTTTTTGAATTACATTTGCAGCGCAACTGGATACTTTCATTCTATAGCATGTGCAACAAATTCCAAAGGTGTCGATGATAGTTTACAGGTAAGTTGCAATTTCTGTTATAATATGAAATCATCCACACATGTATCTATTAACTTACAAGTAAAGCCAATACTGGCAGTGATTGTAGGCTCATGCAGTGTGATACACCATTAATCAGTGTAATCAAAAGATTGAAAAAACTCTCATGTTCTCATGTTTGGTTCTTATGTATGTGTATCTATTAACTTTCAGCATTTCTTGACTTAGCTGTAATCTCTGTTCTTAAAATTCATTTATTGCCAATAAAATTGCGAAGACCTTGAGTGCTAAAATCTGAGTCCGAATGACTGAAAAGTTAACAATTCTCTAATATAGAAAATTCTTTGTACAAACTTTCATTTCTAGGTGCAAACTATTCATTGGTTCGTTCTCCTTAGGCGAGAATTAGCATAAAAAAGACGCGGAATTTCATTGTATTACGAAATTTTCAGATTTTCATCAGAATGGCTAGAAAACAAAAGCAATTCACTCCATAATTCAACCAATATAGAAAAGAAAGCAACTAAAAGGGATTGTGCTTAAACGCACTATAGGATGCACACGCTCGAGAGAAGCATACATGGGGAGCAAATTGTTAGTCCTAAATTTCTACCGTCCAAATCTTCAAACAAGTTGTTCTCCTTAAAGATGCCTCTTGTCCAGGTCATCAAAGTAGGGGTGTTCCATTGCTTTCTTCGCAGAAATCCTCTTGGAAGGTTCATATTTCAACATTTGCTGAAAAGAAGAGACAAAAAATACAATGAATGGAAATTCAACAGGAAGTACTAGAAAGAGTTAGCTAAGGAATAACTAACAGATAGTAGATCGATTCCAAGCTCATCCAAACTCGGAACAGCCGTTGACAGACTTTGAGGATTCCATTGGGGGTATTCGTGCCAGTTCATTAGTTTACTCACGCCTGGCCACACCTCTTCATTAGGAGTACCCAATAGCCTGCACAAACAGGGTAGAATTATATTCAAAATCAGGCAAACAGTTGACAAAGAAACACAAAGACCGGTATATTAGTCCTAATGCTTCACCTGAATATATGAAGGAGTTGTTGAAGCTCGGAATCACCAGGAAAGAGTGCTTGTTTGGTGACAAGTTCGGCTGCAATCGAGACACAAATAACATTAGTAAACCGTCTACATGACATACAAACAATTTAAAAAATATATTTTATCCTTACCAAATATGCAGGCAACGGACCATATGTCCACAGCCATTGAGTAATGGGTGGCTCCCAAAAGAACTTCAGGGGCTCTATACCACAGGGTAAGTATCTGAAGATAGAGATATTGACTTACAAATGATTAACGAAGGAAGAGAAAAAATAATTATTTTTCAGAGAAGATGCTATCTCTCGTGTCTTTTTACCTCATGAGTATATTTCTTAATCGGCACAGTAAATGCTCGAGCGAGCCCAAGATCAGCTATTTTAAGCATCATTGTTTTCCGGTCCATCAAGAGATTGTGAGGCTTCAAGTCCCTTAATAAACATAAACATTGAATTTACATTCAATAGTTAATATACGCATATATGTATTTGCATACAAAGATTTGAAAACGCGAGAAAAATCATAGGATTATTAGGAAAAGGGGTTAACTACCTGTGCAAGATTCCATGGCCGTGGCAGAAAGCAACGCCCTTGCAAAGTTGGAACATCAAGCTCTGCGACCAAATTCACAAGTCAGAAAATTGATTAAAAAAAAGGAAAGGGAAGAGTGGTGAGAGAGATCTGAAAAATTAAAAATATGAATTACTTTGATGGTTTGAGGGGGAATGGAATCTCCGGTTTGACGGAAAGAGCGAATGAATTTCTTGAGATCGGTATCCATGTACTCAAATACCAAGTAGAGGACTGTCTTGCCTTCCTTGTTCTGACCTTGTTTGACATCCATTAACCTGTGTGTAGTGTGGAACTAGGAATAACTAAACAAAGAATGAAAGAAAGAACAGAACAATGGGTAGAGGAGAAAGAAGAAGAGGAAGAGGAAAGAGTACCTGACGACGTGGGGATCGCGAGAGAGCATCCGAAGGATTGAAACCTCGCGGAGGGTGGTGGGAGGGACACCTTCTTCGTCCTCGTGGAGGCGAGTCTTCTTGAGGGCAACGATCTTCCCAGTGGCCTTTTCTCTTGCCCTGTACACCTTTCCGTACGTTCCTTCTCCAACCTTTTCAAGCTTCTCGAATGCCTCCTTCGCCGATAGTACTCCTCCCTTCTCCATTTCTCTTCCTCTCCTTAATTCAAATCAGATTTCCTACTCTTCTCTTCAAACATTTTCGAATATATATAATAATTAACAATAAATTTCAAATCAGAAACTTAGTCGTTGTGCAACGGACACTTGTTTTTTGAATTTCAAATCCCGCTCCCCTTCCCTTCTCAACATCAAATTAGGAATACCCAATATTTTTATTTTTATTTTTTCCTTTTCTTTCCACAAATTATATTAATTCCTATTCTAGGTAACTGCAAATGTCATGTAATCATGCTAGGTTCAATATTTTATATATTAATTGAGTATTTTAAAATTTTATTTAAATAATACAATTTTTAGGATAAAATTAAAATTAGTTACTATATTTTTTAATTTAAAATACATTTATTAAATAACATAAACCTAAATTAAATAATATTTAAAAATAAAAATAAAAATAAAAAACTCCTCAAGGAATATGACTTAGTTTTTTCAATCCAACTTTGTAAATTAAAAACGTTTTTTTCATCATGGTGTTTGTATAATGTATTTCAAAAAAATTAAAAACTCCTTAAAGAATATGTATATGACTTAGTTTTTTCAGTCCAAAGTAAATTAAAAACGTTTTTTTATCATGGTTTTTGTATAATATTATATTCTTTAAATCTAAAATAGTATAATTACGATCTGAACTTAGTTAGGATATACATATAGCTAAAATTTATATTAACCAATATTAATAAATTAAAGTGTAAACACGAAGAGTAGTATAACACAATTATAATTTAATATCAACCAATATGAAATTATCTTTTATTCAACATTTAAAGTGCTTATTGCCTACACTACAATGTGATTTATGATTAAACTGTAGTGTCAGCATAATTTAAATAAACTATTTTCTCTAAAATTATTTATGAAGAACACGATTTTAATATTGTGTTTCTATTTGAACTTAAGAAATAATGCAAAAAATTTACTTTAGAGAATAATCTTAAAATTTTATTAACTGATGAGATCCTTTAAGAAAAATTCATTTGTTATAAAAATATTTGTATGTTGGTTATTTCATATATTTATATGAATAACTTCACTTAACAACAAGAATAATATTCAATTACTCAAGAATTCACATGGGGAAAGTTAACTTTCTATTCATATTAGGTTTTTCAAATTTATTTTTTTGAATAGAGTTTCTTTAATAGTTACAATTCTAAACCTCTTAGTAAAAATTATTTTAAAACCAAAATATATAAATTATCTCTTTTAAAAATTAGGTCAAAAAATTGAAAATCAAGTCACAACTACAATTGATAATCGATTATATCAAATAATAATTGATTATCACAAAAACTTTTAATTTTTTTCTCGATGTGTTAATCAATTACTATTGTTGGGATGCAAACAAAGTCTCACATCGAGTAAAAGAAGGGTTGGTCATGACTTTATATACACATAGATACCTCCATTGATAAGAGGCCTTTTGGAGTGATACCAAAAGCAAATATGTGAGGGCTTGACCAAAATTGGACAATATTTTACCAAGTGTGGAGATCTATGTGTGTGTCGAACCTCCCCAACAACTTCAAAGTGATTCACAAAATCTTTTGTAAAAAAATTGGATTTAAATTCTTAGGTATTTGACGTATTTCTTGAATCCAAACATTATTTAAATCTTGGTTTAATCATGAAATTATGGTTCTTTGTATTGTTGTTTTTGTTGTAATAATGATATGGTCTTTTATTTATTTTATTCTTTTCTAGCTCTATAAATAGAGAGTTATTTCTCCATTCCAAAAACACATCCCAAATAAGTTTTCTCTCATTCTTCTTTCTTATTTTCCTCCTCGAAAAATTATCCTGGGTATAAACTCTATCAGAGTTTCTTGTTTCTTGCTAGTTCTGTGATCCTTGAATACTTTCGAGAAGTTCCCGTTGTATCCTTGGGGACTTGCGCAACACATAGTGACTCTACACGCCTCAGGAAATTTTGTTCATGATTCTGTTAGCTTTTTACAACAATCTTAAGGACTTATATTGCAGTCTCGTTACGGTTTGAGTTTTGGTCAAAATTTTTACTACAATTTTAGGGTTTCTGATAAAAAATGAAATTGGAAATCGCGATTGTCGCTACGACGAAGGAGGCTTGATTTCTTCTATGGTGAAAATTAAGGTTTCACGTTTTTGTGGCTTATAGGTTGTTGTGATGGTGGTGGCCATGAAACGGCTTGATTTGTGTCTTATTTCTCAGTGATTTGGGATTAGGGATTTTTGTGCGATTTAAAGTTCATGATATCTTTGGTTGCAAGTTCCATGGAGTTCGCGACTTGGGAATATGAGATGCAAGTGGTTAGTGGCTTGGCTGAGTTCGTTGCAGGTTTTTAAAGATTTGATGGTGTGGGGCTGTTGGAATTGACGCACATAAGAAGTTGATAGATTTTTTATTTGCTCATAAGGAACTTAACATATCTGATTTCAGTGGTCTTTTACGTTTCTAAACCAACCTTTTTGAATTGATATAGTTAGACTGAAACCTGTCTTCCTTCAATCCTAACTTCATCTTCTTTTCTTCTTTAACAATAATATTACTTCTCTTTCATCCCTCTCCTTCACTCTTCTAACAACTCTTTCCACCCTTACCATTCATGGTGGTCCACGGTGGTACGAAGATGACATAATGTCAAACATTCTGTGAATCCTAAAATTGTCGCGTCTTTAATCTTGAATCCTCTCCAATGTCGTTCCCAATTTCGTTTCCATGAACCCTAATTTCGCCCCTAAATTCAATTCTCATAAACCTTTTTTTTTCTTAATTACACATTCATGGTGGTCCACGGTGGTACAAAGATGACGCGATGTCGAACACTCTGTGAATCTTAAAACCATTGTGTCTTCAAACTTGAACCCTCTCCAATGTCATTCCATATTTCGTTTTCATGAACCCTAATTTTGCCCCTAAATTCAATTCTAAGAAATCTTTTTTTCCTAATTACAGAAACTTCGCGTAACCTACTCTGAATGTGTAACGTCAATTAGTAATTCCAAATCACAGTGACAACTCAACATCATTTAAATTCTATTAACCTAATTTAATGATAGGAACCAAATTGCAATGATTTTGCACTTTTAGGGACTCAATTGAGGAAAAAAAATAAGAAAGGGACCTATTTAAACTAACGTTAATCTGACATCGGACTATATCACTGACATCAAAAGGAGGTTGGAAAACTATATACACTGACGTCCTATGGCGCCCAACGTAATCCCCCTTCATGCTTAGAGGAGATCCAGAGCGTGTCTCCAAATGGGAAGGGGATATTTGACGTTTGAAAAATGGGATCACCGACGTCAATATCGTTGAGCCATACCTTCTCGCTCAACAAATTTTTTCCGTTAAATGGCACTTTAAGGGATTTGATGTCGTAATGTGCACTTTTCGATAATAAATTGACGTCGAAAATAGCAAATTTTGATGTCAATTAACATCCATTAACGTCAAGAGGTGCAACTTTCGAAGTCTTTTTAGTGAATTTTATTTTTATAAAAGCTTTGTTTTTTTCTAATTTTACCACACCTGAAAATTGGAAAACCCGTTTTTGCATTTGATATATCCGGAGATTCAAAGTTTAACGATTTCAGGGTTTCAAGGTTTCGACGTTTTAGGGTTTCAAGATTTTGGGGTTTTAGGGTTTCAGAGTTTGAGTTTTGGGGTTTTAGCGTTTCAAGGTTTTGGAGTTTCAGGGTTTTGGGGTTTTAGGGTTTCATGGTTTTACGATTTTATGGTTTTAAGGTTTCTGGGTTCTAAGGTTTTGAGGTTATGTGGTTTCAGGGTTTCATGATTTCAAGATTTTAGGATTTTAGGGTTTCGGTGTTTCAAGGTTTATGGGTTTCAGGGTTTCGGAGGTTCAATGTTTTAGGGTTTTGGAGTTTCAATGTTTCAGGGTTTTGAGGTTTTAGGGTCTTGTGAAACCCTGAAACGATGAATTGTCGAAACCCTAAAACCTTAAAACTCTAACATCCTGAAATCTCTAACCCCTAAATTCTGACACCTCGAAACCTTGAAAACCCGAAACTTTGAAACTCCGAAACCCTAAAACCCCGAAATCTTAAAACCCCAAAACCCTAAAACTCCTAAACTTTTAAACCCTAAAACATTGAAACCTTGAAACCCTGAAACCCTAAAACTTTGAAACCCTGAAATCCTAGAACCCCGAAACCCAAAAACCTTGAAACCTCGAAAACCCGAAACCCTGAAACACCGAAACCCTAAAACTTTAAACCTCAAAACCCTGAATCTCCGAAACCCTTAAAACCCGATACTCTGAATTCCTGAAACCTATAAACCATGAAACCCTAAAACCCTCAAAACCTTGAAACCCTGAAAGCTTGAAACCTTGAAACCTGAAAGCTTGAAAGCTCGAAACCCAAAAACCCTGAAATAATGAAACCACAAAATCTCGAAACTCCAAAACCACAAAACCCCGAAACCCTAAAACTAAGAAGTCCTGAAATTCCGAAAATGAAAAACCTTAAAACATTGAAAAACTGAAACATCGAAACCATGAAATCATGAAATATTGAAACCGAGAAACCCCGAAACCCGACAACCCCAAAACCTTGAAACTCTGAAACCAAAAAAACCTGAAACCCTCAAACTAAGAAACCTAAAAACCTTAAAACCTTGAAACCCCAAAACCCTGAAACCATAAAACCTAGAAACCGTTAAACTCTGAAACCTTGAAACGCCGATACCCTAAAACGTTGAAACCATAAAACCCGAAAACACCAAAAACCCAAAACCTTGAAACTTGAAACCCTAATTCCCTGAAACCCCAAAACTCTGAAACCCTCAAACTAGATCCTAAAAACCTTGAAACTCCGAAACCCCAAAACCAAGAAACCCAAAACCCCAAAACCCTGAAATCGCGAAACCCTAAATCGCTAAAATGCCGAAATCCCAAAACCTTGAAACTCCAAAACATTAAAACCTCGAAACCCCAAAATCCCAAAACTCTAAAACTCAAAAACCCTGAAACCTTGAAACCCTGAAACACTGAAACCCCAAAACCTTGAAAATATGAAATCTGAAAATCGTGAAACCCAAAAATCCTGAAACTCTGACACCTATAAACCCTGAAATCCCGAAACATTTAAACTCTGAAACCCTAAAACACTAAAACTCTGAAACCGTAAAACTCGAAATCCTCGAGACCTTGAAACTCTAAAACATTGAAACACAAAAAACCTGAAATCTTGAAGCCTTGAAACACCGAAACCCAAAAACCTTGAAACACCAAAACCCTGAAACCTTAACATCCCAAAACCCCGAACCTCTAAAATCTTAAAACCTTAAAACCCTCAAACTCTGAAAATCTTAGAAACACAGAAATCTTGAAACTCCGAAACCCTGAAACGCAAAATCCTGAGACCTTAAAACCATAAAACCCCCAAACCCTAAAATCTAGAAACCTTGAAACACTAAAACCATGAAACCCTGAAACCCCAACACCCTGAAACACCAAAACCCTGAAACATTAGAACTATGAAAACCTAAAACATCGAAACCTTGAAAATCCGAAACTATGAAACCCCAAAGGCCTGAAAGCCCGACATTCCAAAAACACGAAACCATGAAAGTTTGAAATCCCGAAACACTAGAACATTGAAACCCTGAAATCTTAAAATTACGAAACCTTGAAGCATCAAAACACTTAAACCCTGATACATGAGAGGAGAGAAAAGGCGAAGGGAGAAATCCCACTCAAAGAAGAACTCCTACTCAAATAAGAAGTATCACTCAAGGCACCTCCTACTCCCCCAACCATAATTGAGTCTAAAGTTTTAAAAAGAGTTTTCCAAACTTTGAACTCTTATCCTTTCATTAATGATTCTGATTTATTGGTTTTTACATTTACTTTTGAAAGTCTTTTACCCCTACTTTCAATCCCATTATTTTTAACTCCTTGATAACCTTTGAAAAATCACTCTTTTAATTATTGTTACCTCACAAGTTAGAAATAACTCAAAGTGAACAAATAGATTTTATAAATTAGGTCTTATAACTTTTGAAAAAAAAATGTAAAACTATAATAAAAGATTTCCAATGCTTTAAATGTTTTAAGAGAGAAAACACTCAAACCTAAAACTTTGAAATCTCAAAACCCCGAAACGTTGAAACCCCAAAATCCCAAAATCCCAAAACCATGAAAACCTGAAACATTGAAACCCTGAAATACCAAAACCTCGAAATTCTAACACCTCAAAACCTTATAACACTAAAACTATGAAACCCCAAATCCGTAAAACCCTAAAACCTCGAAACCTCTTAACTTTAAACCCCAAAATTTTAAAGGTTAAATATATCTTTTGGTCCTCATATTTGTGCCTAATTCTCAACTGGATCCTCATGTTTTTTTTTGTCCCAATTGAATCCAAATATTTTTAATTTTAGGCAATAAAGCCCTATCTGTTAACTTTCCACTTATGCTGTCTAACTGTGATGAACTGTAAAATTTTTTATATTCGTGGCAATATGTATTAAGTTTAATGGATGTTCTTTTGTATAATAGAAATTCCATGTGGAAAACTAAATTTTTGGTGTTGGTGCTCGGGAGGAAGAGTGCTGGAAGCAAAGTTGTGGAAGCAATGCTTCATCTTCTTCTTGCAAATGCTTGGGTTCGGGGTTTCAACATAGTTGTGGCAGTGTGATAGTGTCCGCGCACCCATCTGCATCCCTTTTTGCCCTTTCATGGATGAAATCCAGATGGAACTTCAACGCTTCCCTCTCAAACCCACAACAAAAACCAAACCATGGACCATTTTGGTCGCACCAGAGAACTCCAGTCCATCACAAGCTGACAACATTGTACTCAGTGTTGCTTTGTCAAATCGACAACACACTGTCCTTGACTCACTCGTTTGCTTAAACAATCTAAAACCCGTGTCAAGATCCATGTTCCTTTAAAACCCAGAAATCATTGTATTCCATGACACAATATCTTTCACAAGCATATGATCAAACAACTTAACGACATCCTGCAGTTGACCGCATCGTATACACAGAAAGGAGAGAGTTCCAAACAAAAAGGGCATTGCAGAGGGAGATATTAGAATGTAACATGGAGGTTGCTTGATGATACGGACATGGATGGAAGAACCAAGATTAAGATTTCCATCTCTGCCGCAAACCGAGAGAAGAGAGCTCAAGTCTGTATGGTTGAGGACAAATTTTGAGGTTGTAAGAAATGGGTTTTGAAAAGTTGGTGCCTTCATGGTGAAGGGTATATCCAGAGAATTCAGTCATGAAGGGAGATGAGGCTGAAGTTCCATCTGGATTTCATCCATGAAAGGGCAAAAAGCGATGCTTGATCATACTAACCTTCGTCTACTTCTTCTTCTTCCTCTTGCCAAATGAAATCTCTAATTTTCACTCTCAGCATATTGCAATCCCTAATCCCCTAATGCAATTTAAGTAAATCCCCTACATAAAATATCCCTATCATAAACTATTTTTTTTAAATATAAATTCCACGTAATTGAATCACTTAAAATATCTGATCCACATTATAACAATTAGACAGGATGAGTGGAAAGTTAACAGAGTGCTTTATTGTCTTAAATTAACAAATATTTGGATTCAATTAGGACAAAAAAAAAAACATGAAGATCTAGTTAAGAATTGAGCACAAATATAAAAACCAAAAGATATATTTAACCAACTTTAAAACCCCAAAAACTCCAAAAACATAAAAGCTAAATCCCTAAAAACATAAAACCTTAGAACCTTAACCCTCGAAATCGAAAACCATGAAACTCAGAACCTAAAACCATAAAACCTTAAAATCTTAGAAACCGAAAACCATGAAACCCTGAACCTAAAACCATAAAATCTCGAAATCAACGCACTGGATTATAGTAAATTGAAGAATTAATCAAATCTTCATTACTACTACTTGCTAGAATAAACGCACTTATCCAATAATCATTAGCAACAAAGTTTGCTTCATAAATTATGTTCCACATTATTTGTCCAACCTCCATAATTGCATTTTCATATAATTATTTAATTTGTTTTAGAATATTACATTTTAATTGCTTGTTTTCACGTTGCATTTTCTTACGCTTATACTCCAAATAAAGTAGGAAATATAGGTGCAGTTTAAAAAAATCTTAATATTAACGTAATTACTCCAAAATCTATATTGCTATAATATAATATTACTTATGATGGAACTTTTCTATGTAAAATATCAGTGAGGGGATATTAGTATCAAGGTCTGCGAATGAGAGAAGGGAAAGGGCATTTGAATTGAGAGTTAGCGGTGAGGGGTCATGGTTTCGCTTCATCCACTTGTGTGTCCTTTGTCAGTTTCCTCTTGCTCCTCTGACTTTTTTAGATGCTCCCTTTGGTCTAGCTGCTACCGGTCCGCAAGTTTTGCCCCAAAACGAAGAAACAGCTCCAAAACAGAGCAGCGTTCTTTCATCTGCAATGCTTCGTGGCAAGAGGTCCGAGCTATTCCATTCCGTACTTTCTATTTTCCAGTGTTACTGCTTTCATTCATTCTTCCTGTGATTCATTCGAGAATATGTTCCTTTTAAGCTCGCCGGAGTTTTACTATTCTCAGCGATTCCTTTCACTGCCGTGAAAGCCATAGCTAATAGTCCTCTAGGAGAGTCGCTTCAGAGAAAAATGGAGGAGGAGAAGAAATCTGCTGAAAAAAACTCGTCTAAATTCAAGGCATTAGCCGACAAGGCCCGAAAGGAGAGGTAATCCTCGGTAAGCAACTTTATCCATCGTGAGCGTTTCAACTGTAACCACAGCTCACTTGAAAATTTTGTATTTTTGTAAAGAAAAATCCTGGGAACACTTTTATGCTTTTCTGAGTTGTGATGACTAATTAGTGTCACCAATTCAAAATATGAGAGATAAATCATAACGATGTTAGGAATTCAACGCGATTTGGATTAAAATATAAAGGCCCATACATTCATTCTCTAAATATTTTGGATTCAAAGTCGTGTCCTATTATTTATAAGGGCTTGTTTATTTTTGATACTGAATCTCCATTGTGTCTCCTTTTATAAAACTTAACAATCTCCCTGGTGTCTCCCCTTAAAAAAGTTAACATGATTAGAGCTGTTGATTCATCTTGGTAACGATTTGAACGAGTATAATATAAAGTATGTGAAGAATCATAAAATTTAATGGATCTTTGTATCAAAAGTCTCCCATTTCAGAAGAACTTATCCTATTTTTGAATGAAGGTACAAATTCACCACTAAGACACTCATGCTTGAGAGGGAGGTGTTCTAATGTGGAGAGACTCACATTTGAGGGAGAGATTGTTAGGAATTTAAG
Organism: Vigna mungo; assembly: GCA_036885675.1. Classification (NCBI taxonomy): domain Eukaryota; kingdom Viridiplantae; phylum Streptophyta; class Magnoliopsida; order Fabales; family Fabaceae; genus Vigna; species Vigna mungo. The sequence continues at coordinate 586,193 of CP144689.1, forward strand.
GTGAGTTGGAAGTTTCACATTGAGGATAAATGAGGAAGATGAACAATACATAAGTAGAAAGACTAATATACCCATTGTTTTAAGATTTTGGGTTGAAAGTGGTATTCTGATCTTTTCTATGGGTTTGTTTACAATTCATTAGTACCAAATTGTATTTTAAATTGGCCTTGATTTCTAAGTGATATGGAGTTATCTGGTGTGTTGGAACAAACCATTAGTTGAGGACAAAGGGAACAAGAGTCTGTCTTTGGAACTACATTTTTTATTCCCATAGACAACAACAATCTTTTGACCTCAAGTTTGTTGAGATAATTTGTTAGAGTCAATTACCTTGCTTTGGAGCTTGAAACTGCATCACGATTTTCTTCTTTAAAAGGCATCTTGAAGGGCTAAGGGACAGAGCTGTATTTAAATTACCCTTCATCTCGACTTTAAAGCGATGTGAGACTATGAGGTGTACCGAAACAAAAAAGTTTGTAATGTTGATTGGAGAGAGGTTGGAGTCTTTGAAAATTACGAAGAACAAAACACATTTGGTGTTTGTTTTTGTTTCTCAGGACTAGAAGTTCTGACCCATTCCTCTCTACAACAGAAACCCTCTACACCCATGACCATTCGGTCCTAAACCCAAACTATCTTATCATCTTGGGTCCTAACATATTGTTTGCTTTGGAGCTTAGATCTCCATCACGTGTTGTCCTTAAAAAGTGTCTTAGAGAGTTAAAGGAGTAAAGTGTATATAAATTGTCCTTGACCTTGATTTCTAAGTAATCCTACATAAGGCACCTATGTTTCAACCTTAAGTTTGTTAAAATAACATCGTTAGAATTAAATCAACTCCTAGGTGACATGAGAGTGTTGGACCTACCATAACTAACCCCTAACTAGAAAATATTTTTTTTTTTTAAAAAGGTGGAAGTAAATCAACCATATCGAAAGGGAGCTAAATTTTGATTTAGTTCTATCAACGAGTATAGAGCTATCTTGATCTAGAGGAAGCAATACATAGCAAGCAATGAGGTGAGACTAGATTTCATGGATATAAGATTATAACCTTAGAAGGGAGAAGACGTGAAAATATTAGAAAGGGAATGGTGGTTCTAACAATCTTTCAATGTGATGCAAGAAGCAAGAATAATCATGACTGGAGACATTCTTCAAAATTGATGTGACCTTTGACAAAGGTATAATTGGAAGGAGTTCATTAGACAGGTCAGAAAATGGAGGATAGGGAGATAGGGGTAGAGATATATAGGAGACCTCACTCAAGAGAAGAATATCTGAGGAAATTAAAATTCCTTTGCTCATTGGAATTGATGCCAATGATTATGTTAACTGGGTCGAGATATATTGTTTTATGTGGTGGGATACTTGAGTTCCAAATCCATCTTGGGTGATGTTTAGGAACATTTTAATTAGACATTTTCAGTCATCCATAACCATAATCCTTACTATATGTTGGATCTTAAGAAAAAGGTCTAGTGCAAGAATATTGGGAGCTTGAAAAGGCTCAAGAAGGAGGTGAGAGTGAAATTGAACATGTGAGAAGTTGGAGTACTAAGTAAAAAACTCTTTCTTTCCTAACAATTATGTTGGGTGAAGAACCCGGAGAGATTTGGCACTAAATGAGTGATGAATACAACTATTAGAGACTATGACATCATTTTCACTTCAAAACCTTAAGTTAATGAGTTTGTGTGTTTTTTCTCCTTATGTGTGGTGCTTCTTGTCTATTTGTAGTTCATCCTTGATTCTAACAAATTAAAGGTCAGAATTGGCACAAGGTAATGAAGGACTTTGATGATCATCTCTTGCCATTTGCAATAGTTAAGTTCTCAATGGAGCCTTAGGTTCTTGTTAGACATTGATGCTCTGTAATGGGGTTAATAACATAGTAAAAATCGTGTACGAGAAGAGATTGGAAGCACTTGCTTGTGTTTGATCCAGGATGGGTAGAGCTAGCTATTTTGGGCTGCAAGGTGGGGATTGACTTGATTGTCACATCAGGCTTGAACCAATTGGGACCTCAATGACAAGGAGAAAGTTTAGGGGAAGGAAGAAGTATTTAGGTTACAATAGGTTTGTCATTAACCTGTTTTTAGTTATATCTTATATTAGTGGGTGAGTTTTGCAGATAGTTTGAAGAAGGGGCATGTTTTCTATAAAAAAGAAAAAAGGGGATCTTATCTCAGAGACTAGGCAATGGGGAGAGGTCAGGATCTCTTGAATACACTAATTTAATTAATCTCTTGCTCTTATCAGAGGGGTTGTAAAAGAGAATACATAAGAGAAAAGAGAGTTCCAAATTATCATTTCGTTGCTTGATTATTATTCTGACGCTTGTGTGTCCAATTGTAAGCTAATTTCATTAAACATTCACTACTATAATTAAATAATTTTCAGCTGTTGGTATGGAGAAGATCGGCCTCGTTGGCTTGGTCCTATATCATATGAATACCCATCATATCTTACTGGGGACTTGCCTGGGGATTATGGCTTTGACATTGCGGGGCTAGGCAAGGATCCTGTGGCGCTGCGTAAATACTTCAAGTATGTTATATTTAATATTTTAATGGAAGCCATTATGCATGTGTTGCTGCTGCTTGTCATGTATGGTAATTTTTCATATGATAAAATGTTTGAATTTTTTATTTACTTATATATAAAATAAAAAATATTAATTATTATGGTATTCTTTGGACAATAGTTTCCTATTTCTTTTAAATAGTTTATCAATAATCTGAAGTGCCTGTTTTCAAAATTAACAGAAAAACATTATATAAAACAGAATTGTTTATTAATGATGTTATATTGTGAGGCTTTATATATGATCATTTTAACCTCTTTTATCGATAAGTTTTGAGATATTGCATGCTCGGTGGGCTATGCTTGCATCTATTGGAGCTCTGATTCCAGAAATATTAGACCTATTGGGAGCCTTTCACTTTGTGGAACCTGTGTGGTGGCGTGTTGGTTATTCAAAGCTCAAGGTTGGGATGTCCTGTTTCTTGGACCATAATTGTACAATCTTGCTTGTTAATTTGTTGGGTTTTATCATTTATGAGTTTGTCCTATTGATTGATTGGAAATGTCTATACAATTTGTTCTCTCTTAAATATTGGGTAGATGTTATAACCCCTTTGTTAGATTAGGGTGTTTTTTTAACTCTTTCAATTTTCCGTTAATGGAGTTATAACAAATCTATTGTAACTTTGGGTTATAAAAACCCTTTCTTTCAATAATAAAAGTAAGCAGAATAATTCAAAAACTTTGTATTGAGAAGTGTGTAGTGTTACCTGAGTCCGACAATAATAGCCGTGAGTTGTATGTCAATGCACTACTATGAGGAAAGGAAGCAGTGGAAAAGATTGATAGGATAGTCTGGAGTCACGTGAAGAGGTGGAAAAGGTGAAAGGTTATCTCTAGAAGAGGTGGCAAGAAGAGAGTGACAAAAAGAGAATTCATTGTAAAGGAAGAGGTCATTTCAATTGGTATCAGTTAAGTCTGGAACGATGCTTACTAACAAGGAGTTAGAGAACATGGTAGATAGTATCGAAAAGATGTTATCAGATATGTCAGTATCTCAAGACATTACGCAGCAAAAATTAACAATGTTACAGTTCTAGTGATAGGTATCCAGAATTACTAGAGAATTCCAAGTCAGATTCTTGGATGATTTATTAGAAAACAAACAGAATTGTTCTACCAATGTGTTAAGAACAGGAACAACCACGTATACACTCCAGGTCTTTCGAGAGGACCTGTCTCTCCTGATTTTTCCTTTACACAAAACTACCAAAAAACTACTTACCAAAATCTAACATAGATTATATATAATAGTCAGTTACACAACACAAAACTGCAGGAGGTTATAACTACCTGCTTCCTTTATTCCTTTTAACATAGACCTTTCCACTAAACTTATCAATACCCCTTCCGTGAAGTGTGACCTTGTCCTCAAGGTGAAATGCAGGGAGCTCCTTGATGATGCCAGAAATGTGGGAATATTTCTTGGGTAACACCAATTTGTCATGGTAGAACAATCTCCCCTTCTTTAACTCATAACCCTCACGAGCTATATAATTTAGCACTAATTCTTGGATTAGAGAGACCAGCTTAGCATCCTGTTAGATTTCTGCTTCCCAAGTCTTCGATTCATCAGTTTGAAACGTACACACAGCCATAAAATAATCTCTTCGTGACAAAACATCAACCACTTGATTCTCTTTGCCAGGTCTGAAATGAATCTCGAAGTCATACCCAATGAGTTTGGAGGCCCATTTAAACTGTTCCTCTATCAACAACCATTGTCCAGTGAGAAATATTAAACTTTTTTGGTCTGTAACTATAACAAAATGGCTGCCCATTAGGTAGTGCTTCCATTTCTGGACTGCCTGGAGAATAGCCATCAACTCATGCTTATACACTGACTTTTGCTGACCTCTCTGAAAGGGCTTGGCTCCAAAAGGCCAGGGGTCTACCTTCCTGTAACAAAACAACCCCCAATCCTTTGTACATGCATCCATTTCCAAGGTGAAGGATTTGTAAAATCCGGTACTGCCAACACTAGCAATTAGGAAACAACACCTTTCAGAGTGTCAAACACATTTTGAGCCTCTGTCGCCTAGCGAAACCCCTCCTTAGTTAATAATTGTTTGAGGTTTGGCAATCTTAAAACCCTTGCACAAATCTTCTATAATATCCAATTAACCCCAAAAATCCCCTCAAAGCCTTAGCATTTTTAGAAACTGGCCAACTTCACATAGCTTCCACATTCATTGGGTCTGCAGCCACACCTTCTTGGGAAATTATATGACCTAGATTTTCCAACTTTAGTTGGCCAAAAACACACTTTTTTCGGTTGAGTTTCAATTGATGGTGCTGCAGCCGCCTTAAGACTTCCTTTAGATGTTTCACTTAGGTATCTAGAGTAGGACTGTAAATCAGGATATCGTCAAAGAAGACGAGTACAGACTTCCTTAAAAATGGCTGAAAAATCTGATTCATCAAAGCCTTAAGACTTCCTTTCTGAACAACTTGGTTTCATTTGAATAATTGATTATCATTAATGCCAATCAATTTTCATAGAGCTTTTATGAAAAATAAAACCTTTCCTGAGGGATCTTTGTGCATGCTACTGTGTGATTCTTTAAGTTAAGTCCTACACATAATTTATTTACTAATATATGTCTTATTACAAAAGTTTAATAACATGCATAAATAAAATATAAGTCTTCCAATATCTTTTGTCATCACTTTGAGTTTATGGACTTGCTTTTATCATCAAAATTTACTTCTTCTTTTGTCAACAATGCCCCCTTTTTTATGATGACTAAAATATGTTTTAAAGCCTTTCGTAAAAACCTGCAAATACACAACTACACAAGAGAAAGACATTAGAGAATTATGCTTTACTTTAAACTTTTCTCTCCCTTTTTTTTCGTAACTAAAAAAAGGAACTCTTGAGTTAACTTCCCCTAAATCAGATAACTTAATAAAATTTAATACAATACTGAAAACAAAGGAAACTTTGTTTTATTAATTTGGAATTCAGCACTCATATCATCATTATCATCAACAAAATAATTATCAGATTTCTAATAAAAAATCTCTTCTAGTATCTTCTAATAAATAAAAAACAATAGGCTCTCATACGCTACATAATTTAAACCTGTAAATATAATGGTAATAAATGTAATTAACGATTCCTTGCTTATGAATACTTTAATTTTCAACAGGGAGATACTTTGGATTACCTTGGCATCCAAGGTCTTCACTTTGCTGGAAGTCAGGGAGTGGTCGTGATTGCTATTTGCCAAGCACTCCTTATGGTAATGCTTGTATCCCTATCTGCGTTTGTGAGTTTTGTTAACAATTATTTCTTGTGCTTATAAATTTTTTGTTGTGATATGTGTCATCTGGTGGTTTTTGAACAAGAGAGTACTTAGTGGCGATGTGGTGATAGAGATGTTCTTAAAAGGTCGATTTATTAGAGGAAATAGCTACATGCCTTGTCAAGAAATAAAGAACATAAAACCGAAATGTAGACTGAATATAGCTACATGCCTTCAGTGGCACTTTGTGCCCAAAACATTTTCCTAAGGCAATGATTAAATTAGTTTTCCCTACACTCAAGGTAGTTAAAATCAAGATTATGATCAAGATCATGCAGGGTTCACAAAATCGTAAATCGTAAATAAAATATACACAATATTATGCCTACACACTGATACACCAAGAAGAGAAGGGTAAGAATAGGGGGGCAGAGTATATGAGAGGAAAATGACTAGGAAGGGTGGTGTGGCACACTAGGGAGGAATAGGTTGGTTAGAAGAGAGAGAAAGGGGTATTTGTTGTTTAAAAGAATCAGGGAGGTAGGTTTTAGGGAGGCTATTATTTTGATGCTTAGTTGGAGAGGGAGCCATTTTTGGTTTCTCTCCGGAGGTTTGCTCTGGGCAGTGGGATAGTTATATCCTTTTGATTTCTTGTTTTGCAATATTAATGAATCAAATATAATGCCTACGCCTAGGCCACCTTCTAGTAAAACAGGCTTTGAAAGTTGATTAGCTTGCAAAACACTTACGTTGTGTTTGGATGAGATAATTTAAAAGGGTAATTAATTTATTTGATGAATTTGAAATTCTTTACACTAAAATGACTTGTTTGTATAAAGTATTAGAAAGAAATTGAAATTTAAAAATTTTTGAAATAGAAGAATGACAATCGTGATTGAAGGTCAAAGACGATTGGACTCAAGTCAAAAGTCAAGCAAGTTGGCATGGGTCAAAGGTTGATATGAGTTGCCTGAGCTTAAGGCCAAAAAAAGTTTATCAGGCCAAAGGTTATGACCAGTTGACTTAGGCCGAAGGTCGAGACAAGTCGGCTTGGACCAAAGGTTGGGCTGAGTCAGCCTAGGTCAAGTTGGCAGAAGGTTGAGCTGATTTTTAGGGCCAAAGGTTGAGCTGATTTGGCAAGACCAAAGGTAGAGAAGAGTCAAACCAAGGTCGAGAGGAGTTCATTTCCTTGTAGTGTCTCACAACATGCTTTGTCTCCTTTTTTGTCTTAGTTCACTATGACATTTGGGGATCCAATCGTCTTAAGTTTAATTTAGGATTTCAATATTTTTGTAATTTACATTGATGATTGTTCTCTATGGTTGTTTTTATTTATGCTATCCTTGAAGGTTTACCTCCTAAATATGCTCTAGTAATCTCTGTCATGAAAGCAAATTTGATGATCCTGGAGCTGATAGTTGTTGAAGTAGAGGTGCTTCTTTGTCATGATTCTCGAGCTGTCCGATTTAATAACAAAATCTTCTCTCCTGGTCTTCACTATATATAGACCTCTCCTAACCCTGGACTTGGTTCTACTCATGGGCTTTGTACATATTGGTGTCCGATTTAATAACAAAATCTTCTCTCCTACTCTTCACTATATATAGACCTCTCCTAATCCTGGACATGGTTCTACTCGTGGGCTTTGTACATAATGGGTAACAAGCGGGGTGGAAGAGGTCGTGGCAGCATCATTTCTGGTCATCATGGTACTGGTCGAGGTTGTAGTGGACGCTTTGCAAGTTTTCAGTGCCAAATTTGTTTGATGCCATCCTTCCACACTGCAACCTGTCTAGTTCTCTTCAAATTCAAACATCAGAACTCCCAACACTTGGGTGATCCTCATTTAAATCAAGATACTCCTAGTGCTATGCTTGCTAATATGCCTTCTCAAGGTGGAGTTCATATTCCTGATTCTGGTGCTTCCTTTCATTTTACTGGGGAGCCACAATATACACATCAACTTGGAATTTTTGAAAGACTGGACAAGGTTTTCAGATTCATGGATCTTGGTTCTTCCTCCTTCAACTCAGATATTTGTTTTAGATTATTAATGTTCCCTCTATTATAAAAAATTTATTGAGTTGGTCCTGATGGTCTTTACTCCTTCCCAAATCTTCATCTTCAAAGGTCTTCTGTTTGTCTGTCTTTTACAACAAATTCTCCTTCAAAGGTCTTTTCGAACAGTGCTTCGAATTCTAGTTGTCATAGTCCTTGGCATGCTAGACTTGGTCATCCTAGCTCTCGTGTTCTTAAACCTGTACTTAAATCAATGTCATCCCTTCAATGAATAAAATAGTGGAAAATCCTGAAGACTTCCTTGTTCTGCATAAACTGTTTATACAACTCCTTTGGAAGTTATTTTTAGTGATCTTTGGGGGACGCTCATATACCTCACATTCTGGATACACTTATTTTGTCTCCTTTGTTGATGATGCATATTGCAAGTTCACATGGATTTAGTTTTTAAAATCTAAATCTGAAACCCCTAAAAGGGAGCTTTAGAAAAAGCTGTTTTGTTATCTTTCATAAACCTGCTTTTTGTTGTCTAGTGAATGTCTGTACATATATGTTGTTGTCTTAAGTTGTATTGCTGCAAACCATATCCAAATTATTTTTTTATATGTATACTTAGTCCGGCTGAGTGAAAATTCGTTCAAGCTTATAATAGTTGGAGATTATAATAATTTGGGATTCTTAAACAGGTTGGACCAGAATACGCTAGGTATTGTGGGACTGAGGCATTGGAGCCTCTAGGAATATATCTGCCCGGTGATATAAATTATCCTGGAGGAGCTTTGTTTGATCCCTTGAATCTGTCCAACGATCCCGAAGCTTTTGAAGAGCTGAAGGTAAAAGAAATTAAAAATGGACGCTTGGCAATGGTTGCCTGGTTAGGCTTTTACGTGCAAGCAGCACTGACGGGTAAAGGTCCAGTTCAGAACCTTATTGATTTCATTTCGGATCCTTTCCACAACAACTTTCTGAACTCCCTCAACATTATGAAATTCGTCATATGATGTCGATAAGGAATTTACTTTCATTTGGATGCTCGTTTCTACGTTTTTGCTGACGGAATTCTTGTCAGAATGGTATAACCATCAGCCATGTACTCTTCGCAATCAGTAGTCAAATCTCTGTACAAAAGAAACTATTTCTAATATTTTGCTTGTTACTCTTTAGTTTTGGACAAATATAATCACGGAGATTTTTTAAATGTTGTTAGATTTTTTATTTTTATTTTATAAAATAAAGGCAATGTAAAATAATTTTATTAATGGTTTGATGACAAGGTACAATTACTACCAGCTAGCTTGGTTGGACCAATTAGTACAATAGATTATATAAAATTTAAAAGCACGTAGCCAAAATAATTGGATTCATATAATGAAACACGAGTATTGCTTAGACATGAATGGAAGGTATTCCCGTATTCCACGAGTATCGCTTGTAGATGAGTTGAATGGGAGAAGTTGCACTTGCATAGCTACAATGCAACTACATAAAGATGATATTCCTTGCATTAACATTTTGAAGACTTTTAGATACCGATTGTGTTACAGTGTAAATTGATTATCAGCATGCTTGTAGAAAACTGTGGTGGCGCCAGCACAAAACGATAAACTGTGATAATTTCTCCATCAACCCATGACACCTTTCCTAGTTCAAAACATTCCTCCATTGAGATTTGGCTCATCGCCACCACCATACCTTCCAAAATAATCTGTGTATTAGCCTGTAGACCTAAATGCCACTTAATATGCAAAATATATCCAAGGCATCCACTTGTCAAAATACAACTAATTAACAACCTTCTTATATTAATATAAGAATAATAAATATAAATAAACAATAAGATGTAGTTGTATCAATAAAAGGAATATTAACCATTTTTATTAAAATATTAATAATAAATATAAATAAACAATGAGATAAGTTATATTTAGTAAAGAAATTGTTTGATAGTTGCATTTTGGAAATATACCACTACTCTCTGACAATAAAATAAAGATGATTTTTTTTATCGAAAAATATTAGTTGTTAGTATTTTGTTAGTATGAAGAGTTGAATTTACAATCTCTTCTATCATTTTTTTTTTCAATTTTTATTACTAAGCCAACCACAAATACAAAGATGGTTATTTTGTAGTAAAGTTTCTTTACCTTTCAGTTTGAAATTTAAGTTTTTATTAAATGAAGTAATTTTAATTTATTAAATTTTAATTTCTCATCTAAATAAAGTATTTTAATTAACACTAAATACAAATAATTATTTAAATATCAAATAATTGTTAATAATTTGAAAAACAAAATGTAATATTGTTCATTCTTTATTCAAAATTCATTAAGATTGTTTTAACTTATAATCAAGAACATTTTAATTTATATTGATGAAGTTTTTTTTTTATTATTATTCTTGATTAAAATTGTTTTCAATTGATATTAATTACAATTGCTTATATTGATATCAACTAAAATTATTTTTATGATATTAGTTAAAATTTATCTTAATGGACTTTTCGATTGACATCAAGTGAAAAATTACCCCATTTGATAATGGCCGAAAACAATCTTATCCTAATATAATCTTGCTAAAGTGTTTTTCAATCGTACTTGGAAAAAAATAATACGTAACAAACTATTTATAAAAAGTAACATTAGAATTTACAATGATAAAAGATAATCACGATAAAAGAATAATTCTAACAGTCAATTGAAAAATTTAGCTCATATTTATAAAAAAATTAAGAAGAATGTTTAAGAAAAAAATATTTTGTCATAATTAATTTTATGTTAGATAGTTCCACCGTGTTTTCATTTAGCTTTTGTATTTTGCTTGTGCTGTCAAATTGTGCTCACCTTATTAATGCTTTTAAAGGAAATTATGAATACGAAATTACATTATAAGTGTTTCTACTCGTGTGGCATTAAAAATTATAATAACTAAGACGTTTCAATATAGTAAAATCAAATTACAAAATAATAAATAAAAAGATGAAAATAATTATTAAACCTATATTTTTAGTTTGTTTTTTAACAAATTCTCAAAATCTTTATATGTTTTGCATATTGTTCTTATAGGGAAAGAGATATCCGTATAACACCAAAATGTTCTTCTCCTTCTAGGCTTTGCGTCCGAAGAATGATTTTATGATAACATTCTGAAGTTAAAAGTTAACAAATCGTCAGATACACATAATAAATGAAATAATAAACAGTACATACACACAATAACTGCTATATGAAACAAAAAACAGTACATGTACATCATAACTAATATCCCATTTATAGTATTTTGATGGATCATTAACAAGATGAACCTAGACTAGATAGGCCAGACCTAAGTTGAACAAGTTTAAAATGGCCCTATCTCACCTTCATATGCTACATATAATATCAAATTAAACACACACACTATATATATATATATATATATATATATATATATATATATATATATATATATATATATATATATATATCAAATTAAGAAGACAAAGAGACACCGAGGAAAGAAATAAAATCGATAACATTTACACGAAAAGACCAACCTAACATGAAAAGATCAAATTAAGAATTCATTACACCTATAGAGTAGCTAAAATATGTTTAACCAAAATTTATAACGAATATACACTAGACTGTAAGACGACTGACTAATTACATCCTCTAACTTATTCCCGCTTTTAGTAATGAAGGAAAATCCAAATCCAGTCAACAGATTTTTTAATTGACATGCCTACACCAATGAGCTAAAACGTTTGTGCGGAGTTTGTGAGCACTATAATCGAACAAATGCAAGTTCATACACTGCTCGTTGTTTAAAACCAAACTTCATTCACTTCCAACATTAATCTGAACTCGCTTGAAGAAAGAGACTACATTCATTGATCAGTAAGATCGGGTCGGGTCAAACACGATGGACAGAATCGGTTAGATCTAAGTTAGGTCATCCCATCTATTAGACAACCCCAAGTAACGAATTTCTTTTTCTTTTTTTGAAACAAAGCTACAAATTAATACACAGATAACAGATAATCTGTTCTCAACTGATTAATTCTTAGTCATGCCAAATCACATTCGCTTTCCTTCTCGTAAGCTTCTTCCTCTCCTGTAGTCAATCTCAGCATCGGAGCACGATAACCCCATCTTATATTTCCTGCTAATTCTGGACGATTCCATTTTTGAGAATATATCCTCATCATCTACTAGAGTAGGGTTCTCTGGTGTGCTGAACCCAGAGCTGTTGCTACCATGCCTTTGTGATTTATGATCTGACATGCAAAAAAAAGGCATATTTGCTTACAGGTAGATAAAGAAAAGGTTACGAAAAAGTAGAACACAGAAAATCCCCATTTTTAAAATGTATATATCACCCTAACACAATTACCCTCCATCTTTTCCAGATAATATACGAAGATGACCAATGTCTTACATTCTTACCGGACCAAAAAAATGATAACTTTATCCATCAAAAGTCAGTAGAGCACAGCACATGGCAGGGCAGCAAGGCTCTAGTTATAGAAAAGTTATTATATATAATGTTGAAGCCAAATGGCAAGTAATTTAGAAGTGCCACTCTATTTTATTTTTCATTTCCATGGTTTCTCAAGATGCAATGAAACAAATTAATATTTAAACCTAGAATTTACAACATACCTTCATATCCTTGATATATGGTGGCCTGATTGTCTGCTGGACCTGGATCTGAGCCAAGACTACTCCGCAATGCCACCTGTGTCTCCTGAGCTTTGAACCCTTTCATTAATGAAGGCTCTATGTTTTCTTCCATTGTAGACTTGCCAGAGGCAAAGGGCATCATAGTAAATGAATCCTCCATTACATCAGAAATTTCCACATATTGAGAGGTAGTTATAATCTCATCTGCACTGAAACCAAACGATGCCCGGTAAGCTTCTATTTCTTCCACATCCTGCTTAGGACTTCTAGCATGCCTACTCTGATGTCCATTTCCACCAGTAGATTGAACATCTGAATCTTTTGAAACACTTAATCTCCCACCATTATGAGGAAATGGAGGATTTTGGTCCAAGTAGAATTGTGCATAGGTAGCAGGGCAAAAGAAATTTGTATCTTGGGATGCACTAGTGACCCCATTTGTGTCATGCCCAGATACCCTCCCCGATCCTGTTCTCTGATATTTGCCATTCTCAGGAGACAATGATGAATCCCACTGTGGACGGAACTCCCGTTCAGGAAAAGAAGATGATAAACAGTCACCTGAGTTTCTTGATATTGGAGATATAAGGCTGCTGGCAGGACTTCCAGGGTAGAGTGAATATGTAGCTTGAAGATCATTTGCACTGATGTAGTTACCCTTATCACTGTTTTTGAGATCCACAGAAGATGAGAGAAAATGAGCAAAAGGTACATCTGGGGAAGAGGGAGTTGTTAAATGAGCCAACTCAGGTGGAGGAGTGAGAGGGGCAGTTGATGGTTCAGTAGTGAAGTTTGAGAAGACTGGAGGAGACACCAGCTGTGTTTCATGAGCGTATGGTCCTGTGGCATAGATTGTAGATGAAGGACCACCAGGTGAGTTAGCAGATAAGGATAAGAAACAACTAGGTGATTGTGCAGTGGAAGGAAGGGCAGAATGAGTGAAGGATGCTGGTGAAGAAGGTGGAGCTAAGAGAGAAGGAGCTAGTCCCGTGGCTTGATTTGTCAACCCAACCACTTGAGGTCCATTTGGCTGAGAGGCTGGCCCACTACTCTCAGGAATGCGAGATGCAGGCACAATGCGCTTACCACCTTTCTGTGAACCAAAACAAGAAAATGCACCCCAGCATCCTCCCCATCTCTTTCGCTGTCAATGCAAGGGAAGCAATATAGACTTACACAAAGTTTAAAGGAGATTAATAACAAGCAAATCTGAAATGAAACAGTAACTATTGAAAGTTCTACTTGAAATTTTAAATACTTAACAAGAATTCAACCTCTTAAACATCTCTATATC